>CM062818.1:1724082381-1724452381 GCA_031772625.1 Pinus tabuliformis | reverse complement strand
TCTATTGTTTAACACCCAAATCAACGACACACGAAGGCACATGTGGCATGGGAGGGGAGTTCTTCTTAGAGGAACGCCTTATTTTTTTTCCCATAGGAAAAATCGTAATATCTATTAAAAAGAAATTACATTTTGTAAATGCATTTAAGGATATTCAAATAGAGAGTCACTGCCTATCTTCAACAAAATTATGTTCAGGGACATATGTGATCAAAACATTGATACCTTGTGTCCACGCAGGGAACGACATAATAATTATTATTATTAAAAATGTTTATCATGATAATAATGATGATTGCTATTTTTTATTGAAGTTAATGTTGATTTATTACATTAAAAAAAGGGTGAAGGTTTTTTTTTTAGTTTTATTTATATGGTCAAAGAGCTAGGTGAAAATGTTTCATAAATATCTATAGTTTTAGTGATTTAAAAGGTTAGAAAGGTTGATATTGTTATAAATATTTTGCAATTATTATTTAATGTGGGCATATACATGATATCTTGGGAGAAGGTGTTTTTCATCCTCCACCTTCTTAGTATTACAAAAAATATTACTACATTCATTTAATGGTGTTTTATGAATCATCCAATGCCACTATTATTTTAGCTATGTTGATTTTATTATTTCATGCTATTTATAATAAAAAGAAATTTTAATCTTCTAAATTAGAGTCCATGACCTAGTACAACTTGAGTGGCCCAATGGGTGTTAAAATATGTGTTTCCTCATAAGAGCTTAAAGATTCAAAGTAGAGTATGTACACCTCTATCTTATACACGAATTTGGTGTGAGACCTTAAAATTAGATTTATATTACTATCATCTTAACTGTCTCTTATCCTCTAATTCTTTATATCATAACAATTTACATTTATGCACGATGACCTCCTCCTCCATCCATAATGATTTATCGAAGTCTTGACATCTTTATGCCAACCTTTCTAAGTCATGGAACCTTTCACTTGAGTTTGAAGTAATCTTAGGAAGTTGTTTGTATTTCATGTTGTTTTTTTTTTGCTTGTACATCAATTACCTAGTCATAGCCACACTCTCAATGCAGAAAGGACTAGCTTGTATGGGGAGAACAAGATAAGGTGTATTGAGTTTATGAATTATAAACTTTGGGATTTGCTTGATCTTTCTTCATGATTCTTTAGATATTGTATAGCTACAAACATCAAATACATATAAGGTAATAGGACTGACAAGAGCCTCAAACAATTCTTTTCCTACAATAGAAATCGACTATTTTAGGATTATTTTCAAGACGAAATTTGATTTTCCACCCTCCATTTATTATTTTCTCAATATTGTAGTTTCAATTATGCTTGTGTTGAAGGTCTACTCCAAGATAGATATTTTTGTAAGTAACTTCCTTTAAGTTGTTATTATCATTACACAAAATTAAGATTGGTGATCTTTTTGTCTTCATTATCATAACTTTGTTTTGTCATAATTCACTATGAACCCAAGGCTAAAACAAAAATCCTTGAATATTCTTAATTGCTTTGTCTAGATCAAAGGTACAACTTGTCATAAAAACAATAATATAATTGTACACAAGAAAAATCATAATTATTGTAATTGGAATAGTGTTAGTGCAACCTACTTCTTCCAATATATGTTAAACTTGTCAATACAGCTTTGCTTAACTTCTATATTACAACTTGTCATAAAAACAATAATATAATTGTACACAAGAAAAATGATAATTATTGTAATTGGAATAGTGTTAGTGCAACCTACTTCTTCCAATATGTGTTAAACTTGTCAATACAACTTTGCTTAACTTCTATATTACAACTTGTCATAAAAACAATAATATAATTGTACACAAGAAAAATGATAATTATTGTAATTGGAATAGTGTTAGTGCAACCTACTTCTTCCAATATGTGTTAAACTTATCAATACAACAACTTTGCTTAACTTCTATATTACAATTAATTGTTTTCAACCAACCATTTGTATTATTGAACTTAGCAATAACATTCTTGTACATCATTTATCATAGAAAAGTCAACTTAAAATGGTTATTAGTACATTCATTTTAAATAATCCTATATTAAACTAGGTGGTCCATGGTTTAACCATTTTATCCTAAATTTTAGCTATATGCTATTTTCTTTTCAATATAATCCCTTATAACTTAGCTAAAAAAGGATTGATCATAATGATCATATAAATAAGAACAATAAGATTTTGAGTTCATGTTTTAGTTAAACAATTTTCCGTTGTAAAATTGAAGAACTTCTAAACTTAAAAGAAAATATACAAAATCTCTATTTTTTTTATAGGACTCCTATTTGATAGGTTTTGATATCCGTAATTTACATTTTACAAAACATTTATCCATATTTTATATGTTTCAAAATAAAAAACCTAATACTTTGTAATAAATGTTAAAATATGTCTTTAAAATAAAACATCTTATAAATATTTAAACACTATCTCAAACATTCATAAACTTAGAATTTTCATAAAACCTTTTAAAATAAAATATCAATCAAAAGAGTTATTACCTTTTCTTATTTTCCCAATAAAAATTCTTTTCATAAATTCAAAGTATAACTTAAATATATATAATATATTTTTGCTTTAATCAAGAATTTATAAAAAAAAAATGTTATTAAAATTTTAAAATTATTTATGTTAGATGGCCAAAAACATTTCAATACTTATTAATAATTTTAAATTTTTATTTTATAATTATTAATAAAAATATTACTATAAATTTAAATTAATATTAATATAGCGTTAGTAATCATTTAATAAAATCCGTCTTTGTCTGAAAGCTCCAAATCTGTCTTACTAGAAATCTCTTGGGGATCGCGTGGGTGACCAATCAACTCGAAGAGAATTTTTTTACCTGGGCTTTGGGCTTTGGGCTTTCGTCTATGTCACAGAATTGGAAAGGTCGAGTGATATCCTAACTCATAGGAAAAGTTAGGTAGGATGAGAACTTAGATTGGCCGACTTTACAAACTGTGTAGAGAGACCCACCACCTAAATTTCAGACACCCCTCATTTTATATATATATATATATACCAACTATCTGAGACACCCCTCCCCTCATCTTCTTTTTTTATATTATATAGAGAGGTACTCTCCTCGCAGAGTATTATAATTACTACTGTAAAGTTTAGAAATGATATTTATTTTTGAATTATGATTACTAATCTAAAGTTCAAAAATGAGATTTATTTTTGAATTATGTTTTAGGTGATTCTTTCATTTTGAAAACCATTCCCATTCATCGTTGTCATCATTGAACCAAGCCTTCCTTGTAGTACATATTCCTATATTAACTAAAAACATGAAATGGTGAAACCCGTGGTGGCATGTGTCAAAAGCAAAAATGTTGATAAATAGTATGTACATTAAAATCATCGGAAACATTACATTCACCATAAATTTAGGGCTTCTTTCTACAACTCTAGGCCTTCCTTCAATCGTTGGCGGAGTTGTTCGAGCACACCCCACCCCACCGTAGTTTCGGACAATCAACAACAGAAAGGTAGTTTAACAACATTAAATGTTTTGCACCGGACAACTCTAGCATCTCATGGCATCCATCAACGTCTAGCCTACTGAGCTTCTTGAGCTGTTCCAACCCCGGAATGCTCCTCAGCCTTTTGCATCCATAAGCATACAATTTCTCCAAAGATATCAACATCTCAAGATTCGGCAGCTCCTCTAGTCTTTCACACCCAACAACATGTAGCGTCTTCAGCTTCTTGAGCTGTCCCAACCCCGAAATGCTCCTCAGCCTTTTGCATCTAGAAGCATTCAATTTCTCCAAAGATATCAACATCTCAAGATTTGGTAGCTCCTCTAGCCTTACACACCCATAAACACATAGCTTCTTCAGCTTCTTGAGCTGTCCCAACCCCGGAATGCTCCTCAGCCTTTTGCATCCAGAAGCATTCAATTTCTCCAAAGATATCAACATCTCAAGATTTGGCAGCTTCTCTAGTCTTTCACACTCACTAATGTTCAGATATTGAAGTTTTGATAAACCACAAAGCCCACCTATTTGTGTCAATTTCCCACATTCACTCAAGCTCAGGCGTTGAAGGTTTGGGCAAACACACTCTGGAAAGAATACCTCCGATATTTCTGTATAGGCCAGATGTATCTCCTTGAGCGCAAGCATGCATTTGTCATCGTCATGGAAGGACTCCAATTTATTCAATTCTCTACCCCTTTCTCTTTCTTCTTCAATCTTTTTAAATGGCAGTTCCAGCAACGGACAAAAGACCACCTCTAAATATAGAAGATTGTTCATCTTCAGAAGTTCTTGTGGTAAGTGTTCTATCCCACACCTCTCGATATGCAACTTTTCCAACTGAGACAACGGTGGAAAGGGATTGGGCAAGTATTTCAATCTAGGCGCTCCAGCGATAAACAAAATTTTCAAGCTCCTGAGGTTAGACAGCGAAAGAGGAAGCAACACTTCCAAAGAATCGCTACCTATTGACAGAGCTTCTAAATTGCATAGGTTCCCAATCCAGTTGGGCAATTCTTTAAAGTTCGCTCCCTTCATGTCTAATTCTTTCAAGGACCGTTGATGTTCGATCTAGGGGGGCAATTTTGTCACATTCAAACAGTCTGAGATATTCAAGTATTCGAGGGTTGTAATATTTCCAAGTGTGGCGCTGGAGACGGTCAACTTGGAGCAACGACACAAATCTAGATTTTTGAGTCGAGTTAAATCACCAAAAGACTCTGGAAGCAATTGCAAACTGGAGGCTCATCTCAATTTAATGTGCTGGAGGTTTGTTAGCCTTCCAAAAGAATCAGGCAGTGAGATCATTTTGTTGCAGCCCTGTAAGCATAAGTATTTCAAGGAGCGCAGTTCACAAAATTCTTTTGGCAAACTTTTGAGCGAGGCTTTGATGGTAATATTTTCAAGGTACTGGAGCTGTCCTATGGACTTGGGAAAGTTTGAAAATGAGGTCCTAGTGTGGATACGTAGTTCTTGCAACTGAAGAGGAGGCTGCAATGTTTGGCGTTTCTATTGAAATGTAATTCCAACTGCAGTGTTTTATTTCAGAAAAATCGCTTGTTTTTTTCTTGCGATGCAATCTGATCGCAGATCGCAAATCACATTCATGCTCACTGCCTCCGTCTATTCTCTTGAATTCTTCCGACGCGACGTTGTGATGCGACATTATCGCTATCGTAAATCGCAGAGCGCCCTATTGTCTCCGTTACGTCTTGTGTTTTCAGCCGATTGCGATCCCGCAATGCGATTCGATTGCAAATTGCAGATCGCATCCATATGTGTTATGTCTCCGTTTTTTGTCTTCCGCCGACGTGATATTGCGATGCGCTCTGATCGCATCGCACATCGCCTCACCTGCAAACGATCCCCGCCGTCCATTCATTTGATCCGACGGCCCATATTTGTTCCCGTCATATTCACGCCTCCGCCATACGGTCTTTACGCCTTAACCTGTTTTGTGTTCCCGAAGAAGGAAGAATGCCAGAACCAACACTTTGCGCCATTACTCCTCACCAACAACATTTAAAGAAGAAAATGGCTAAAGGACAAAAAGGATGACCTCGAGCAGTGGAAACCATTTATCAGGCATGGAACTCCATCCATAATTTATTTCAGCTACCAGAGAAGGACATCAGATAAATTAGAAAGGCCGATTTTGTCAGCAGACTGTATCAGAACCCATATCTAATTGTAAATGTGGTTGGTGGTCCATTAAGACACCTCCACGCATATCCTAGCAGATATAGAGTGTTCTTTAAATAATACACTGTAGTTCAGTTTTTTTTATACAGCAGCGCATATGTAAGAAATATAATCTTTACACACAACAGTGTAAAATTTGCAAGGAGAGACAGAGTGAAATTCTGTTTTTGGAACTGAAGCATTCGTGTGTAATCCCTCTGTTAGAGGAAGACTTTTGTAAAATTTAGTTTTGTGAATGAATACAAGTTTTTTGTGTTTGTGTGTTGAAACTCTGTTCTCCCAAACATTTTTTTTGTTTCCGCTGTGTTAAAACAGAGCATCATTCTCTGTTCGTTTTGTTATGGAATTATCATAAATTCCCAACATTGTATCAGAGCTTGTCCAGGCTCTTTGAAGGTGTCAAAGAAGTTGAAGGAAGGATTTCTTGCTACAACAGCTTCTCCAGCAGAGTGAAGACTCATCCAAGGTATTTCTCAAGTTAGTTTTTGTGTTGCTATTGAAGACAGACAGTTATTTTAAATACACAGTCAAGTATTTTAGAGCATAGTTAACAGTGCAAGAATGGCTGGAGCCAGCACTAGTGTGGGTATTTGTAATACTCAGCTCCCACAATTTAATGGGAAAAACTATGACTATTGGGAAATAACTATGAAAGCTTTGCTTGCTTCCCAAGACTTATGGGAATTAGTTGAAGATGGTTTTGAAGAACCAGCAGATGAAAATGATTTCAATAATTTAACTCAGGCAGGGAAAGATCTATTAAAGAGAAATAAGAAGAAGGATTCCAAAGCCCTCTATTTTTTGTATCAAGCGATGCATGAGAGTGTGTTTCCAAGGATAGCAACAGCTAAGAGATCCAAAGAAGCATGGCAAACTCTCAAGATAGCTTATCAAGGCATGGAAAAAGTGAAGACAGCAAAACTACAGTTGCTGAGGAGAGATTTTGAAAATCTTTGCATGAAGGAGTCAGATAATATTGACTCATTCTTCACACATGTGATTGGACTGGTCACACAGATAAGGTCTCATGGAGAGATTTTTGAAGAAAGGAGGATTGTGCAGAAACTATTGAGGATCCTATCCTCAAAGTTTGATGCGATTGTCACCACCATAGAAGAGACAAAGGATCTCACAAACTTCTCAGTTGATGAACTACATGCATCGCTGATAACACATGAGCAGAGATTGAGTAGGAATGGAAAATCATCTCTAGAATATGCCTTTAAGACCCAGATGTTCTTTGGAAGAGGAAGAGGTCAAGGCAGAGGAAACAAGAGAGGAAGAGGCAGAAGCCAAAATAGAGGTGGAAGAAACAGTCCCGCAAATTCTCAAGGAAGAAGCAGCAATCCAAATCAGAACCAAGGCCAAGGCAGCAGCCAACAAAGTGGATAACATCATGCTCAAGGACAAATGTATGATAAATTCAATGTACAATGTCACTATTGTAAAAAATATGGGCATTATGCAAATGAATGTAGGAAGAAGCAACATGGTATGAATAATAGAACTAGTGCAAATTTCACTAAAGAAAATATCAGCCAAGATAATTTGTTTCTATCATATGATATGACTAAAGCAAAGAGTGAAGATATATGGTTTCTAGACTCCGGTTGTAGTAACCATATGACAGAAAACATAGCCCTGTTTTTTATGTTAGATCAGAGTGTGAAGTCACAAGTCACACTAGGGACTGATAGTAAAGTTTCTGTTATGGGAAAAGGAGAAGTAAAAGTCTTAACAAGGAAAGGTGAAAAGAAAACCATAGCAGATGTTTATTATGTTCCTGGAATGAAATGTAACCTCTTAAGTATTGGACAGCTTGTTCAAAAGGGGTACAATGTTTTCTTTGAGAATGATGTATGCACCATCATGGATAGACCACCTAGCAAACGATGTATTGCTGAAGTAAAAATGACAAGGAACAAGATGCTCCCTCTCAGAATGAAAGAAGATTTAAAAGATGGAGTAGAAATTGCAGCAGTGACACAAGAGGCTTTCCAAAGCGAGCCAATAGATGAAAATTGGTTGTGGCACTTGAGATTTGGACATCTCAACTTTGGAGGTCTTAATTTGTTGAATATAAAAGGAATGGTAAGAGGACTACCATTGATAGAGAAACCAAACAGCCTTTGTGAAGGTTGTATCTTGGGGAAACAACACAGAGAACGTTTTCCATCTGGGAAAAGCATAAAGGAAAAAGCACCCTTAGAGATTGTCCACTCAGATTTATGTGGACCGATGCAAACTCCATCATTTGCAGGCAGCCAATATTTTCTAACATTCATTGATGATTTTACTAGAAAAACTTGGGTTTATTTCCTGAAGAACAAAAGTGAAGTGTTTGAAAATTTTCGCAATTTCAAAGCACTTGTAGAAAACCAAAGCGGGCTGCATATCAAATTTCTAAGAACTGATAGAGGAGGTGAGTATATCTCCAAGGAATTTCTACGTTTTTGTAGACAAAATGGAATTCATAAACAATTTACCACTAGGTACACTCCGCAACAAAATGGAGTTGCCGAAAGGAAGAATAGGACAATCATGGATATGACGAGGAGTATGTTAAAGGCAAAGCATTTGCCAAATGATTATTGGGCTGAAGCTGTACACTGTGCAGCGTACATTTTGAATAGATGCCCTACAAAAGCAGTGATGAACAGAGTACTGGAAAAAGCATGGAGTGGGAGAAAGCAAGGAGTCACCCACATGAAAGTTTTTGGATGTGTAGCTTATGCACACATTCCAGATCAACTAAAGAAGAAGTTGGACAGCAAAGGGGAGAAATGTATTTTCATTGGATACAGTGAGGAATCCAAAGCTTACAGGTTGTATAACCCATCCACCAAAAAGTTTTTTGCGAGCAGAGATGTTCAGTTCATTGAGGAGGAAGCTTGGGATGGAAGCATAGAGAAAACAGTGAATGTTAAAAACTCTATGTCTCATGATGAAGATGATGAGGAGATGGCTGAAATACATCCCCAAACAGCAGCACCAACACAAGGGCAGCAAGTGACACCCTTGAGGAGAAATGAAAGTGCTTCTCCAAGCACATCACAAGGAGGAAATTCAAGTGCTTCTTCAAGCACTTGTACACCAAATGAAAGAGGTAAGAAGTTCAGAAATTTAAGAGATATTTATGAACAAGAGGCAGCAAATGAAGGTATGAACTCTTTGTTTGCTTTATATTGTCATGTTGATGACCCTGTTCATTTCGAAGAAGTAATTAAGGATAGGAAATGGATAGAAGCTATGGATGAGGAAATCAATGCCATAGAAAGAAACAAGACATGGGATTTAGTTGAACTACCGAAAGGAAAGGAAGTCATTGGAGTTAAATGGGTCTACAAGACCAAGAGTAATGCTGAAGGCAAAATAGAAAGACACAAGGCAAGACTTGTTGTCAAAGGATATAAGCAGCAGTATGGGAGAGACTATGAGGAGACTTTTGCACCGGTTGCTAGAATGGAAACTGTGAGAGCAGTGCTGTCCATAGCATCACAAAACAAGTGGAAAGTTTACCAAATGGACGTGAAGTCAACATTCATAAATGGAGAGTTAATGGAAGAGGTTTACATTGAAGAACCTCTAGGCTATGAGAAGAAAGGCCAAGAGCACAAAGTGTGCAGATTGAAGAAAGCTCTTTATGGGCTGAAGCAAGCACTAAGAGCGTGGTACAGTAGGATAGATTTCTATCTACTGGAAAATGGATTTGAAAAGTGTGAGGGAGAACCCACTCTCTACATCAAAGAAAAAGATGCTAAATTACTAATTGTTGTGTTATATGTTGATGATGTTATTTTCACAGGTAATGATGAGCACCTTATTGAAAATTTCAAAACAGTCATGAAAGAAGAATTTGAAATGACTGACATGGGTTTGCTGAGATACTTCTTAGGAATAGAAGTAGAACAAAATGGAAATGGGATTTTTATCTCACAAACGAAATATGTTAATGAAGTGTTGGAAAGATTTAATATGTAGGAGAGCAAAGAAGCAATCACTCCCACAGTAATGGGATTAAAACTCAGCAAAGAGGACAGCAGCAAGGATTTTGATCCTAGTTTGTACAAGAGCATAGTTGGAAGCCTCATGTATTTGACTGCAACTAGGCCGGATATAATGCATGCTGTTAGTTTGATTTCCAGATTCATGGAGAGGCCAAAAGAAGCACATTGGCAGGCAGCAAAAAGGATTCTGAGGTATGTTAAAGGTACTAAAAGGTTTGGCATTTTATATATTGTTTCAAAATGTTCAGATTTAATTGGATACACTGATAGTGATTGGGCTGGAAGTGTAGATGATCGGAAAAGCACATCCGGTTATGTTTTTCACATGGGTTCAGGAGCCATTTCATGGGCTTCTAAAAAACAACGTATTGTAGCATTGTCTACAGCAGAGGCAGAATATGTGGCAGCTACAGCAGCAGCATGTCAAGTAGTTTGGATGAGAAGGATGTTAAGGAGTTTATGCCAAGAGCAAGTAAAAGGAATTGTAATTTTTTGTGACAATAGCTCAGCGATTGCATTATCCAAGAATTTTGTGTTTCATAAGAGAATGAAACACATTGACAAAAAGTTTCATTACATCAAAGAATTGGTAAACAATGGAGAAATTGTTTTACAACATTGCAGAACTCAGGAACAGGGTGCAGATATTCTGACCAAACCATTGGGGCAGAAAAGCTTTGAATTTTTGAGGAAGTGTCTGGGTATGACTGATAACCCAGCAGTTGAAATTAAAGGGGAGTGTTGAAATGTAATTCCAACTGTAGCGTTTTATTTCAGAAAAATCGCCTGTTTTTTTCTTGCGATGCGATCTGATCGCAGATCGCAAATCTCATTCATGCTCACTGCCTCCGTCTGTTCTCTTGAATTCTTCTGACGCAACGTTGCGATGCGACATTATCACTATCGCAAATCGCAGAGCGCCCTATTGCCTCCGTTACGTCCTGTGTTTTCAGCCGATTGCGATCCCGCGATGCGATTCGATCGCAAATCGCAGATCGCATCTATGTGTTATGTCTCTGTTTTTTTGTCTTCCGCCGACGCGATATTGCGATATGATCTGATCGCATCGCCTCACCTACAAACGATCCCTGCCGTCCATTCATTTGATCCGACGGCCCATATTTGTTCCCGTCATATTCACGCCTCCGCCATATGGTCTTTACGCCTTAACCTGTTTTGTGCTCCCGAAGAAGGAAGAATGCCAGATCCAGCACTTTGTGCCATTACTCCTCACCAACAACATTTAAAGAAGAAAATGGCTGAAGGACAAAAAGGATGACGTCGAGCAGTGGAAACCATTTATCAAGCATGGAACTCCACTCATAATTTATTTCAGCTACCAGAGAAGGACATCAGATAACTTAGAAAGGCCGATTTTGTCAGCAGAGTGTATCAGAACCCATATCTAATTGTAAATGTGGTTGGTGGTCCATTAAAACACCTCCACGCATATCCTAGCAGATATAGAGTGTTTTTTAAGTAATACACTGTAGTTCAGTTTTTTTTTTTTTTTGTTATGCAACAACGTGTATGTAAGAAATATAATCTTTACACACAACAGTGTAAAATTTGCAATGAGAGACAGAGTGAAATTCTGTTTTTGGAACTGAAGCGTTCCTGTGTAATCCCTCTGTTAGAGGAAGACTTTTGTAAAAGTTAGTTTTGTGAATGAATACAAGTTTTTTGTGTTTGTGTGTTGAAAACTCTGTTCTCCCAAACATTTTTTTTGTTTCCGTTGTGTTAAAACAGAGCATCATTCTCTATTCGTTATGTTCTGGAATTATCATAAATTCCCAACAGTTTCAGGTATCAAAAAGACGTAAATCATGATTTTGGTGTACAAATGAAATGAAGTTACAAAAGAAAAATAAGCATACCCGAGATTCCTCCTTCCACAGCGATTTGAAGCTCTGCCCGGCCATTTCTAAAACTCTTAAGTTCTCCATTGGTATCCAGTCAGGCACGCAAGAGTATGGACAATTATGCCAACGGAGCCATCTAAGATTTGGTGACAACATTTTGTCCAGTATGGGTTTTAAATAATAACCATCTGCAGTTGCAACAAACTGCAAATTCGAAATGCCAGAATCATCCCTCCGTCTGTTGCACCGTGGCTTTGCTGTATGTGAACACCGCGACGACCAACTGCTGTAATAACAATCCAGCATCCTAATCCCGCGAACTTCGGTCATTATCTGCTCACATATGAAAAGTATACAATATCACAATTGTCGATCTTTATTTCGAAAAAGCAAATATATTTCATGTGAATACAGAAACTTTAAAATTCAAATTTAATGTGAATCCAAGGGTTTGAATGATGGAAGCACTTACAGCTGACGATTGCTCCAGCAAATCATCAATGTCCTTCGTCGATTGCTGCCAAAGACGACGGATCCCTAATCCCTGCGCAATATTTCTTGCCAGGTCACGAAAGTGATCATGCATTCTTATGCAATTTTTCGCGTCCATTTCAAACAGACACTTGTCCTGTAAATTTTCAATCCCGTGCAAACCCCATATTCTGATGGCAAGATCTCTTTTTTCTCCTATGAAAAAGGAAGCAATGTCTAAAAATATATGTTGATCATTTGAACTGAGCTTGTCGTAACTTATTTTAAGACTCGCTTGTATCTCAGTTCCAGGCAGTAGCTTTTCAAGTTCATCCACTGTCTCTTGCCAGTAAGATTCATTCCGTCGACAAACAAGCGCCCCGAATACTTTGAGCGACAATGGCAATCCATCGCACGATTTTACAAATCGTTGTACCAGATCTTCAAATTCTGATGATGGACATGGATGATTCAAGGCATAGCAACAGAAGAGCTCTTTGGAATGTGATTCACTCAATCCCTTCAGATAATAAATTGAGGACTCTAACACCCCTGAACTTTTGAGGACGTGCTTGTCCCTGGAGGTAACTAAAATCAAGCTCTCAGGGCTAAGGATATCCCTAATTGGCAAAAGTGCTTCCAATTGAGATGCATGATCTATATCATCTAGAACTATAAGACCATGAAAAGACGAGACATACTTCAAAAGTATCCCTAACCCTTCAGCAGGATTCTCAATTTTGCAATTTTTTTCACCTATGAAGGCTTCTAAGAGATTCGTTTGCAAAAGAGTTATAGGATTTTGTCTCACATCAAATAAAAAAGAGGATTTAGTGTAATCTGATCTTCTACGGTTGAACAATTCCTTGGCTAGGGTGGTTTTCCCAATGCCACCCACACCCACAATGCCCACAACCTTGCAACGCTCCTGATTGGATAGGGCCCTCTTTTCAAAATTTTCATATTCAGCGACTTTGAGATCCAACCCAGTTGGATGTTTTGCCACATGCACCAATGGCTTTGGAATCATTTTCAAAACTTCTTTCACTACATTGTCCAGTTTATCAAATTCGTCGTTCTCGTTCCTGAATTCAATTGAGTAAACAAAACAAGTGAGAAACGCATACGAATGCAAACTAAGGGAATCTAACAAATGAAAACTAAGTCGGATGTTAAGGTACAGGAGGAGATTCAGCTCACCCAATCTCGCAACCGCTTAAATTGGCAACTCTAGAAAGTGCGCCTCTGCATTTCTGAATATTGTCAGAGCTGTAGCGTGGCTTCTGTTCACCAGTTTTAGGATCAAGTGTAGTTTTCTTTGCAAGGTCTCGCAGGGCATCAGCGTACGCTCCATCTTTGACATTATAACGGACCACCGAAGGTTGAACCTTGTAAAAAACTGGAAGAATGGCTTTCCCTGACTTTACCATGAGAACAAGTTCATTCAAGCACCACCAAGATTCGGCATACTTTGGTGAAAAGATTGCAATGTGAACAGACGCACCACGGATAGCCTCTATTATCTGGTGAGAAATGTTTTGTCCCTTCTCCATCTCTTCCTTGTCGGAAAAGACTCTCATTAATCCATTGGAAGTAAGGTGCCGGTACAGATATCTGGCGGCCATTTCACCATCCAGACCGCGGTGATTAATAAACAGATCCCAAGGAGTACAAGAAGTCGAGGCAGAAGAGGAGGCCATGGAAGAGGAAGCAGCAGAACCTTGCGCGGATATAGTTAGATTTGCCATTGATACTGAAATGTGGAAATGTATGAACTGATAAACGGGATAATAATAATAAGATGCAAAGCTTCAATGGAATGCAGTGGAAGCGTTGAACAATAATGCTTTGGATACCATAGACGCGTGACCAAGACGCGTATTTAAAGGTGCAGCGCAGATAAGAGATGCCATTTCTTGGCCACCAACGCGTGAAGTCGTACGACGTCCACAAATATCGTCCACTACTTTTACTCTATGGCCGACCAACATGTTAAGAGGGAAGACTCCAGGCATGATTTCCTTTTACAACTTGATGATATTCCTTACGTAGTAGTCTATACTGCGACTTTTTTGAGATGCACTTCGTACCTGGTTATCTGTCAATACTGACACCGAAAAGCACTAGTACATCGACACTTCAATGCCACAGCTAACATATTACTCGTGCTTCTACATTTTTTAATCATTTTAAATTTCATAAACATGCTTTGTGCTTTTTTCTCCCGCGTCTTACATTTTTGAATTTTTGTAAATTTCGTAAAACTGCTCTCGGCTTTCTTTGGCATCTCTATTGGCATAGTGATCTGAGTGGCTAGGAGATCTCAGGAGAGGGTGATGGTCCTTTTGTAGCTGTCTTTCAATAGGTATCAGCGTTTTTCATTTACGCAATTTTTCCCTATTTACATTAAATAATGGTGCTAGTCCCTATTTACATTAAATAATGGTGCTAGTAACTCGCTCTGAAATAGATGTTTCAGAAATTTCTTTTAGAAATTTATATTTATAAGATTTGAATGTTTATAAATATGGTTCTGGTTTTATTGATCGTATGTGCGCAGTTTTTATATGTGCAATCGTCTACTACAGACTGCACAGTGGTTTCCCCGTTTTAAAATCTTGTTATATTGTTTTGTAGTCAAAAGTTTTGAAATCTTGTTATATTGATTTATAGTCAAACATTTCTTATGAAAGTTGAGAATCTGTGCTGCAAGAGCATGGAGATTCTGGAGAAGAGGATTCGAGATCACCAATTTTATAGTTATCGTTTGTGAATGTCTCAAGGGCCTTAATAATGCTACGCAGTTTTTAGCGAATAAAAATCTGTTGGAAGTTCAGGTTGTATGTGGGCCTCACACTCCATACCCAATAACCTCATACTTAGACATTTAGACATTTCGCAGTATGTGAATAGATTTCATTTTTTCGTGTCTTAACACATGACCGAATTCTGAAGTATTGCATATATCCTTTTTGTTTTTTTTTGACATATTGCAGATTGATAAAGCGATGAATGCCATGACAACATGACAACATTCTAATGGGATGCATAAAAATATGGAAGATAAAATATCACTGACTATGAGAAAAGCTAACCAATAATCCGCACTGTGCTGACCAACGTCAGTAAAGTAATTGAGTGAACGTGTATATGATATCATGAAAATCATTGATGTTATTGGATTTATAATGTACCTGTAGGCTGTAACTACTATGCTATGTAGTGATATTACAAATCTAGTGAAATAACAAAAAAAATTGTTGTTATATTAGTTTTTGTTGTTCATATATTACTCTCTGATACATACATGAGAGTTACTGAAATAAAATCAACCATTTGACTTAATAGATATAGGTAAATTATAATTTACAATAAATTTACTTTAACGATATAGAATAACTAATACCATCGCATTTGTGTTTCATCATATGATATGATCAAATTTGGAAAACCATGTAATATTATTCTAAAATAAACAAATTTGGAAAACCGTGTAACTTTATTCTAAATTAAAGTAAATTACCTTACCTTTCCATTTTAAGATTAACTTTAAAACAAATGGATTGTAAAATTTTATAAGAACCTTCACTTAAGCGAACAAAAGTATCGAGCAACCAAATTTTAAAAGCTTGAATGCAATATAATAATCACTATTATAAAAAAATGCAATATAATAATCGCTATTATAAAAAAATGCAAGGATTTTTATTAAAAGTTTTTCCAAGTGGCAATATTTTACAATATTATTCATTCAAAAACCCTTCCATTCTTAAATTTAATGCGTCTAATATTTCTATACTTTTAAATGGTTTATATAAAACTTAATTTTTAACATCCTTCAATTTTTTCCTTTAAAATTAATGTTTATTACGATGGCAAAAATGAATCACCCTTAATACAAATAGTAATTATTATTAAAATGGGTTGTATAAAAGTAAATGCACAGTTAAAATATACTATCTAAAAGCTTGAACCCCTTTCCATGTCACCCTATAAAGTGAAATACTTTTTATATAAAATATATATATATTTTTAATTTTAAAATATAATTGGTATGAATGGTATAAAACGAAATAAGCAAAATATAATATTTAAAAGTTCGATGTCTTAATATATGTTATTATTATAAATGGAAATAAGTTATATTGATGTAAATTTATTATAGTTTTAGATTTATTAAATATTTAGAGTGGTTAGTTTTTTTTGGAAGTGTAAATGTTTTTTAAAGTATAAAAGTTGAAGAAAAGTTTGCATTTTGAGATATTTGATTCTTCTCTATGTTTAACAAATCTAAGGTTAAGATAGATATAAATTTGAGATTAAGATGTATACGTGTTCTTTATATATATAAAAAATATATCAATTCCATTGAGAGGAATTATATATCTCTTTTATTTTGAGAACCACACGCACAAGAGTAGATCCATCTTAATTTTGGATCTATGATGCTTCAAGAGGGATCAAATTTGTTGGAGTACAAAAGCCTTTTAGAGTGCAAAAGAGATTTGATCCCTATAGATATTTCATAGATGTAAAGTTAACATGGATCTATGGTGGTTCTTTATGTATATACACCATATATACACCATAAATCACCGGCATGTTAGGTATGGAAGGAGTTGTGACATCTCCATCATTTTCAATAGCATATATATATATATATATTATATATATATATATATATATTATATATATATATATATATATATATATATATATATATATGAATGTGTATCATATATCAATTCCACACTAACATGGAAGAGATTTCACATCCTCTTTATTTTGAGCAACATGCCAATAAAATGTTCAAATAATATAATTCTTCATAATATTGTAATTTTTCATTATTTAAATTGCATTTTTAAATCCATAAATGGATTCAATACTTTAAAATTCTCCTTCCACATTTTAGTTATGTAGATAGAGTACACAGAGTACACTTATAGCTAAAAAAAGTCTTTCACAAAAAGTTGATAAAAATTATATTTTTGTCAAATATTAGAATAATTATATCAAACTAATTGTTTTAATTTTGAGAAATTTCTTGTTTTTAATTGTTTTATATAATATACATATAGTTGACATTAAAATATTTTATTCAACATTAACATTGAAATATCTTATTTTCAATTGTTTTATATAATATGTGAAATATTTTACCTTAAAGATGCATAATAAAATATTTTATCTTTTTTTTTTTTTTTTTAACTATTGGGAAACATATCATAACTTAGTTTTCAAAAAAACATGTAGGTTAACTCATTATTATTATTATTCGAGGAAATGGAGTATTTTATCTATGTGCCATATTGTCCTTTTCTTTCTAATATCCCACCTTGAAATATTTGTATCATTCATGTTTCCTAAATCCTACACTTGCCAACTTCATATTAAGAATTGAATGAATTTCAATATTCTTCTTATTAGTAGTAATTGATCTTTTTCACTTTTAATTATTTTTTATGATATAAATTATCATGTTTAAAGTTGATATTTAAATATTTTATTTATAGTCAAAAATAAAATATTTTTTTCATTTTTTCTATTAATTAATAGGAATATTTAAATATTTTTTTTTAAGGTTTATATAAAAATATTTTTAAAAGTAAAGGAATTACATGTCCTTCTCACATTTAGAAGTAAATATATAAGACATTTTTTTATTTTTATTTAAATATTTCTTATATAAAATTATGTTTTTTTTAGTATATATCTCTAAATATTTTATTTATGGTAAAAATTAAAATATTCTCTTTAATATATGTCAACTCTATGTTAAAATAAAAAACAATCATACTTATCCTATTTTATAGATTTTTTGTTTTTTGTTTTTTCATTTGTATTTTTTTGTTTTGTTAAAAACTGATAATGTTGTTTATGCTATGGCTACCTCTCGTCACAATTGTCCTCAAGGGAAATCGATACTATTGATGTTGGATAATATTTTAGATTTATCAAAATGTTAACAACTAGCACTGCCAGGTCTATGCCAACTAAAATCAACTAAACTACTAAAAGTGAAATACATGCACCGAGTGACTAAATATAACATCAAGTATCAGATGAAGTAACTGGGGCTAGATCCTTAACATGGGTTCCTACTAATGTCGAAGGTTTCATACCACATTGGAGATTTCCTTCTATGTGAGCAAGATGAACATCCAAACTTCCAAGATAGGAGCATTGATGAAATTGAACATGTTGGATTTCATTCATATTAGATATTTTATCATTGTGGTCTTTATGTTTTTCCTTCATGACCCTACCTAAGAGTGCCTTTATTTGCCAGTGGAAGGTGATGGAATCCAAATATTAGCTCTGCCTTTTCCTAGTATGTCTAGGTTTAGGAATCAAATTGGCTACTTCAGCTTGAATTTTAGATTATGAGTAGGATTGGCGGTCATTAAAGGTCAAGGCTTCAAGTTGATAAATTTCCTCTTTGATTTCTAGAGGAGTGGAAGAGTGAAAAATGGTTGTTTCATTTTGGGCTTGGGCTTGGGATCATGGTTGGCTCTATGGACCTCTTCCACTAGACTCCCAATGGTAGCGCATCCTCTTTAGGATCATGCTACGCCGAGTTATCAAGAACCATTATAAAAATATCACCTTGAATTCCTAGAAACTCGAGGGGCTGTAAAATAGAGAATTAAATAGAAACAAAGCCCAAGAAAACTTGAATTTCCAGGGGAGTTTGTATCGACTTATTGTGAGATGGAGCATGTGAGGGGAGGAAAATAAAGGACTCCAAGTAAGGTCCAACAAGCACAAAGATACATGAATACCAAAACCAATTCTCACCCCCACTTTGCTTTAAGAAATACATACTAGTAACTTCCAAATAGAAGGGCAACTATTAGAAATGTTGACAAAGCATAAGGAATTAAAAATAGGATGAATTACTTAGTGTTGGTTGGCCTATCAAGCTTGAACTTGTGTTGTCATGAGTATGAGTTGACAGTTGTCACCACCTTCCCTTACATGAGTTGTCGCAGTAATTTCCACAGTCATCCTAGAGAGTTGCTCAACTATTGTCTTTGGCCTTCTCCCCTCGCTACTGCTCAGTATCTAGAACATGTGTTGGATATTGACATCCCCAAATACTAAACCTATAGGAATTACCATGCATGTCAAGCCTTTCCCATGGAAATATGTTGTCCTCCACACCATATTCATAACACATAACTTGCCACATAACACTAAATCGTGGTAGTCAAGTTCGAGCCCCACAGGCTTTGTTTAATGGGAGAATCGTCCCCCCTATAACCAACGAATGTCGCAAGTGCACAAGTTAAACACAAAACCAAGGTCTCCCAACCAAGAGAGGTTAGGCAAAGAGTAGTTTTCCATGTTATTATGAAAGGAAGTAATAGTTGTTTGCATGTGTAAATGTATGGGGTAGGTTGGCCATCTCTGTAACACCCTCCTCCCACATCTATCTAAGCAACCGACCAGACAGGGTAAATATGCAACGAGAGGCCACTATGATATGATTCAACCTCCTAATTCACGTTAAGGAAGTGGAACCGAAGGAAACACACCATACAGACATTCAACATCAGCTACATGACCCTCAGGAACTAATCCAATACTTTAGATAGTTTTCCTTGGGGTCCCACTGAACTTTTGGACAACTTAAGTCCTTTCTGCTCCCATACTATAAGCATGAGTGCGACCATAAACCCAAATTCGCTCTCACAGGCTTCTCTACTAGTGACCAGAGACCAAAATTGTCAGTGCTATGCCAACAACTCCAGGATTTGAGCCACTTTTTCAGGCCTAGAGCCCAGGTCACTGCCCATAATTGAACCATCTCTTCATATCAGTAAAATAACATGGAAATGACAATACTAAAGCAAATACTTGTTCAAGACCTTGAATGGACCCCTACTAGCCATGACAGGCATTTCGTCAAACATATCACGAATATGTAATCTACAAGTGTAAATAACAGTTTTGAGTATAGGGTTCTCATACTTAGCTGAGAATCGCTAAGAACCATTGATGCCTCAACAAATCAAATTCCATTCCATCCCTTGGGTCATAGATACATTGATCATTCAATTACAAGTAAAAACGTGATGAGAGTCACACATGGCTATTGTCATAAAACACATATATAATGAGCATAATAGAAACATAAATACTCATGAAAGTACAACCATATAGACCACATATAATCCATCAAATTTCTCATAGAAATACAAGGAGAAATAACATTTCATTAATGATGCAAAATCCAAACTCAGGATGGGACTTCCACGTTCCACCCGACATAGAATGGCTGAGCCAAATATCTCTTCAGCCATTCACCCCCATGCCATATTCTAAGCATGAATGTGGGATCTCATAGAACACATCAATGAAAACTCATCCATGGCTTGCAGAGGCCATCCACCTCAACCCATCAAACAGTGATTGCACCTCACGGTTGGACATCAAAAAACCATCAATAGATTAGTCTCCATCTAAGCCTTCTAGGGCTTCCAAAGCGTTTTTCCAACCAAGGCTTCCAAGACTAGTAACTCAACACACCGCTTATACAGGGCTTCCAAAGCGTTTGTCCAACCAAGGCTTACAGGACTAGTAACTCAACCCAAGATGTTACAGAGCTTCCAGAGCATTTGTCCAACCAGGGCTTCCAGGACTAGTGACTCAACACAAGCTAAGCAAACATGAGAACCAAACAAAAACAAACAATGAAAGTAAACCCACAATCACCATGGCTATCCAGGAAATGGAAAGGCTAGGCAATCCACTGTCAATCCCAACCATCCTCCATGCAAATGACATATCACAACCAAAAATTCACATGCATATGCCATGCATGCCAAAACTAGTGAATAAATCATACATGCAACTCGGTACCTGCAAGAAAATCTGATGTAGTGTTGATCCTGATGCACTCTTGTGCTTTCATATTCTTCCTTTGTCTTCTTGCTCCAAAAATACAAGTATTCCACACCCACCAGGGGTGCTCCAAGAAAACTCTAAGTCTCCAAGAGTATGAGAGAGAGAGAGAATAATGAGAGAGCTCCAAAACTGAACTAACAAAAGGTTACCAATTGATTCTTAGAAGCCTTTTTATGAATGAGGCCTCTATTTTCTTCATTTTTCATTATTTTCCTTCATTTTCCTCCTCACATGCAATCTGTGACCTTTCACCTCATTTTCTCCTAATTTCCATTATTTTCATAAATAAATGTGACAAAAATGCCATTTTGCCTTTCCAAAGCCTTAGTCATTGCCTTTTCCAACTTCCTTAGCCATAAACAATCACAAGTGATCCCCATCACTAGGATTCTACCCAATATTCAGCTTGGAATAAGTGTCCCATGATCTATGGTTATTATTTTTCCTTTATTTACTTTTATTACATGGAATTTTCATGAGGGCTGTTACAATGCCACACCTTCATGTAGGAGCATCTTGGGTGAATTTGCAATCCTCATCACCCAAAGATATTTCTTTTCGAGTTGGCTGAAATTTTTGTTTAGTTTAGTTTTGGTTTGGTTATAACTTAGTGTTTGAAAATATAAGCCTTTCATCCTTATTTATTTTGGGCCAAGTTGAGATTTGGCACTAGTTCCAAACCCAATGACGAAATCTAACAAACTTCCCTAACCTAGCTTGATTTTCAATAGGTATAATTTTTGGTTGTAAATCGGTGGTTTGGTGGAACATAAAAGAGCTATGATCGATACAATATGATTTAACCTCCTGTACCTATTAATGACATGTCATGATTAGAACAATTGTTGAACTTCCAACATAAGAATGCATAAATGAATACTTGGAACAATTGGTATAGAGAAAGAGTAGTTAGGAGGCGATGAATATGGGAATTGATAAAATCAAATGGTTGAAGTGGTGACCATTAGAGGGGAATCAATAAAGAAAAGGTTGAATTTGTTTCCATTAGAGGGAAATCAAGAGGAGAATGTTGAAGCAATTCACATTTGAGGGGAAGATAAATGTAAGAGAAAGTGCTATGAACTGAGGTCGTAATATTGTAATCTTGGAAGAGATTATGATTGTAAATTACTCATTGAATTTTGTTTAATAAAGCACCTTAGTATGTTGCTATATATATTGTGTTTGTCTTTGTTTTAACTCTACTATGTGTTTGGGCTTACGCCCAAGCGTGACTACTCCAATTGGTATTAGAGTCGGTTTGAGAATTGAGGGTGTCAAAAGATACGAAGTTATAAGGATATTTGTGGTGGTTAAGAGGAAAAAGAGAGAAGACCTAGAACTGTAGAGAACTTGCATATAATGGCACAACGTGGATGTGGCAGAAGAGGAGGGCAATAGAGAGAAGCAAATCTTGTTATAGTGGAAATGTTGAGTGGAATAACAACTAGGCTTGAAGTTATTAAGAAAACACATCATAAGGGTGTCCTCGTTTTCATGGATTGATGATTTTACAGGCTTCAAACATATTCCTTGGTGATGGCTAATCAACAATAACCCTTACATTTTAAGGGTCCATTTTCAGCCCCTCTTCTAAAACTACATATCCTAAATAAACTGACTCCTTCTTCATGAAGGTGCAATTTTAAAATTTTAACATGGTTTTCCCTCTTTCAACCTTTCCAACACAACCCTAATATGTTCTAAATGTTCTTCATTTTTCTTATTGAAAATTAAAATATCATCAAGATATACTTGACAAACTTACAAAGATAGGTCTTCAGTACTTGGTTCATCAATCTCATGAATTTACTGGGTGCATTTGTCAGTTTAAATAGCATAACTAGTTGCTCATATAATCCATCCTTCATTTTTAATTTTGTTTTCCACTCATTCTCTTCATGAATTATCATTTGATGGTACCTACTCTTTAAGTCAATCTTTGTGAAATACCTTGCTCCACTCAAACAATCCATTAAATCATCCATACAGTGAAATGGAAACCTATATTTGATAGTAAGCTTGTTAATTGGTCAAGAATCTATAAACATTCTTCATGCACCTCCTTTATTTGGTGTCAATCTGACATGAACAACAAAAGGACTCAGACTCTCCCTAATCATCCCTTTGTCCAACAACTGCTAAACTTGTTGATATATTTCCTCATTCTCCTAAAGCATCATCCTTTATGTTGCTTTATTCAACAGGCTTGAGCCTAGAATCAAATCCACGCAATGGTTGATTTCCCTTATTGGTGGTAGTCCATCTGTCAATTCCTTTATCATTATATCTGCATATTCATCTATCAATGCTTGAATTTATATGGATAGATTTTCCTCCATTTCTACTGTCATGTTTTGTGTTGGCTAGGAAACAATAGCATAACATATTTCATTAGATCTTTCAAGAATCTACCATGAAATCAAACACACTCTTGAAGTACCTTATATCCTCTTCTTTATCTTTCATCGGATTCAGAACAAAATCCTGACCATCTTTCTTGATGATGTAGGTCTTATTTTTTCCATCATGTACAACATGTCTATCACATTGACATGACCTACCTAGTAATATGTGACAGGCATCCATTGACATTACGTCACAAAGTATTTCATCTTTATAATTACCAATTTGGAAATTGACCAAACATTGTTCTCTTACAACCATTTGATGCTCCTTTTGCAACCATGATACTTTTTATGGGTTGGGGTGTTTTAATCTTCTTAATTTCAATTTCTTCACCATTTCTTCAAACACAATACTTTTTTTGTTACCACTATCTGCAATCATCTTGCAACACTTACCTCCAGATTGACATCTAGTTCTAAACATATTTCTTCTCTTAATTGTTTTAGATTCAAAATTCTCCAGGTTTAATAAAATCCTTCTCAACATCAAGGATTTTCCATCATATGGGTCCTCTCCATGTTGTGATGATTCTACAAATTCATCCTCGGCTTGGTTCATATGAATTTTGGCCTACTTTCCTTTACCTCCACCTTGAATCTGTGGAAATTCAAAAGCTTATGCCTAGCTTCTTCACATCGGTAATATGTACCAATGAAACCTATGCCTCATCCTCTCCCAAAATTTTCTGGTCTTCTCAAGAACTCAACACTCCCATGAGAATTTCCTCTACCTCCCACTTCATGAGTGGAAGAACTTGTCTGAGAGGTATCAACTTCATCTTCTTTGGTAGAAATTCCTCTTCCACCACTAGTTTGTCCTCTACCATGAGCATTTATGCTTCTTCCTCTGTTATTATTTTATTTCTTCCTATTCAATTTCTCTTCAACCTTCAAAGCACATTGATAGTCCTTCTGTACCCTATATAATTTGAGAAAAATTATTTAATCTTGGATTGATATACATAAGACATTTAAATACCTTGATACACGTTCTGCCCCATCCTCAATGTGGCATGCTCATATACTTAGTTTGTAGAATTCCTCTATGTATTACTTAATACTTAATTCTCTTTGTTTCAAATTCTATAATTTTCAGAACAAGGTTATGTGATGGTCAACTAGAAAAAACTTTGTTTCAATTTTGTGACCATTCTATCCCACAATTTTATCTTCTCTTTGCCTCTTCATTATCTATCAATCTACACATGATTCCACCACAGGGACACATTTCCTTTCAACTTCGCATATGCATATTTCACTTTTTTGTCTTCTTTTGCATCTTCAAAATCAAACTATTTCTCCATCTCAAATATCCAATCCAAAAATTCATCTAGATTCAAGTTACCATTACAGGTTGGAGGATTAAAGCGGGGACTGGTATTTACTCTTTTTATGGCTCTAATGAACCTTTCTTCCCCCTAAAAGATTTCAGGTTCATTTCCTTCTTTTGTTACTTCAACTTGTTCTTTTTCTTCATCACTAAATTTTTTAACTTGGACACCCCTATGATGTGTTGTCTTAATAACTTCAAGCCTAATTGCTATTCCTCTCAACATTTCCATCATAGCAAGGTTTTCTTCTCTTTGTTCCCCTCATCTTCTACCACATCCATGATGTGCCATTATACACAAGTTCTCTATAGTTGTAGGTCTTATGTCTTTTTCATATTACCCTCCACAAATATCCTCATAACTTCGTATCTTTTGACACCCTCAATTCTCAAACCGACTCTAATTCCAATTGGAGCAGTCACGCTTGGGGGTAAGCCCAAACACATAGTAGAGTTCACACAAAGACAAATACAATATACACAACAACAAACTAATGTGTTTTATTAAACAAAATTCAATGAGTAATTTACAGTTTTAATCTATTCCACGATTACAATATTATGACCTCAGTTCATAACACTTTCTTTGACATTTCTCTTTCCCTCAAATGTAAATTGCTTCAAGATTATCCTCTTGATTTCCCTCTAGTGGAAACCACTTCATCCTTTTTCTTCTTGATTCCTCTCTAATGGCTACCACTTCAACCAATTTATGTAATCAATTCCCCTATTCATTACCTCGTAACTACTCTTTCTCTATATCAATTGTTCCAATTGTTCATGTCTCCATTCTTTTTTCGGAATTTCACCATTTGTTCCAATCATGATGTGACATGTAATAAACAAGCACGGGAGGTCAAATCAGATTACATCGGTCAAAGCTCTTTTATGTTCCACTAACCCACAGATTTAATACCAAAATTTGAATGTGTTGGGAATCAAGCTAGGTTAGTGAGCCTTGTTAGATTTCTTCATTGGGTTTGAAATGAGTGTCAAATCTTGACTTGGCCCAAAATAACTAAGGATGAAACTTACTCCTACAAACACCAGGGTCTAACCAAACGAAAATTGAACTAAAAAAAGATTGCAACCAACTCGAAAAGAAATATGTTTAGGTGATGAGAATTGCACATTCACCCAACACGATCTTGCATGAAGGTGTGGCATGCCCAACCAACCCCATGCATTTGCAGATGAAAAAAACTATTAACTCCTTTCATAATAACATGGAAAACTACTCCCTGTCTAATATTTATTGGTTGGGAGACCTTGGTTCTGTGTTTAACTAGTGCACCTGCGACGTCCCTCGGTTGTAGGTGGGACAATTCCCCCATTAAACAAGGTGTGTGGGGCTCAAACTTGACTACCATGATTCAATGTTATGCAACAAATTGTGTGTTCCCACTCTGGTATGGAGGATGGCATATTTCCATGGGCAAGGGTTGGCATGCATGGAAATTCTTGGAGGTTTATTCTTTGGGGATGTCAATCTCCAATGCATGTGTTGGATGCTAAGCAATAGCGAGGGGAGAAGGCCAAAGACAATAGTTGAGCAACTCTCTCCAATGTTGGTGGAAATTGCGGTGAAAACTCATGTAAGGGAGGGTAGTGACAACCTTCAACTCATCCTTACGGAGACACAGGTTCAAGCTTGATAGGCCAACCAACAATAGGTAATTCGTCCTATTTTTAATTCATTATGCTTTTTCAACTTTTCTAACGATTTACCTTCTATTTGGAAATTACTAGTATGTAGTTCTTAAAGCATAGTGGGGGTGAGCATTGGTTTTGGTATTCATGTCTCTTTGTCCTTATTGGAACGTACTTGGAGTCCTTTCTTTGCGTCCCCTCACACGCTCCATCTCATAATAAGTTGATACAAACTCCCCAAAAAAATTGAGTTTTCTTTGGCTTTATTTTTATTTAGTTCTCTATTTTACACCCCGCCCCTAGGTTCTGGGAATTTGGTTGATATTTATATTGATTCCCGGTAACCCAATGTGGCATGCCATGAAAGAAGATGTGCTACTATTGGGGGTCTAGTGGAAGAGATCCTCAGGGCCAACCATGATCCCAAGCCCAAGCTCAAGATGCAACATCCATTTTTCACTCTTCCACTCCTCTAGAAATCAAAGAGGAAATTTATGAACTTGAAGCCTTGACCATTAATGACCACCAATCCTACTCGTAATATTAAATTCAAGCTAAAGTAGCCAATTTGGTTCCTAAACCTAAACATAACAGGGAATATAGAGTCAATATTTAGACTGCATCACCCTCCACCGGAAATTAAAAGCACTCTTAGGTACGGTCCTGAAGGAAAAACATAAATACCACAACAATATAATATCTCTCATGAATGAAATCCAACATGTTCAATGCCATCAACGCTCCTGTCTTAGAAGTTTGGATGCTCAACTTGCTTACATAAAAGGCAATCTTTAATGTGGTCTAAAACACTAGTGGGAACTAGTGCTAAGGATTTGGCCTCGGTTACTTCATTCAATTCATGATGTTATATTTAGCCACCCGGTGCATGTCTTTCACTTTTAGTAGTTTAGTTGATTTTAATTGGCATAGACTTAGGATTGCTAGTTGTTGACATTTTGATAAATATAGAGTATTGTCCAACATCAATAGTATTGATTTCCCTTGAGGCAAAATGTGCCTAGATGTAGGCATAGCATAAAAAATATTATAGGCTTTTTGAGACAATACAATTTCACATTAACCAAAAAAAAAGCTATAAAATAGGATACTTAGGATTGTTTTTGCTCTTAACATAGAGTTGACATATATTAAAATAATATTTTAATCTCTATGATATATATATATATATATATATATATATATATATATATATATATATATATTGAATACCATAATTTTATATCAATTTTATATAAACAATTTTTAAATAAAAATAAATTGTCTTATATTTTTATTTCTAAATATGAGAAGGCCATGTAACTCAATTACTTAAAAAAAATATTTTGATGTAGATTTTAAATAAGATATTTGAATAATCATATTAACTAAAATAAATAAAATGAAAAAGAATTTTTATTTTTTATTATAAATAAAATATTTCAATGCCAACTTTAAACAAAATAGTTTATATCAACTCGAAATATATAAAGATAAAAAGTAAGTGAAAGGGAAAAAGAACAATTACTACTTAGTAAGAAGGAGATTGGAGTACATTCAATTCTTAATATGAAGTTGGTAAGAGTAGGATTTAAAAAATATGCATAATACAAATATTTGGATGGGGATATTAGAAAAAAAAAGGATAATATGACACATAGATAGAATATTTAATTTTGCTTTGAATAATAATGATGAGTCAACATACATTGTGAGACAGCAGCCAATGATGACTATTCTATGTTGGTGTAAAAACTAAGTTCTAAAATATTTCATTATGCATTTTTAATGTAAAATATTTCTAAGACACGTCTCAGTAATAATAATTATGTGAATAATATGGGTCATAAACAAAATATTCAATGTACGGGTTGGATAAAATATTTCAAAGTCAACTATATAAATATTATATAAAACAATTGAAAATAATATATTTCAATGTGAATGTTGAATAAAATATTTTAAAACAATTGAAAATAAGATATTTCAATGTTAATGTTGAATAAAATATTTTAATGTCAACTATATGTATATTATATAAAGCAATTGAAAACCATAAATTTCTCAAAATTAAAACAACTAGTTTGATCTAATTATTCTAATATTTGGCAAAAATGTAATTTTTAGTCAATTTTTTCTCATAGATATTTTTTGGAGCTATAAGTTTACTTTGTATACTATACATTCTTAAAATGTAGAAAGAGAATTTTAAAGTAGTGAATCCATTTATGTATTTAAAAATGCAATTTAAATAATGAAAAAATACAATATCGTGAAGAATTATATCATTGGAAAATTTTATTGGCATGTTGCTCAAAATGAAGGGGATGTGAAATCTCTTCCATGCTTAGTGTGGAGTTTACACACACACACACACATATGCTACTAAACATGATGGAGATGTGTAGCTCCTTCCATACTTAACATGCATGTGATATATGGTTAATATATGGTGTATATACATAAATAACCACCATAGATCCATGTTAACTTTGGATCTATTAAGGTCCATAGTGATCAAATATCTTTTTTCACTCTAAAATATGTTTACACCTCAACAAATTTGATCCCTCTTGAGGTTTGATAGATCCAAAGTTAAGATAGATTTACTCTTGTGTGTTGCTCAAAATAAAAGAGATATGTAATTCCTTACATGATCAAGATGGAATTATATATTTTGTACATATATAAAGAACAAATATACATCTTAATCTCAAATTTACATCTATCTTAACCTCAGATTTGTGAAGTATTGAGAAAGATCGAATATCTCATAATGAAAACTTTTCTTCAACTTTAATACTTTAAAAACATTTACACTTCAAAAAAATCTAATCACCCTAAATATTTAATAAATCTAAAACTATAATAAATTTACCCTTATATAATTTATTTCAATTTATAATAAATTATCAAACTTTTAAATAATTTATTTTACTTATTTCTTTTTATACTACTCATACCAATTATATTTTAAATTTAGAAATTATGTATTTTTTATATAATTTATTTCGATTTATAGGATGACATAGAGAGGAGATCAAACTTTTAGATAGTATATTTTAACTGTGCATGACTTTTATACAACCCATTTTAATATAGAAATGTAAGGGCTTTTATACAACGCATTTTAATATAGAAATATTAGATGCATTAAATTTAAGAATGGAAGGGTATTTTACTAAATAATATTGTAAATTATTGCCACTTGGAAAAACGTTTAACCAAAATCCGAATAGTGATTATTATATCGCATGCACGCTTTTAAAATTTGGTTGCTCCATACTTTGGTTCGTTTAAGTCAAGGTGCTTGTAAAATTTTACTATACATTTGTTTTTAAGTTTATTTTAAAATGGAAATGTAATTTACTTTCCAATAACATTACAAGGTTTTCCAAATTTGATTCTTATGATGAAACAAAAATGTGATGGAATTAGTTATTCTATGTGACTGAAGTAAATTTATTGTAAATTATAATTAAAGTTAAATTGTTGATTTTATTTCAGTAACTCTCATGTATCAAAGAAAAATATATTAAACAATAAAGGTTGATTTAATAACAATTTTTTTCTTATTTGGCTAGATTTGTAATGCTACCGCATAGCAGTTACACATACATTATGAATCCAATAACGTCAATGATTTTCATCATATCATATACAATCGACACGTTCATTCAATTTTTTTTCTGATGTTGCTCAGCACAACGTTGAATATTGGTCGGCTTTTCTCACAGTTAGTAATGTTTTATCTTACATATCTATATATATGTCACTATTACAATGACGTTATGGCATTCATCGCTTTATCAGTCTGCAGTATGTAAAATAAAATAATATATGCAATACTTCAGAACTCGGTCATGTGCCAAGACAAGAAAAAGCGAAATCTACTCATACACTGCAAAATGTCTCAAGATGAGGTTACTTGGTAGGGATATGAGGGCCACATATAACTTGAACTTCCAGCGGATTTTTATTCACCAAAAACTGCATTACTAAGGGCTTTGAAGCATTCACAAATGGTATATCTGCTAAGTAGGCGATCTCGAATCTTCTTTTCCAGAATCTCCTGGCTCTTGTAACACACGCTCTCAACTTTCATGAAAAATATTTCTGATTATAAATCAATATAACACGATTTCAAAATAGGAAATATGGCATGGGCTTTTCCAGGTGTGACGGTGTTTTCAATCTAACCTAGCTATTTCCGGATAGCCTTGATGAGATCATTGCTCATACTTCGGTTGAGGTGGATTGTCGGATGAATTCGAAGTTGAGTTAGGTGGATCTCTGAAATGGCAAACACATGACCTAGTGGTCCCTGAATTGGACTGTGGATCACGATAAAGACACTGGCCTAGTAACCCCTGAGCCAAATTATGGGTTGCAGTAAAGCCGAGATTGTGTGCCTCAGTGGGCCTAGAAATCCTTGCCGGTGAATGGCGGGATATAGGGTAAATCCAAGAGGTGGATTTCTCTCCATTGGGCCTAGTAGTCCCAAGATGGGATGTACGGTAAATATTGGAGAGCGGGTCTCGGTGTAGGGCTTAGTGATCCCTAAATCAGACTGTGGATTATGGTAAAGCGTAAGAGACTAGGAGGCACTAAAATTCCTCATGGTGTAGGTGGAGAACTTCGGTAACATCCATGCTTGTTTGGTTCTTTTTCGTTGGTTATGAATCCCACATTCATGTTTGGAATATGGCATGGGGGTGATTGGCTAAAGAGAGATTTTGTTCAGTCAATCTATGGTCGGGTGGAACATCGTAGTCCCATCCCCAATTGGGGTCTACATTCATTAATGAGAAATTCATTCCCTTGGTTTTGCATGTGTAAATGTATTGGCTTATATGTGGATTCTATGGCTGATGTATTCATGGTATTTCTGTTGTTATTATGTTGGTTATGTATATGTTTTATGACAATAGCTATGTATGGCTCTCATCATGTTTTTACTTGTAAATGAATGAACAATGTATCTATGACCTAATAGATGATAATGCAACAAATGATATAAGGGAACAATGCTTCATAGAGATTCTCAAATAAGTATGAGACCCTTATGCTTAAATATGTTGTTTACACCTGTAGATTACATATTCGTGACATGTTTGACGAAATTTCTGTCATGGCTAGTAGAGGTCTAGTTAAGGGCTTGTTCAAGTATTTATATTTGCATCATTGTTTCCTTATTATCTTTCTATTCTAAAGGTGTCATTCAATTTTGGGTAATGACCTGGGCTCTGGGCCTAAAAAAGTGGCTCAAATCCTCGGGATGTTGGGACAAAACTAAGCAAAATAGTCCCTGGACGCTAGCATGCCTTGTCATGAGAGTGTCTAGAGCCTCCTAGACATTGTTAGAGCCATAGCATGGGAGCGTCCAGAGCCTCATAGACGTTGTTAGGGCCATAGCATGGGAGCGTCTAAAGGTCAAGTGGCCTAAAACTTTAGTGGGACCCAAGGGTTGGTTACCAGAAGTGTTGGGATGGTTCTTAGGGGTCTTGTAGCTTATGTGAAAGGTATGTATGATGTGTTTTTGCCGATTCCATTTCCTTAAGGTCACCTAGGAGGTTGAATCCAATCATAGTAGCCTCTCATCACATGTTTACCCCTGTTGGTCGGTTACTTGGGTAGATGTGGGAGGATGGTGTTAGAGAGTGGTATCAAAGCATGGTTCACCCCTCGGGCTGGATGGGTGGTGTGTTGGTCATGCATTCATGTCACTTGGTTAATCATCTTTGTGGTCTACGTGCTTGTTGCATATGCATCGTGTCAGTCATGGATGTAGTGACGTTGCCATGTGAATGAGGATGTTGTCGTTATGAAGTATGTCATCATGAGTGTGTGACTGGTTACATATTTTTTATGCTTGTGTATTATCAGTGTACGTTGGTATGGTTGTGGTTTTCATGCATGAGGTCATGGTATGTGTAGTTGATATGGTCATGGATTGATAACTGGACTCTAGCCAGACTAATGGTTACATGGTTATGTGCTTATGTATTATATGTCTACATGCTGTTATGAATATGTTATACATGTATCATGTTGATTTGATGATCTTGCAGATGAAATATCCTCCCTGAATTATGCTAATGTACATTGGTTTATTGTGATTTGGTTTCGCTGACATAGTATGCCTTGTAGGAGAAAGATCAAAATGAATAGCAAGATGGTAGACTACAAAGACTCTTCTTATGAATCAAATGAGCAGCGTGGTGGGCACTCTTTTGATTTGGGAGACACATTGAGAAGCTTGAAGGAAGAAATAATGAGTTGTAAGGCAGAAAATGATAGGAGTATACATGCACAAGAGAAAAAAACATAGGTTAATGCAATACTCCTCTAGGGTTTGTCAGAATTGCAGCATCAAGGGCCACTTCGGATCAACCATGGACAAAGGGATTGAACTAATGGGGCATATGGCAATAGGTCCCCTGGTAGACACAGGTCGGATAGAGCTGACAAGGTGAGAGATGGCAGGCTGTTAGACACTCTGGATAGGAGGGGTGATGAGTACAGGTACTATTCTAGTTTTGGTTCGGATAGACATCATGATCTTCATCGATATCATCTGTAGAGTAGTAATAGGGGATACTTGCCAGATGAATTTAAGAAAGCAAAGCCTCCTAATTTTGATGGAGATGTGAAGAATCTAGAAGATGCAAAGGCTTGGATACTTGGGATGAACAAATTATTTGAGTTGCATGAGTACACAGATAACATGAAGGCCAAAATCGTTATCTTCAACCTGAAAGGTAAAGCAAACATTTGGTGGGAAGATGTGACGATGATCAGAGACATCAAGATAGAGTACTTGAGTTGGCATGAGTTCAAAAGGATTTTCAGGAAGAAATACTTGTTAGAAAGGTACTACGACAGCAAGGCCAAAGAATTCTATGAGCTAAAGCTGGGATCAATTACATATGAAGAGTACATGACTAAGTTCTTGTTGCTATTGAGGTATGTATCGTATCTTAAATATGAGAAGGCTAAAGTTCAACGATTTGTCAGTGGATTGCCATTAGTATTTAGAGTTTGATGAGCCTTGGCCACTTGAGGAAGTTATTGGGATTTTGAAACATTGTTATGAACAATCCAAGCATAAGAATGAATCTCAGCAAGGATGGAAAGGGAAAGACAAAGATAAAGGTAAATGGAAGCCAAAAAGAACAAGGCCTCAAAATGCAGGGGAGAAAGAAAATGTGGCACCTCAAAAGAAGTTTAATGTAGCTAGATAGGGACATGGATCACAACAACAACATGGAGGTAATGATACTAGACGGTTGGAGTGTTGGAAATGTGGTGAGGAACACCTTAGGAGAGATTGTCCACAGAATCAGGGTGGTAGGCCTAATATATACAGTGCACAGGAGGCACAAACTGTTAGGGATGTGGGGTAGAGTATTTCTCGTATTGATGCAATCGTGGATAACAGACAGGAAGAGCACCGAACATCTATCATTGAGATTGACGGTAAGCTTTATGATCAATTTATTTCTATTTTGATTGACCCTGGATCTAATTATAGCTATGTTAGTCCTAACTTGGTGGATAAGTGTGGTTTGATTAAGGAATTGCATGCAAATTCTTGGTTAGTGCAGTTCGCTACAAGTACAAAGAAGCGAGTTCACATTGGGTAAGCGCTTGTGCATTTGATTTGAATGGTGTGCCTACCGCAACACATTTGAATGTATTACCGTTGGGATCATATAGTATGTTGTTGGGCATGGATTGGTTGTACGTTCACCAGACCAAGGTGGATTGTTATGACGAAGCAATTGAGTGTGTGGATGACAATAGGGAACCGAGAATCTTACAGGGAAAAAAAAAACCCACATCAATTAGGATGGTGACAACTATGTAGGAAACACGTAGTCGCAAAAAAGGATGTGTGTTATTCACAGTGCACATTTCTATTGACAAAGGTAAGGAAGTTGAGGATGTAGACGTTTTGAGTAGGTACCTAGTTCTACAACAGTTTCAGGATGTATTTCCCGAAGAGATTTCAGAGTTGCCACCTCACAAGGAAGTAGACGTTTTTATTGAGTTAGTGCCAGGGGAAACTCCAGCATAAAAAGCAACTTACAGGATGAGCACACCTAAGTTGGTAGATTTGAAGTTGCAGTTGAAGGAAATGTTGGACACATGATACATTAGGCCAAGTGTATCACCTTGGGGCGCACCAATATTGTTTGTGAAGAAGAAATATGGTACTCTCAAATGATGCATTGACTATAAGCAATTGAACAAAGTGACCATCAAGAACATGTATTCGTTGCTGAGGATTGATAATATATTCGTTTAGTTGAAGGGAGCAGCAGTGTTCTCAAAGATTGATATGAGATCAGGATACCACTAGGTATGCATCAAAGAGGAGGACATTTACAAGACAACTTTCTAGGCCAGGTATGGGTATTATGAGTTTGTTGTAGTTCCATTCGGTTTGACTAATTCTCTAGCGACATTTATGTGCTTGATGAATAGTGTGTTGTGTCCGTATTTGGATAAATTTGTTATTGTGTTCATTGATGACATATTGGTATATTCTAAAAATGAGGAAGAGCATGTCAAGCATTTAGTAACAATGTTGAGGTTGTTGAGAGAGCATCAGTGGTATGTTAATATCAGCGAGTGCAGTTTCTTTTAGGCTGAGGTACATTACTTTGGACATGTTTTCTCCAAGGAGGGCATTGCAGTAGATCTAGAAAAGATAAGGGCCATCACAGAGTGGGTATCTCCCAGTGATGTGGATGAGGTGAGATCTTTCAATGGTTTGGAAGGATATTACAGGAGGTCCATCAGGAAATTCTCACAGATTGCTTATCCTATTACATTATTGCAGAGGAAAGATAAGAAGTTTGAATGGACAAAGGAGTGTGAGGCCAGTTTTGAGCAGCTTAAGTAGTTGTTGACACATTCTCTAGTGTTAAAGATTGCAGATCTAGACAAGGCGTTTGTAGTGTATACAGATGCTTGCAAGAGAGGACTTGGTGGGGTCCTTATGCAAGATGGACATGTGGTATGCTACGAGTCACGGAAACTAAACAAGCATAAACAGAACTACACAACACATGATCTTGAGTTAGCAGGGATCATACATGCATTGAAAATGTGGAGGCACTATCTTCTTGGCAGGAGGTTTGTACTGATGAGTGATCACATTGGATTGAGGTATTTATTTGACCAACCGAATCTGAACGCCCGACAGGCTAGATGGTTGGCCATGATCAGTGAGTTTGACTTCGAGATCAGGTACATCAAAGGAAAGGAGAAGACAGATGCTCTTAGTAGACGGGTACAGGTAAACCACTTAGAAGCTATGAGCTCCTATGGGACAAACTTACAGGATAGGATCTTGCAGGCAGGTCAGCAGGATGTCAGGTATATGGAGATTGTGCAAAGGTTGCAGCAGAGTACATGTACAAGTAGTAGTACACGTACATGTAGTATAGGTACAAGTATAGGTACATGTATAGGTAGTAGTACAAGTACATGTATAGGTAGTGGTACACGTACAGGTGCAGGTGCACAGGGTGTGGACTATTTCCTTATAGCAGATGGATTGGTTAGATTCAAAGACAAGATATATGTGTCAGATAAGAGTAAACTCAAGAAGGTGATCTTGAGGGCGTTTCATGTGAAACCATATCCAGGTCACCCAGGTTGTCAAAAGACACTAACAACAGTGAAGAAATTTTATTATTGGCCGAATATGAAGAGGGATGTAACAAAGTTTGTGGGTAGTTGTTTCGATTGTCAGTGTGTGAAGGCAAAGTGAAGGCCCGACTCAATTTAATGTGCTGGAGGTTTGTTAGCCTTCCAAAAGAATCAAACAACGAGATCATTTCGCTACAACTATCTAAGCGTAAGTATTTCAAAGAGCGCAGATCACAAAATTCTTCTAGCAAACTTTTGAGCGAGGCTTTGTTGGGGTATGAAATCATTATTATGCAAATATTTTCAAGGTACTGGAGCTATTCTATGGATTTGGGAAAGTTTGAAAATGACGTATAAGTCCAGATACGTACTTCTTGCAACTGAAGAGGAGCCTGCAATGTTTAGCGTTTCAACTATCAGAAAGATGTAAATGATGATTTTGGCATACAAAATGAAATGAAGTTACAAAAGAAAAATAAGCATACCCGAGATCCCCCTTGCCATAGTGATTTGAAGCTTCGCTCGACTACTTCTAAAAGTCTTAAGTTTTTCATCGGTATCCATGAAGGCAGGCAAGAGTGTTGAAATATGTGAACAAGAATATTCCAATTTAATTTGTCCTTGAATTAAATTGTGAATTAAAATAGAATTTAGTCTTAACTTGGAAATAATTAATTAATTTATTTTAAATTAATTAGTTGGAGAAATTCAAGTTAGAAGTCTTTCTGAAGTCATGCAAGAGTTATCCCTTAAATTAAGGAGATAAGATTGAGTTATATTTGAGTTGTAATTAGTTAACTCAATTTACTGAGTTAAGTCCAGTTAAATTAGTTCCAAACTATTTGAGGAACTCATAGTGAGTTAACAGTCACTTGATGCATTAATGCACTCAACTAGTGCTACTCCAATTAATTGAAGATTCCCTTATCAGAAACTCATGCATGTCTATTTTGAGAAAGACCCAGTTGAGATCAATGTCAAGGACAGTGTACTATCAGTTGCATGTGTTTTCTCATGGAGAAAACTCATGCATGCAGTCAAGGATTTAATCCTTGAGGATTGCACAGTTTTGAAGTAAGTTTTCCACTTGGTAAGAGGAAATCATCCATAAGAAACAACGTAAGGAAATATGAGCTTGGAGGGCAGAGAGGAACGCTGGAGAGAAGCCAAGATTGCTTGTGAGTATCTGTGTGGAGAGAAGCCAAGATTGCCTGTGAGTATCTGTGAGGATTGTATTGAGAGCTGGCTAGCTGTGAGAGCTAAGGCTTTGTATAATTCTTATGTATTTCCACCTTGTATGATAATACAGATAGTGGGGTTTTTAGCTGAGGCTTTCCCTAAAGTATTTTCATGTGTATTGTGCCATTGATTCTTCTTCTTCTAATTATATTGTTCAACTGGATGTTTAAGTTTCCGCAAATTGATAGTAGTTCTGCTTTGATTTATATTGCATTATCGGGTTAACTTACCATCAGATTTTCTCAGATAAACAATTATGCCAATGGAGTCATCTGAAATTTGGTGACCTCGCTTTGTCCAATTTGGATTCTAAATAATAACCATGTTTAATTGCAACACACTGCAAATTCGAAATGCCACCTAAACACGAATCATCCCTCCATCTGTTGCACCCTGGGTTCTCCCTCTCTGAACTCCACCATCTATCATTATGATAATTACCACCCAGCATCCTAATCCCACGAATTTCAGTCATTATCTAAATCCAAGGGTTTCAATGATCGGAGCACTTACATGTGACGATTACTCCAGCGAGTCATTGTCCTTCGTCGATTGCTGCTAAAGGCGATGGATCCCTTATCCCTGCGCAATATTTCTTGCCAGGTCAGGAAAGTGATCATGATCATGCGTTCTTATGCTATTTTTCGCGTCCACTTCAAACAGACTCTTGTCCTATAGATTTACAATCTCGGTCAAACCCCATATTCAGATGGCAAGTTCTCTTTTTTCTCCTGTGAAAAAAGAAGCAATGTCTAAAAATAGTTGTTGATCATCTGAACAGAGCTGGTCGTAACTTATTTTAAGACTCTCTTGTATCTCAATTACAGGGAATATCTTTTCAAGATTATCCAATGTCTCTTGCCTGAAGTGATTTTATTTTTTTTTACAACTTTTACTTGATGGCTGAGCAACACGTGAAGAGGGAAGACTCCGGGCATGATTTCCTTCTACAACTTCATATTCCTTACTCGTTTACATATTCCAAGAAGACTCCATGCTGGCCTGAAGTGATTTTACTTTTTTACAACTTGATATTCCGCGTTTGTTCTATGCATCATCAAAATTGAAATTTCCCTGAAGTGAATTTAAACATGTTTGTTTTAGGAAGGTAATGAAATTGTTTTATTTATTGATAAAAAAAATATTACAAAATTTATCAATTTCTTTACTTTAAATAATTTATCAGTATCTTTACTTTAAATTTTTAATGGTTCAATAAAAAGTAATTCATATTATTAAGAAAAAATATTATGAACGATATTTATAAATTAAGGATCATTTTATTTTAATCGCCCTTTATCTCATTTATAATTACACCGAAGGTGTTTTATAAAGGGACGGTTGCCCTCGCCCTTTTGTCGTCTGTCCATACCCAATGAAAGAAAGACACATATTTTGTTTAATTTTAAATGAGCATGTGATGTAAGTCTGTAAAATCTATTCAAGTTAAGTTATGGCATGACAAAGAAAACAAGCGTCAATGGTTTATTTTTTAATCTTTTAATGATTATATATTTTTAAATATTAAATTATTTATAAAATGTTATTTTAATTAGATTGTAATCAACGATATTGAAAAATAAGGGGATTTTTTTTTTAAATCTAGATAATAAGTTTGGGATATTTTTAAGTTTAATTAACATTTATTAAACATAAAACTAATATATTATATAGGAGATTAAATAAATTTCAAAATTAGTTACAAAAGTTTGTATTTAAAAAAATATTAGACTCATTTAAATAATAAAATAAAATTAATAATAAGTAGTTGAGTGGGTTAGTTTCATTGATCGTGTTTCTCTCGCTAAAAATACTTTGTTAATGGGAGGTTACAGTCAATTCTCCTCCAAGCTTTCTGGGTTAGTAAGTGATAATAAAGTGGCGGGAAGTGATCCCTTCGGTTAGATTTGTCCAAATATTTTCTAAGATTTTTTTTTGAAAACAAGTAAATAAATAAATAAATTATTATAAAATTAATTAATTTATAAAAAAACTATTTTAACAAATGATGTTGATGATGATTTACATCTAGCAAAATCGTTATGGTTTATACTAGACCTTAAAAGGGTAAGAAATTAATCAAAATTCCTTAGCATTTTATTTCTATCATCAAAAAGAAGTAAAAGAAGGTTGGTTCTATGAGAGATATATTGATATTGGTCGAGTTTCTCTCGCTCAAAGCACCTTGTTAATGGGAGGTCATCGGGTCAATTCTCCTTGATGCCCTCTGGATTATGCTCCGATAATAAGGTGGTGGGAAGTGATCCCTTTGGGTGGATTTACCCAGATATTTTCTAGAGAAAAAAATAAAAATAAGTAAATAAATAAATAAGTTATTATTAAATTAATTAATTTATAAATAAAATATTTTAGCAAATGATATTGATGATGATTTACATCTATTAAAAACTATATGCTTTACTAGACAATCCCTCTTTATGCATCATAGATCTAAAATTAAGATGGAGCTACATTGCTTAATATATTTTTTTCTCATAAAAAAAGTATATATGAGGAATATGTAAATTTTTAGAGGGATTGCTTAGATAACAAGGCTTGAAGGCATTACAAGACACACTTATTGTAAGTTGAGCAAGTCACACTAACCAAGGTGAGAAGGAGAACAATGAATTGATATATACAAATATTTACTTAAAGGGAACATTAAAGAGGACATTGGAATAATTTATTTCTAACTAATATTAATTATTTTTAGTTAATATTTTTCAAATGTTAAGAGCCAAGTTCATTTTCAATACAAAAGGAATTATACATTCAAATATACATCAAAATATGTTTTTGTTATTAATATTTTTCCTCCATTGTATCTATTAATTTCTTATATATAAAATTGATATTAAAATATTTTATCTATAATCCACATTTAAATATATATTTTGTTATTAATATTTTTAAAGATCATGTGTTAACTCTATATTGAAAACAAAAAGAATTACATATCTATGTACTCATGCATTATCAAACTTTCAACCAATAAATCATAATTTTCATATTAAAGTAATAACTGGGTAAAGTTCACAACATGTTAATGGCTAAAGATTATAAATATAATAATAATAAAATATAAGAAAGAATAGAATTATATAGAAATTTTGTGTATTTCTTTGTTTTCCATGGCACAAGGTAAAGGAAGAGAATAAACTAGTTTTGTCAATCTTTTAAGCTATCTATCATGGTGAAGCATGGAGTAGTGTCCACTTTGAAAGAGAAAACACTATTACATAGTTAAAATTAGTTTGAAAAAAAGAAATTTGTGGATCTGGAGATGATTTACAAGACCAATTAATGGTGAGAGATTGCAACATTTTTAATCCTTCACTTTACTTCTTCTTTCTTTCTTTCCTCCTTTTTTCCTTTTTCTTTTTTCTATTTCATATTTATTTCCAATATAAGAAAAACAATGTAGATGATTTAGGTTATGTATGTTACATTATCGTTATTACATTTTTTAAAATTATTTTATTATATTGATCTTCTCAAAAGTTGATGTTTTAATGTTCAAAAAGAAAATGTCATTTTTATTTAGAAATTAAATGGAAATTATACTTCCAATTTGCATACTAAAATGATGGATTTGATATTACGTAGTAGGTACATTTCATTTCCATCTCATTGAAATTTAGTCATGGTTCCTACTTTTTTCCCTTTGATGTTACAATTAATTTTTTTATCAAATTGAAATTTTGTTAGTGTGGCACTTAATTTACTAACATTTAGATTTATTTCTCCATGATGGTAAACCTAAAGCTTAAGATCACTTATCTTTATTTCGGAATTTAAGCAAATCATTTTTAGCCACTAAGCTTACTTAAAGCTAAGTTGAACAAAAACATGCTAACATGGGTAAAAGTGTCCAACCTATTAATTAGTAAACAAAATCCGAACAAACATTAAATGAAAAGAAAAATTATATAAATTTCCATTCGTGCTAATGTGGATGCATGTTATAGTATATATTTTATGTTAAACCATTATAAATGTCTGGGGCTATTAGGGAAGAGATTAAGAACCACAACCACATCACAATTAGAGAAGGTTAGGATTGTTAGTTGGCGATATTTGGTATGATGTCTCAACTTCATGTGACACATGCTTTGGTCTTTTGTCACATGTTTCTTACTTATAAATTGACATTTTCAACAAAAACAAACCAAAACAACAATGTATTTGGCCAAAGTCTTAATTTCCTATACAAGACTTCATGTAAGTTAAAATCATTCAAAATAAAAAGTAATTTAGCCAAATATACCCAATTGAAAACAAAATAAGACTTGTGATTTTTCTCTATAATGTTTTTAAAATCTTCATTTAAGATTTATGTTTGCACTTAGAACTTGTGGTTCTATTACAAGAAAAGTTTGGAAATCCCTTTTGAAATCCATGGGACTATGGTTCTTTGAGGAATATTATGGTATCTACACAAATACTATGCTATTTTAGGGTAGACATTGGTGGTGTGCCAATATTTTACATAAGCATCATGGATTTGACATTAGTGGTGTGATAATATTTTACTTAAGCATATGGAGTCTACACAAATTCTATTATCTTTTATAACTGACATTTATGGTATGACAATATGTTACTTGCAACATGCTAGAACCAACCATTTCCATTTCATTAATTTGAATTCAATGCATTTCTCCTCCCTATGTAGTATTATAAATTAGTAAGGTAATCGAGAGTGAAGAAAGTAGGTGATAAACAACAAGATTTGCAAAAATACCAATGTGAGGGAATTTGAGTTAGGTGTTTTAGTGAGTATTATGTTAACTTTGTTTTTTTGGTAAAAATTTTGGTCTTTTTTGTTTGAAATTTGGTAGGAAATTGTTGTAATCCAAAATTTGAAGTATAGAATCTGCATAATCTTAGTGCTTCTAAGGATTTTAGAGGGTGTTGAATCTATTTATGCATTCAGAAAAACAATTTTAATAATGGAATCCTATATTTAAACTATGGAATCTAGATAATTCCATAAAGGTTGTTGAATTCATCTATTCATTTCAAAATGAGATTTAGATAATGAAAAATTACAAATTTTCCATGAATTGTATTGATGCAGGAGCATCCAGCTAAGGTAGATCATGGCTGGAGTATTTGTCTTAGCAGACTAGAGAAGTTTTCAGTTAGGTTTCTAAGTCTCATTTAAATTTTTAGTTAACAACATTTAGGATTTTATGTCAAGTTTAAGGCTATCCCAGCCCACTGTTTTATTTTCATTACTGTTCTTTTTTTTTAATTTATTGTTTTAGGTTAACTTTAGAGTTTAGACAAAGATGAACAGTTATCAAGGAATAACTAAAATGTAACTATTGACAGTTTTAAGTAACTGTACAGTGAACTTATTAAAGGAAAAAAAATCAAAAACTGTAATCATCCATCATAGTACGGAATAAACAGAAGTATACAATCATTTTGAAAGCAAGAGAGAATCTGAGTCCATGTCCATTGCAGCATAAAATTATTTTCTTCCTATCTAAATAATTAAATTGAGTTCATTTCATAACAATTGCCGAGAACAAGAAACTGAGTTCATTTCCTAACAGTACAGAGAACAAGTAATTATTGACAAAGGCTAGTCGAATTCCATCAATTGACAGAGAGGGTTTTGCAGAAGAAACAAACACAGTCACAACAAGAAAGCAACCAGCATCTACAGGTACCAAGCATCTAACTATTTCTTTCTTTTCAAAATTTGTGTGTATATATATATAGAGGTATCAAAATTTACAGTCCAAGTTATAGACAAAGTTACAAACCAACTGCAAGGCCGAACAGTGAGACAGTGGTCCAAAACCCTAAGACTATAATTTAACCAGAGACCCAATATAAGTTACAGGTTCATCATAGCCCAAAGTCATAATTATACAGTGTCAGAAAAACTAAGGCCAAAACCTAAAAACTTTCGATTACAAAGCCAACGAGTGTTGCAAATAGCCAACGAGCGAAATAAGTTACAGGGTCATCATAGCCGAAGACATAATTACACAGTGCCCAAAAGATAGCGAGGCCGAAGCCCTAAGACCCTCGATTATAGACCCAATGGAAATGACAAACAACAAAAAGCTCGAGACAGGAAAACAAGAGGAGTAACGTGGCATGACCCTACTCGTTACAGTGTACAGGAATTAGGACAAGAGACCAGCGACCAGAGAGGCTCGACATCCACCTGCAGTGACCACAAAACAGGCCATTAGCAACCAGGTGAAGAAACCCTAAACGAATTGAAAAGCAGAGATGAGGGTTAGTAGAGTATCTTCTCACCAAGGAGGTAGCCATTACCACCACCTGAATGGAGACAATACCTCATCGAGCCTAGAGATTTCCACGAAACCAAGCTTCAAAACCACATATAGGACCGACGGACAGAGAAGGACCGTGACCACAGCCAAGCCATACAACCACAGAGACGAGAAATCCAACGCACAGCTGAGACCCACAGTTATAGGAGCTGAGTTCATAACCAGGGTTTGTAGATAGCTACCCTCACGGAGCACCATCAAACCCTCATAGATTGCAAACAGAACCAATGACAGAGAACACTCTCGATGGAGCAACAGAGTGCCAGAGCAAGTGACCAAATGAGCGAGGTTAGGGTTTCGAGAGTAAGGTGTAGAGGCGAGAGAAGCGGAGCCCGAGGATAGGACAACTGTCCTCACCACATTAAAATCCAGTACCATATCATTAAACACATCATCAACGCAATCAACTGCCAAAAATATCAACCATAATCATATATTAATTATTGACTGTAAGACATTAGGGCTGGTCCCATCAATTTTGGTATCAGAGCAGGTTAAGGTTAATTTTGTTTTACTATAAATGGAAGTCAGAAGAAGGGGTCGTGGGAGAGCTATTTGAAGAGTAGCAGATGAAGGATTGAGAGAGGAGATTAGGATCCTGAGTGCCCGTAGGCGGCAATAGAAGCAGGAAGGAGAAGGGATCCGGAAGGAGGAGACAACAGTGAGGAAGAAGCTGCAGCTATGACATTAGATGAGGAAGGACCTGAAATCAAGTTGTTAAAGTCAGTTTCGTTGGCTAGCAGTAAGCCAAAGCCTGAGATTTCAAACTATGATGGTAGTTTGTCCATAGAAGTACTGTTGGACTAGATCGGTGAGCTAGACAAGTACTTTGAATGTGAGGAGATCAGCGAAGATAGAAAAGTTAAATTCGCTGCCAACAAGTTGAAAGGACATGCGGCCTTTTTGTGGGACAGTGTCCGAGCAAAGAGGAGAAGACCAAATAAACAACCCATTAAAAAATGGACCAGAATGGTAGCGAAAATGAAGGGTAAGTTTTTTCCCAAAGATTATCAGATTGCTCTGTATCGACAGGTGCAGAATCTGAAGCAGAAGGGAATGACTGTGAAAGAGTATACCGAAGAATTTTATCGGGTGAATCTGAGAGCAAGTTACGTGGAGGACACCCCAGAAAAAACAGCAAGGTTTGTAAATGGCCTAAGGCTAGAGATATTGGACGAGATAAGTATTCTTTCTCCAAAAACCATAGAGGAAGCATACCAGAGTGCCTTGAAGGAAGAAGAGAAGATCACTAGGAAACAGAATTCCAGAAGAGGATGTGGATCTGGTAGAGGGAAAGGACAATCCTTTGGCAAAGGTCGAACTGCCAACCACAGTGAAGAAGGCAACAGTTCAAAGACCTTAGGAACAGCAGAAAAGGAAGGTAGCACTGTTATCGGGAAAACTAGTGTCCATTCAGAGCTGTTAGTCCCACTAAGACGGGTAGCTATCTTAGAAAGAAACAAACTAAAGTCACTTGTGCTTTCCTTTATGAGAGATAGATGAGAAAGAAGCAGAGAGTACCAACCTCAGTCTTTCGCTTGGCTCCTTGCTTGTTTCCTTTCCCCTTTGACAGAACTTCACCACTCCTTCCTTACTTGTCCCGCTTCAAAGAGCACCTGTAGAGTCAAAGCAACATAATACCATCAAAGCATAGAGATCTATAACCATAAAAAATATAGGATCAGATGTATATTAACCATACAAATGCATATATCAATACAAGATTCAGAGATATACAAGAATATGGAGGAAAACTCAAATATCTTTATTGATAGAAGTAGTAGAAGAGAGGATTACAACCCATTGGTCTGACCCAGCGCCATCCTCCCAGCATGAAAGCCCTCTTCACCTCATGAAAAGCTTAGATCACCCAACAATACAGTGTTGCACAGAGAAACCAACAACACTTCCTTACAAAATACAAAATTCCAGCCTCTGGATCTCTAGGATGAGGGATCCATATATAGATGTTTGCAGGTGGGTGAGTCAGCTTCTGGGATTTTGATTAGTGTCCTCTCTCTGATAGTTCTTGGTTCCACTTGGAGATTTCATGATCTCTTACTCATCCCTGGGCGAATTCAGAGAGGCAAGTGTCAAATGGGCAGTTTCTAGAAGATTCTCTGAGTTTCCACCTAGCTAATTGTCTCTGCCATTTGTCTGCTCTCGCTCATCGCACCCTACAGAAGGGCTTTCCAGTATGCATCACAATTTTTGCATGTGGCAGGTGAGATGCATCGCACCCTTAGCACTGAGTAGTCTGTATGGTCCAGTTTTGACCAGTTCTGAGTAGTTTTTCATGGAGAACTTCTGGGAGATGATGTAATCAGCTGACCTTGCTTCTTTAGGGTATGAAACAACACTTTTAGGGACTTACAAGCCCTTGGTTTTATGGACATATGTGATTGGGGATGCAGTGCCAAAATATGTCTATATTAGTTGCCCCCTAAAGCATGAGGTCATAAATCTTTTGATGTCGGGTGAAATGCTTTATCATGAGGATCCGAGGTTTTTCTAACTGGAAGGTGACCTATAATAAGATACAGTACAATACATTAGCTTCATAATATTTTCATGATCTAGCTGAGGCGGGCATTCCCATGCTCAGCTTTATAAATTCATTTTCATGTACATAGGACAGACAACCGTCTGTGTGGCAGACTGATGATTCTGGTAGAGCCATCATCCTTTGGCTTGGATGATTATCTGTGTAGCAATGATGTACATTTGATGTCTTTATTTTCTTGAATATATTGCAGCCCGGATGGATGAAACTAGATCCGGGGTCTTCAAAACTCGTTCAATCTTCGCCCGAAGTACAAGTCGATCCATGTGAAAATATGTTCTGATGTCGAACATGGAAAGACATCGCCTAATTACCAGCCAATGATGTAAGTTGTTAACAGGCGCGAGAGGAATCACCGATAATGATGATGACCCTCAAGGTACTGCAGTACATTTTACGTGGTGTGAATACATGAGTCGATGTCGAACACTACGCAAAATCTTTCGGTCGAAGGCCATTGATGTAAACCTGTCGCTGGAAGTGAGAAACTTGCCATTGAGGCATGTAAGCTTCAAAGTACTAAAAGGGTTGTTCCTAAGTCGACTTCTTGGATAATGAGCTGATGTCGACAAGAAGCGACCCGTCGTAGTAGGGCCTTAATGAATCCCACATCTATGACACGAAACGAAGAAAATGATTTTATGGAGGTGAAAACGATCTGATGATACAAGGTTCAGGGTGGCGGTCATGAAAGAATATAGCGTGAAGGTATTGCAGCAGATGAGACAAAAGCTGGGTTGGTGAATTCTCTGAGCGACTTCTCTTGAACATATCGGTGATACTGAAATGGATTGGTAGTGTTAACCCCAAAAATGGATGGTACGGAGGACCAATGGCGATATGACCAGCGAACGGAATAACCCAACCCGACTCAATCATAATGATGGAGTGAAAGTGTCATGTTCAAGAGCGACCTGCTACCAATAAAGTTTCTTCAAGTTTTCTTCCCAATTTTTCCCCGGTCATTGCTGACCAGTACCTCTTTATTTTTGTCAAGCTTGAGGAGGATAACATATGCTTGTTCTATAATTTTCCCTTCTGGCAAACCCGTCGCTATGTTTGAACGAGCCTAGCGACAATGAAACTTGCTCTTGTCTGCATGGACAAGTTTGTCGCTATTGTTTTAACGAGTTTAACGACAAAGATAACTCAGTCCTTTTCAATTTTATAGAGTCTGAAAAGAGACAGAAAGGAAACTCCAGTATTCCTTTTTCGTAATGTAATCCCTAAAGTCCGAAAAAGTATAAAATAATACGAAAGGGATGACTTTTCGATAGTTTTAACGAGCCGAACAAGACAAGCGCTCGATCTTTTTGTGTAATGATCCCTGAGGTCCAAAAAGATTAAAATCTAGAAGAGGGATAGCACTTTCGATCGCTTTAACGAGCTGGAGAGGCCAATTGATCGACAATCTTTTCATATTTTACGAGTCAGATGAAAAGAGCTTAAAGGAGACTCGTCTTTGAGGAACGAGTGATATTTTCGGGTAGAAGCTGGTTCCAGGTGAGGCTTGGAACTTTTCAATCATGGTAGTGTAAAGAATATGGCTAACAGAATCACTCGTTGCATCTGTTCCTCAAAAGGGGTAAACAATCAAATGGAGGTGTATGATTGGCTAAAAAAGAGTGGAGGTGATGGCAAGAACATGACCAAGGCTCAAAAGCTGATAATTATGCGATCGCAATGGTTATTTACCGAAGGTGGGTTCATTTTTTTTTTTTTTTTTTAAATGAGCTTAAAATCTGGCGGAACATATGCTCATTGCTAGGTTTATTTTTAACGAGCTTGAAATTTGCGTAAAACTGCTTGTGATAATTGTCAGAGATGTTCGATTCACCGTTAAAACTATGTTCTCTTGACGGTCGTACTACCTGTTCAATTGCTCCATCAAACTAATTAGAAATGAGAATACATGCTTGAAAAATGAGTTAAAAAGTAATACTTTACTCAAATTACGTGAAAAGTAACTTAAAAGTGGTTTTTACCCCTCATTTTACCATTTCATTTGAATTTGGGATTGTTGGAGCTTTGGAGGTGCTTTTCCCCCTCGATTTTCATCAGCTGATTCTGGGAGATTCTGTGGACGATTTTCAGCGCCATCTGGACCAGGTAGGAGCTAAACCTGAGCTCTTCAATTGCATTCTTTCCTTTCTGAATTCTGAGCATGTTTTCCTACTTTTCTAAGCCTCTGGGGTTTGAACAATTCGTTTTGACCCCATCGCACCTAGTATACATCGAAAGGTGTGATGCATGCTAGGCTGGCCATTGGCCAGTCAGTATGCATCCCACCTAGTACACAGCTAGGGTGCAATGGGCGCAAGGAGGAAAGTTCTTGCACTGATTTTTCATGGAAATTTTGCCTGTTTCTTGCCAAATCAGGATCCTAATTCTTCTCTTGTTTGTCTTTCAAAGATTCATCGAAGCAAAAATGGTCGTTACATGGTGTGAACACAAGCATGAAGAAGAGGACATGGTTGCCTTACATGTTCTGGGTACGGTAACTGCATTGCGGAACTGTGGCTTGCTCAAGTTCTTCCACATATCTAGCATGAGGCAAGAAATCAACTTGTTGCAATATTTCCTCGATGCATGGGATCCTACCAACCAAGTGTTCCAAATTAGAGGCAAATCCATCCCTTTGACTGTTGAGGACATCTACTTTTTGACCGGTTTATCGAGGCGTGGTGCCCCTCTCTCACTATCAGGTTCCGCCCGTGGGGGCGAATCCGTGAGGGATTATATTCGTCGATACTGTAGAGATGGATCTGAGCTGAGCAGGGATAGAAAGATCAGTATTAGAGACGTCACTGATCAGTCCTTGAGGACTATCTTATTTAGCTTTGCTAGATTGGCTAGTAGCACGACCCTTCACTTGGCCAACAAGTCCTATATGCAGTACGCCCTGGAATGCCTTGAACCAAAGGTATTCAACTGGTGTGATGCAGTACTCCCTGTGATAAAAGAACAAATTACCAAGGTAAAAAACGAAAGATCTAAAAAATTTGGTTATGGTTCTATTCTGACCGCTTTCGCCTTGGAGAAGATCCCACTGATGCAGCCACAGTACATTTCACTTGGCCTGCCACCACCGGCTGAGCCACGGATGCAGAGATGGGTTGACCTTATGGCCAGACATGCTGGTCAATCGCAGGTTTCATTCTTTGATGCCTTCTTCGAGTGGTTCAACCATCAGCAGATGGTTTATTCCGGGATGGATTTCCAGGGTGACCCAGATTTGGTGCTGCCGGCTGGCGAGCAGTGGGGTGTCATAGGTAAAATTCTTTGACCATATCTCTGTTTACTATTTTTATAATGTTCTTGTGCTTTTTAAATGTTTATCAAGACTAATCAAAACTCATGTTCGTGCAGATATCGAACCAGTGCGACCAGCAGTGCGCCTGAAAGTAGCAGCTGCCGTTCCAGTGGGAGAGGCTGTAGGGAGGGTTGTCCTTTGCGATCTGGACGTAGTCGAGACCCTTGCAGTATTGCAGGATCAGATCAAGGGTCTCACCCTTGGCATTCAGGATGTGAGGATCGACGAGTTACCTCTGAGATTACAGCGCCATACCACTGGCGTGCCGAGCCGATGGACTAGGCTCTTATGCATGATTGCACAGGCAGTGACCTGTTATCACCAGCACCATTAGTCTAAGGTGGCCCCCTGCATTTTTGAGTTTTTGGGTCATACGACCGATTTTTTCCTGGACACCGAACACTATGTACAAACTATAAACAGTTATATATATTTTTTGATTTTCGGAGCTTTATTTTGGTTAAGTTATATAATCCTGATTCAAATATTGATGAAATGCTTTTCTTTTATAAATGTTGCAAATGTCTATCTAAAACATAATTTGCTAATGAATCAGTTAATGTGTTTAAGTTTCTGGAAATGTGTTGATATTGAATTGAATCAAACTGCCTTTCCAAAATCTTGACCCTTAGGAACATACGATAGATAGCTGGATTCCGAACATAATAGATGCTGGTGAGCTGTAGAATGACGAGTTATGAGTCTAGCCTGACGACAAGTCGACGTATGCCATGTGCGATGGCATTATAGAGGAGGTCTATCAACACGTTGTATTCAATGATGTTGTTCATTGACCGACCAATACATACCCCTCTGAAACTCACTAACTCGCCGCTTGGATCAAAGATGGCCCAGGCTGCAAAAGATAGGTTTCACGTACTACGACTCGCTCTGTCGGCATATCCAACAAATGATTCCAATAGGTTCGACATCTGCAACAAATGCAAAAGTGGATTACCTAACCAAAACGATCACTCTTAACGAAAACAAAAATGTAACAAAAGCATATGAAGAGGTTACTACGCTTAGTCAAGCATAGTAACGCTTAAGGTACAACCCGTTTCGGGGTTGCGACAGTGGAATCCCATCGTAATCTACTAGCTCATAGGCTCCTTTTGCTAATACACGCTTAACAATATAGGGACCCATCCACAAAGACTGGAACTTACCTGCTCCCAATTTATCGGATTCTTGATCGTAAAGCAAGACCAGGTCACCTTCTGAGAAGACACGGGGTTTGACATTTTTGTCAAATTGCACCTTGACTTGTTTCTTATGCGCTTCGTTAGCCAAGGCGGCGTCACGACGAGTTTCATCCAGTTGGATTAATTCCAAGAAACGAGCCTCTTCCTCTGAAGTTCCGGGGAGAAGGTCGATTACAAGCTTGAGAGACAAAATTTCACATTGAACTGGTAAGACCGCTTCCAGGCCATACACCAGCTGAAAGGGTGTAAATTCGGTTGCATTTCTTACTGATGTCTGGTGTGCCCACAAGTCCGAGTACAGGATTAGGTGCCAACTCTGTTTATGGACTCCGATCATCCTTTGTAGCATGCGCTTTAAAACCTTGTTGATCGCCTCAACTTGCCCGTTGGGTTGTGGATAATACGGAGTAGAGCTGTCGTGGGATAGTCCTAATTTGGCAGCCAATTTAACCATCATATGATTGCGGAAATGCGATCCATGATTTGTGACTATGGCTTGTGGAAAACCGAATCTGGAGACTACATGATTGAAAAAGAAAAGAGAAGTCGTTTCGCCGCTGTTGTTTAATGTAGGCATCGCTTCGGCCCATTTTGTAAAATAGTCAACTGCGACTATGATATACCCATGCCCCTCGGGCGAGGTGGGGTTACATGTCATGAAATCTATGCCCCATTTTGTGAATGGCCCAACAACAATTACTGGATGTAGAGGTGCGGGTGATATTCTGGTTTTGCGGTCAAAGATTTGACAAGCATGGCAACTTCTGACTGCGGTTATGCAATCTTTGAACATTGTTGGCTAGAAGTAGCCTGCCCTCAAGATATTTTGTGTCGTAGCGTAACCAGATTGATGCCCCCTACATGTGCCTTAATGACAATCGTTCAGGACTTTTTCGGCCTCCTCATGGGTTAGGCACCTTCGCAGAACTGTATCTATACTACAACGGTAAAGTGTATCACCGATGATCATGTAGTCTTTTGCTTGGTATCGAGTACGTCGTTGTTCTGAGCGAGAGGTATTAGGCCTGTATGTTTGGGTTTGGAGATAGATGATTATATCTCCATACCACGGATCGCTTGATGATATCAGAAACAAAGATTCATCCACGATTGTTGCTTTGGATGTTGAATCGTTGGACGATGATGGGAAGTCGCATAGTAACTCCACGAAAACTAGAGATTTCTTTGATTTGGATTTTACGAATTCCAGATCAAACTCTTGCAAAATTGCTATCCATTTCGAATATTTGCCCCCAAGCAACTGTCGCGACAAGATGTAAGTCATGGGGTTGCAATCTGAAAAAATGGTAGTTTTACGAAAGAGGATATAGTGTCGAAATCTCTGTACTGCTTGAACAGCTGCGAGAGCCAGCTTTTCAACATAGGAGTACTTGCTTTCTATATCATTTAAGTTTCGACTTAAATAATAGACAGGATGTTCGATTCCATTGTCTTCTTGAACTAAAACCATTGTGATGGTTGTATCTGTTGCAGCCAGATACAGGTTAAAGTCTTTTTGATAGTCAGGAGCGTACATTAATGATGCTTTTATTAGGGATTCCTTTAGAGCATCAAAGGAAGCTTGCGCAACCTGATCCCAGTTGTAGGGCACTTCTTTTTTCAACAGACGAGTATAACCTTTAGCAAGTTCGGCGTAATTTGGAATGAACCTCCTCAGAAAATTTGCTTTCCCTTGGAGTTTCTAAATCTGAAGCAAATTTGAAGGTGGAGGCATATCGATGATCGCCTGAACCTTACATGGGTCGAGACGAATCCCGTCCTTTGAAACCACAAAGCCAAGTTAACGACCAAAACCGACACAAAACAAACATTTGTGTGGATTGAGTCGTATCTTGTAGTGTCAGCAACGTAGAAATATAGCTCTTAAGTGCTGCGGATGATTAGTCCGCTTTCGCAAATGAGCCGGAAGGTCGTCGAGATATGGTTGAACGATGTTCTTGATGTCATGGAAGGTGTAATTCATATCCATTTGAAAAGTTTCCCCTGCGTTCTTTAAACCAAAAGGTAACTTGCGGTATGCGAATGTGCCCCACGGAAAAATAAATGCAGTCTTTGACCGGTCCTGTGGGCGGATATTTATTTGATTATACCTGGAAAATCCATCCATAAACGAAAAGATTTCGCATCCGGTGCATTCATCAATTATCTGGTCGATGAAGGGTGTAGGGTAGTTATCCTTTGGACAAGATTGATTTACATCCCTGTAATCGACGCACACTCTAATCGTTCCCTACTTTTTCATCACAGGAACAATGTTCGATACCCAATCAGTTAGAGGAACCGGGTAAATGAAACTAGCCTGTAAAAGTTTTTCAACTTCCGCCTTGATGGCAGCGGCTTTCTTCGGGTGCACCTGCCGAAGCCGTTGTCATACTGGTTTGACATCTGGATACATCTTGATTTCGTGTTCAACTATGCTCGAGTCAATGCCTGTCATCTCTTCGTATGACCATGCAAAGACATCTCTGAATTTGCGAAAGAGAGCACAATATATTTCCAGTTCTGAAGAAGAGCAAGTTTTGCCGACATGAATATTCTCTACAACATCTAGTTTGGTCGAGATATTTATGGCAATTGTTTCTTCAATATTTGACAGATTTCGCTCGAAATCCACCGTATTTACAATATTTGATAGAAAATAAAAAACTAAAGGATGATTAAGGTCGCTGGAACAATCTTCGTTGTAATCCGGAAGATGGGAACGATGCTGGTAATCTTCCCATGGTGCCTCTCCTATCATCATTGACTGAACAATTCCTTTGTCTGTAGAATGTACATGTGACCAAGGATTTGAAGAGGTACCATATTGCTTGGACCTATCTACCCAAATGCTCGACGAGTGTTGATTTGGGTTTGCCGCCCAGGCCGAGAACATTGATTGCTACAATATTTCTATGGGGCTTGGAGGCGAAACCTAGTGATGATCCATGTTAACATCATGTTCAAAATTCCTCTGAATTGAAGATATCATATTGTAGGTTCCCACCGCGGCCACTTCCGCCAGATTGTTTGGAGGAAGTAGGGCAAAAGTACCCATCAACGTAGGGTCTTTTAGGAGGCCCACTCCAATATTTTGAAGCGATTGAGAGCTTCCATGGATCATCGGGATGCTTCCTGTAACTTGTGAACTGTTTGGGAGAAAGGTTTGTTGGTCAACGATTGTAATTCCTCCTTGAAAAGGAAATGCAATCTTTCTAAAGTATGTTGACACAACAACAGCCATAGCATAAATCCAGGGCCTTCCCAGTAGGATGTTGTAATCGAGGTTTCCATCAACAACTTCAACATCAATTTTTACTGTTTTTCCCCTCAGTTCAACTTGCAAGTTACTTAAAATCCCGTACAGGGTGTATGTCCGTCCATCGAATGCTTTTAATGTCGTTGACGATCACGACAAGGGTGGTGATCCTAAAGTTTTCCAGCAACTCATTGACATAATACATGTAGATGCCCCCTCATCAATAATTGTTCGATGAACAGTTTTGCTGAGGGCTTTCACTTGAATGAGGAAAGCGAGTTGAGCTGGTAACTGAGGTTCATATCCTTTATGATTAAAGGCCACGAGATTGGAATCCGTTGGGTCAATCCCACCTATTGCTGATAATAGAGCCTGCTTTTGGGAGGGGCAATTTTGCAGTACTTCAAGTGTCGACATAGCGGACGATGATTGGGCCAGGTCCTCTACTATATTATAATTTTGTGCTGCTCTGGCACGAGGATTAAATGTCGATTTGTGTACTACTCCCTTTGGCGGCTTTATCGTTAGCTCAGGAATGATGGGTGGCACAACTTCGGTCGAAGTTGTTGTCAAACTACTAGGTTGATCAGTAGCATTGTTGTTCGACAACTATGGATTCTCGTAATCTTTATTCCTTGTCAATATCAAAGCATCATTTTGCTGTTTCGAAATGGACAACATAAGCACTTGGGACAGGGAAGAATTGTTGCTAGCAACCAGATTAGTTTCTGGGTTCGGAAATGGATCAGTCAATACCGCTGAGGTTTTTGAGTTTTTGAAGAACTTCTTAATCTCACCTTTATGTGGACAATATTTCGTCCAATGATTCTCATTGCATATAAAGCATGGATGACTGGGTTTCCTTTCTCCAAAAGGGTTTGCAGAAGATTTTTTAGGAGACGAATCATCCTTTTTGTTCTTTTTGCTTTTCCCTTTCTTCTTGCCCCCTGGTTACTTCAGTTCTTTTCCCTTGTCGGTCGACACGGCATTAACCTCCGAGGCAAGAAGTTCTTCATTTGCATTTTGACCGGAAACCGTGCGGGCTTTCTTAGATGTAGCCTTTGCGGTTTTCGTGCTTGTTGTACCTATCATGCCATCGCCGGCATGAGAGTCTTTGTTTGATTTAGGAGGAGGAGGAACGGAAAACTCTGGTCTAGGAGCATCAGGGATTTTGTCATAGAGCATGCCAGATTGAGTATAGATCAAGTCTAGATATTGTGCATGAGCAATGACTTGCTCTTCAGTGAAAACCCCCCCTTTAGCCACATCTTCTGTAATAGAAGGTAATAATGACTTAATAAACCATTCAACTAGCAGTTGATTAGGAACATATGTTTTTACCATTCTACAATGACGTCGCCACTCATGAATATGATTAGATATGTGAGTGGTTGTCATCTGCTTGAAATTGGTAAGAAGCTCTGTTCCTGTTTCGTACCTTATGGGTAACTGAAAATGGGTTAAAAAGGTTGTGGCAAGGGCGCTGAAGTTATTAAATGAAGCTCTAGGCAATTCGATGTACCATTTTTCTGCTGGACCAATTAACGTTTGCTGAAAAAGGTGAATTCTAATCGAATCATCATTGAGAGTGTTGGACGAACACCACAAATGAAAGGTCATCACATGATTCGACGGATCTTCACCCGGATTTCCATTGAATTTAGGAATATATGACGGAAGTTTATGAGGAATCGCCGGCCACCAAGGGGCGTAAGCAAATGGATCATTCGTTAGCCGATTCAGATCTGGTAATTCTAAAGTTGCAACGAAAGGCAACTGTTGATTTAGGTTTGGCGAAGCATACCTAGGATAAGATGGGATTGCCTGAGCAGTTGGTCTTTGCATACCATCATAATGTATTTGATGCTGATAACTTTGATAAGGTTGATGGGCATAACCACTTTGATATGATTGATGGTAACCGTTTTGAATATACGGCTACCCATTACCTGCAAAGCTTTGTTGCTCAGGTCTTCGGTAAGATTTCTAGAATTGTGGTTGTTGATATTGCACCAGCCATGGCAGTGAGACCATTTGCTGTTGCCCAACACTGGATGTTTGACCAAGATGAGGGGTTATAGTACCCGTTTGAGCCTGGGTCGCTCCAGTTAAGGATCCACTAATTGACGGTTGTGATTGGGTCGCAGAGACAAGAGGCTATTGTATCGCGACCTGAGAAACTGGAGGTTGACATACAACATGCAACGCTTGTACTTGCGACACTGTCACAATAGCCGATGTAGTGGGAATATTCGACACAGGTTGATTTGGTTGTATAGAATATACAACCCTTGGTTGTTGAGGCAGTATTGGTACCCAACCACTGGATGTGATTCCAGCCTGACTCGAATTCTGTTGTGAACTTTCATATGGTTGTTCTTCCGGAGGGAACAATGAAAAGGCATACTACCCCCCATATGGCTGCAATCCAGTGTTCAAAGGGAAAATTTGCTGAGACTTAACATAAGAGATTCCAGATAAGGTTCCGGATGAACAAAAGGGAACAGATCATACTGTCGAAACAGTCCCTGAGTGGAGTCGCCATTTTGTTATCGGGAAAACTAGTGTCCATTCAGAGCTGCTAGTCCCACTAAGACGGGTATCTATCTTAGAAACAAACAAACTAAAGTCACTTGTGATTTCCTTTATGAGAGATAGATGAGAAAGAAGCAGAGAGTACCAACCTCAGTCTTTCGCTTGGATCCTTGCTTGTTTCCTTTCCCCTTTGACAGAACTTCGCCACTCCTTCCTTACTTGTCCCGCTTCAAAGAGCACCTGTAGAGTCAAAGCAACATAATACCATCAAAGCATAGAGATCTATAACCATAAAAAATATAGGATCAGATGTATATTAACCATACAAATGCATATATCAATACAAGATTCAGAGATATACAAGAATATGGAGGAAAACTCAAATAGCTTTATTGATAGAAGTAGTAGAAGAGAGGATTACAACCCATTGGTTTGACCCAGCGCCATCCTCCCAGCATGAAAGCCCTCTTCACCTCATGAAAAGCTTAGATCACCCAACAATACAGTGTTGCACAGAGAAACCAACAACACTTCCTTACAAAATACAAAATTCCAGCCTCTGGATCTCTAGGAGGGATCCATATATAGATGTTTGCAGGTGGGTGAGTCAGCTTCTGGGATTTTGATTAGTGTCCTCTCTCTGATAGTTCTTGGTTCCACTTGGAGATTTCATGATCTCTTACTCATCCCTGGGCGAATTCAGAGAGGCAAGTGTCAAATGGGCAGTTTCTAGAAGATTCTCTGGGTTTCCACCTAGCCAACTGCCTCTGCCATTTATCTGCTCTCACTCATCGCACCCTACAGAAGGGGTTTCCAGTATGCATCGCACTTTTTGCATGTGGCAGGTGAGATGCATCGCACCCTTAGCACTGAGCAGTCTGTATGGTCGAATTTTGACCAGTTCTAAGTAGTTTTTCATGGAGAACTTCTGGAAGATGATGTAATCAGCTGACCTTGCTTCGTTAGGGTATGAAACAACACTTTTAGGGACTTAGAAGCCCTTGGTTTTATGGACATATGTGATTGGGGTTTCAGTGCCCAAATATGTCTATAACAGTTGCCCCCTAAAGCATGAGGTCGTAAATCTTTTGATGTCGGGTGAAATGCTTTATCATGAGGGTCTAAGGTTTTTCGAACTGGAAGGTGACCTGTAATAAGATACAATACAATACATTATCTTCATAATATTTTCATGATCTAGCTGAGGTGGGCATTCCCATGCTCAGCTTCATAAATTCATTTTCATGTACATAGGACAGACAACCGTCTGTGTGGCAGACTGATGATTCTGTAGAGCCATCATCCTTTGGCTTGGATGATTATCTATGCAGGAATGATGTACATTTGATGTCTTTATTTTCCTGAATATATCACAACTCGGATGGATGAAACTAGATCCGGGGTCTTCAAAACTCGTTCAATCTTCGCCCGAAGTACAAGTCGATCCATGTGAAAAGATGTTCCGATGTCGAACATGGAAAGACATCACCTGATTACTAGCCAATGATGTAAGCTGTTAACAAGCGCGAGAGGAATCACCGATAATGATGATGACCCTCAAGGTATTGCAGCACAATTTACGTGGTGTGAATACATGAGCCGATGTCGAACACTACGCAAAATCTTTCGGTCGAAGGTCATTGATGTAGACCTGTCGCCGGAAGTGAGAAACTTGCCATTGAGGCATGCAAGCTTCAAAGTACTAAAAGGTTTGTTCCTAAGTCGACTTCTTGGATAATGAGCTGATGTCGACAACAAGCGACCCGTCGTAGGAGGGCCTTAATGAATCCCACATCTACGACACGAAACAGAGCAAATGATTCTATGGAGGTGAAAATGATCTGATGATACAAGGTTCAGGGTGGCGGTCATGAAAGAATGAAGCGTGAAGGTATTGCAGCGGATGAGACACAAGATGGGTTGGTGAATTCTCTTAGCGACTTCTCTTGAACATATCAACGACACTGAAATGGATTGGTAGCGTTAACCCTAAAAATGGATGGTACGGAGGACCAATGGTGATATGACCGGTGAACAGAATAACCCAACCCGACTCAATCATGGTGACGGAGTGAAAGTGTCATGTTCAAGAGCGACCTGCTACCAATAAAGTTTCTTCAAGTTTTCTTCCCAATTTTTCCCCAGTCATTGCTGACTAGTACCTCTTTATTTTTTTCAAGCTTGAGGAGGATAACATATGCTTGTTCTATAATTTTCCCTTCAGGCAAACCTGTCGCTATGTTTTAACGAGCCTAGCGATAGTGAAACTCGCTCTTGTCTGCATGGACAAGTTTGTCGCTATTGTTTTAACGAGTTTAACGACAAAGATAACTCGGTCCTTTTCAATTTTAGAGAGTCTGAAAAGAGACGGAAAGGAAACTCCAGTATTCCTTTTTCATAATATAATCCCTTAAGTCCGAAAAAGTATAAAACAATACTAAAGGGATGACTTTTCGATAGTTTTAACGAGCCAAACAAGACAAGCGCTCGATCTTTTTGTGTAATGATCCCTCGGGTCCAAAAAGATTAAAATCTAGAGGAGGGATAACACTTCCAATCGCTTTAACGAGCTGGAGAGGCTAATTGCTCGGCAATATTTTTATATTTTACGAGTCAGATGAAAAGAGCTTAAAGGAGACTCGTCTTTGAGGAACGAGTGATATTTTCGGGTAGCAGCTGGTTCCAGGTGAGGCTTGGAACTTTTCAATCACGGCAGTGTAAAGAAGATGGCTAACAGAATCACTCATCGCAGCTGTTCCTCAAAAGGGGTAAACAATCAAATGGAGGCGTATGATCGGCTAAAAAAGAGTGGAGGTGATGGTAAGAACACGACCAAGGCTCAAAAGCTGATAATTATGCGATCGCAATGGTTATTTACCGAAGGTGGGTTCATTTTTTAATGAGCTTAAACTCTGGTGGAACATATGCTCATTGCTAGGTTTATTTTTTAACGAGCTTGAACTTTGCGTAAAACTGCTCGTGCCAGTCGTATAATAAGGATGTCTCATCGATAGGTTCATTTTTTAGGGAGCTTGCCCCATTCGAAACTTTGCTACAGATCCTTTCATTATGCAAGCTAGGAACGACCAATCCTACGATTTTAAAGGGTTAGGAACCTACAAACTAAGAAAATAAATGGTCGCTCTTCACTTGCATGCAAAAAGGTTTGCATGCCCCCAAGTATAGCGAAGTAGAGTTTCTAGGTTACCATATAGAAGTTCTTGCATCCACAAGATGGTTCCACCTGTGCAGCAGACAAAAACACTTCTTTGGCTCTGTCCATCGAAATAGACAAAGGTGAATGGCGCAGACACCTCCACTCACATAACTTTGACGAGGGAATCTTATTCCAGTCTAATCCCATTTTCCTAAACGGACGAGTGTGTCAGACTAGTCATATATCCTCCACGAAAACCTACCCTATACCTAAAGTTTTCCTGCCGAAGCAGACCAAGGCGCATGCCCCCTGGGTTTCAGTCACAATCACCGAATCCCCAGCGGAGTCGCCATTTTGTTATCGGGAAAACTAGTGTCCATTCAGAGCTGCTAGTCCCACTAAGATGGGTAGCTATTTTAGAAACAAACAAACTAAAGTCTCTTGTGCTTTCCTTTATGAGAGATAGATGAGAAAGAAGCAGAGAGTACCAATCTCAGTCTTTCGCTTGGCTCCTTGCTTGTTTCCTTTCCCCTTTGACAGAACTTCGCCACTCCTTCCTTACTTGCCCCGCTTCAAAGAGCATCTGTAGAGTCAAAGCAGCATAATACCATCAAAGCATAGAGATCTATAACCATAAACAATATAGTTATATTAACCATACAAATGCATATATCAATACAATATTCAGAGATATACAAGAATATGGAGGAAAAATCAAATAGGTTTATTGATAGAAGTAGTAGAAGAGAGGATTACAACCCATTGGTCTGACCCAACACCATCCTCCTAGCATGAAAGCCCTCTTCAACTCATGAAAAGTTTAGATCACCCAACAATACAGTGTTGCACAGAGAAACTAACGACACTTCCTTACAAAATACAAAATTCCAGCCTCTGGATCTCTAGGATGAGGGATCCATATATAGATGTTTGCAGGTGGGTGAGTCAGCTTCTGGGATTTTGATTAGTGTCCTCTCTCTGATAGTTCTTGGTTCCACTTGGACATTTCATGATATCTTACTCATCCCTGGGCGAATTCAGAGAGGCAAGTGTCAAATGGGCAGTTTCTAGAAGATTCTTTGGGTTTCCACCTAGCCAACTGTCTCTGCCATTTGTCTGCTCTCGCTCATCGCACCCTACAAAAGGGCTTTCCAGTATGCATCACACTTTTTGCATGTGGCAGGTGGGATGCATCGCACCCTTAGCATTGAGCAGTCTGTATGGTCCAGTTTTGACCATTTTTGAGTAGTTTTTCATGGAGAACTTTTGGGAGATGATGTAATTAGCTGACCTTGCTTCTTTAGGGTATGAAACAACACTTTTAGGGACTTAGAAGCCCTTTGTTTTATGGACATATGTGATTGGGGTTGCAGTGCCCAAATATGTCTATAACAAGCACTGGGGGAGGAAGGCCATACCAGCAAGGAAGAGGTAGTGGCAGAGGCAGAGGAGCTACCTACCGGTGTTACAAGTGCCACAAGTGGGGGCACAGATCCTTTGAGTGTCTTGAAGGTGAACAGGCTAGACAAAGAGGAGCATATGTTGCTCAAACAGAGGAAGCAAAGGCACCGACCCAGGAGGTAGAGAATGTACCGAAGACAGGAGAGGCCTTAGTCTTGAATAAGGTACTGCTGAAAGCAGCAAAGGAGACAGCTGACCAAACCCAAAGAAAGGCATTATTCTGGAATGTGTGTAAGTCATATGGAAAATGCTGCAAACTGATTATAGACAGTGGAAGCACTGATAATCTAATTGCTATAGATATGGTGGAGAAGTTGGGTTTGAAAAGGTTGAAGCACCCCACTCCCTATAGGGTGTCTTGGTTACAGAAAGGACATCAACTGCTAGTTGATGAGCAATGTGAGGTGGAGTTCCATATTGGCAAGTATAGGGACAAGGTGATTTGTGACATCATGCCCATGGACGTGTGTCATATTCTGCTAGGTAGACCATGGCAGTATGACCGAAAAGTTGTTCATGACGGAAAAACAAACTATTACAAGTTTGTCAAGGATGGGATTAAGCATACACTAGTACCCATCAAGGAAGAAGAAACAACAGAAACTAGTGGGACAAAAGTGTTGCTGATGGGTGGAAAAGAATTTCTAAAACAAATTGAAGATAATGAGATAAAGTATGCCGTTGTAAGGAGACCGAGAGCAGTGCTGTTGCACACTGAAATTTCTGACTTACCTGAAGAAATCCAGGAATTGTTGTAGGAATTCAGCGACATTGTGGTGGATGATTTACTAGATAAGTTACCACCAAAGCGGAGTATCAATCATCACATAGATTTCATTCCCGGAGCTAGTTTACCAAACAAAGCTGCTTACCGGATGAGTCCTAAGGACAACGAGGAGATCATGAAGCAGGTACAGGAATTGTTGGACAAAGGATTGATACGGGAAAGTTTAAGTCCCTGTGCAGTTCCGACAGTTTTAGCTCCCAAGAAAGGAGGCGAGTGGCGGATGTGTACAGATTCAAGAGCAATAAATAAAATTACTATCAGGTACAGGTTTCCATTGCCACGAATGGATGACATGATGGATTGCTTGAGTGGAGCAGCATATTTTTCGAAGATAGATCTGAAGAGCGGATATCACCAGATTAGAATAAGAGAGGGGGACGAATGGAAAACAACTTTCAAAACCAATGAAGGACTGTATGAATGGTTGGTGATGCCATTTGGGTTGAGTAATGCCCCTAGCACTTTCATGCGCCTAATGAACGAGATGTTGAAAGAGTTCATTGGGAAATTCGTGATTGTATATCTTGATGATATACTGATTTTCAGTAAGACCAGGGAAGAACATTTTCGACATGTTAGATATGTGTTGGAGAAATTACAGAAAAATAAGTTCCTGATAAATTTAAAAAAATGTTCTTTTTTTTTTTTTCAGAAGGAATTAGTCTATTTGGGTTTTTTGATTTCAGAAAATGAGCTGAAAATGGACCCAGAAAAAGTTGCAGCTATAATCAGCTGGCCATCCCCTAAGAGTTTGTTCGAAGTTCGGAGTTTTCATGGGTTGGCAAGTTTCTATCGCAAGTTTATAAAGAATTTTAGTGGAATATGCACACCCATGTTGGATACCATCAAAAAGGCAAGTCAGCCTTTCCATTGGACTGAAGCTGCAGAGAAGAGCTTCCAGATATTGAAGAAGAAGATCACTGAAAGGCCAATTTTGAGGTTGCCTGATTTTAACAAACTTTTCCAAGTTTGTTGTGATGCCAGTGGTACAACCATTGGAGCCGTACTCAGCCAGGAAGACAAACCAGTAGCTTATTTCAGTGAAAAATTAAATGAAAGCAGGCAAAAATACATGTCTTACGACAAGGAGTTTTATGTCGTCGTCCAAGCCTTGAAGCAATGGAGACATTATTTGTTGGGTAATGAGTTTGTATTGTTTTCTGATAATTTTGTGTTACAGTATGTTATGCAGCAACATAAGCTGAATCATACACACGTAAAATGGGTGGAGTACTTGTAGAGTTTTACATTCGTATTGAAGCATATCAGTGGTCAAGCCAACAAGGTAGTAGATGCACTAAGTAGAAGAGTCTTACTCTTGCAGGAGAGCACGATACAAGTGTTGGGTTTTGAACACCTGAAGGACTTGTATCAAACAGATGCAGATTTCAAGGAGGCTTATGAAGCCTGCCAAAATCCCTTGTTGAGGAATAATAGTCCATGGCTGGACTATAACTTACAAGAGGAGCTGCTATTCAAGGGAGGACAACTATGTATTCCAGAATGTTCGATGAGGGAGAACATCATCTGTGAAAAACATAGTGGAGGTCTAGCAGGACATTTCGGCATTGATAAGACCTTGGATCAGCTCAGTCATTTTTATTACTGGCCGAAGATGCGAAGAGATGTGCAATGATATGTAACCAGGTGTAAAGTGTGTCAGTTGGCGAAAGGACACAGTCAGAACACGGGATTGTACACACCATTGCCTATTCCAAGTAGACCGTGGGACTCAGTCAGTCTGGACTTTGTCTTGGGTCTGCCGAAAACACAACGGGGTTTTGACTCCATCATGGTGGTGGTGGACCGGTTCTCCAAAATGGCACATTTCATCCCTTGCAGGAAAACCAGTGATGCCACTCACGTAGCACACTTGTTTTTCACTGAAATTGTCAGACTGCATGGCCTGCCCAAGTCCATTGTTTCTGACAGGGATGTGAAATTCACAGGGCATTTCTGGCGCACCTTGTGGAAAAAGCTGGACACACAGTTGAATTTCAGCTTCGCTTATCACCCACAGACCGATGGGCAGACGGAGGTGGTGAACAGGAGCTTGGGAAACTTGCTACGGAGTCTAGTTGGGGAAAATTCACGGATGTGGGATCATGTACTTGCCCAAGCGGAATTTGCTTACAACGATTCACCAAATCGAAGCACGGGAAATAGTCCTTTTCAGATCTTATATGGTATGCATCCTCGCGGAGTGCATGAGTTACGAGATCTGGGACAGTTGGAAAGAAGGAGTGCTGACGGGGAAGATTTCGCAAGAGCAATAAACGACCTACATGAGCAGGTGAAGTCAAAGTTGCAGGACAATAGTCAAAGGTACAAACAGAAGGTAGATCTGAAACTGCGGGACGTACAATTTGACGTAGGGGATCAAGTCCTGGCGCATCTGCGCAGAGAAAGCTTCCCTAAGGGCGAATACAATATGGTAAAATTTAAGAAAATTGGACCTTGCAAAATTCTGCGTAAGTTTTCTGCAAATTCCTATGAGCTACAATTGCCTCCAGGTATAGGCATATCGCCTATCTTTAACGTGGCAGATTTGTTTCCATACACTGCCAGTCCTGAAGATGACAGTTCGGCATAGCCAAATCGGGATACCCAGAAAGGAAGTAGTTCGTGGATGAGACAAATGCCTTCAGCTCAGCCACTTGAGATCGAAGGAATCCTTGATACACAGGTGGCCACGCGGATTTGAAGAAAAGAGTACCTACAGTACCTTTTCAAGTGGAAGAACTGTCCCATCGAGGGCAGTTCATGGCTTGACGCAGGTCAGATACAACGTGCAGGGTATTCTATCGAGGAGCTCATGGATTGGAGCCATGTTCATTTACCCCGGAGAGCATTTGTCTTAGCAGACTAGAGAAGTTTTCAATTAGTTTTCTAAGTATCATTTAAATTTTTAGTTAACAGCATTTAGGATTTTATGTCAAGTTTAAGGCTGTCCCAGCCCACTGTTTTATTTTCATTACAATTTTTTTTTTTTTTTTAATTTGTTGTTTTAGGTTAACTTTAGAGTTTAGACAAAGATGAACAGTTTTTTTTTCCGGGGAAAATAGAGTTCGTAATTTCTATTAAAAAGAAGATAATAGAGATTACATGTTGTAGATGCCAAAGCATATGCAGTAGTGTGGTAAAAAACCACTTACAATAACCAATACTTCTGGGAAGTATGCAGATACAGCCCTCAGACAGGGCCTCCAGAAACAGGGTCAGAAAGAGAAACAGGGTATGACCCCAACAGGAGTAAACTCCTACTCTAACAAACTAATAAAAACAGTAAATAGACGAAAGATCAAAAACCCTCAAAACAGGGCAGCAAGAAGAATGGATCGTAAACCCCAACAGGAGGATACCCCAACCCATCTCAAGCCAAAATAAACAGAAAAATAACAATGGCATCTGGAGAAAGTGCAGAAAGTTCGAAATGACCGCCAAGACAAAGAGGAGAGGCATGAAATGGGAAGGGGCAGCCAAGGTAGCTACACCCCCCACCCCCTCAACTCTCCTGCTGTGAAGAAGCCAGAGGAAGATGCTGCCAAATTCCAGAGAAGCCATAAGAAAACCAGCCAGATACAGCCATTGAAGAGACGGCACGAATCGGTGCAGAAACAGACTCCACACCACAGATCCCTCAACGCTTCCAATGACTGTCCAGGTAAGCCATCGAAAAACCAAAAAAAGAAACCCACTGCTCAGCAAGGAAGCCCATCAGGGCCCAACTAGAGCAGAGGCGTTTCTGGTCCGGGGGCAGAGGCGGCTGGGGCAGCCACCTCGCCCCCACTAGGCCAAGCAAGCCCCCGCCCCCGCAACCAAGGTTCAGCACAGACTAGTAGGGTCCTTCAAACCGAGAGGCCGGAGAGAGCCGAAATCCGCCGAAGCCCAGAAGAGAGAGAAGAAAATCCGCCGCCGCCCAAAAACAAAACACGAAACCGGAGCTCTGCTTATATATAAGTAGGGCGGACACACCAAACCGGGGACAGCAGACAAAAATCAGAGCCGCGAAGTGGAGAAGAGAACCGCCTGAGTGAAAGGTAGCAGAGGCCGAAAAAACAGTCCGCACCACCGGCTACCGGATCCATTAACAGCAACCCCCCAGACGCAGCAACCCCCAGCAGAGGTGAGTCACCAAGCGATGGGCGACGGAAGCCCCACCTGGGGCAAGCCGAGCCGCCGCAGGCGCAAGCAGCAGAACCAGAGCCGACAAGAAAACCTAGCTCCCCAGCGACCGAAACTTCCTCCGAAGGGTTTTCTTGACCTCCGACAAAGATGAACAGTTATCAAGGAATAGCTAAAATATAACTACTGACAGTTTTAGGTAACCATACAATGAACTTATTAAAGGAAAAAAAATCGAAAAACTGTAATCATCCATCATAGTACGGAATAAACAGAAGTATACAGTCATTTTGAAAGCAAGAGAGAATCTGAGTCCATGTCCATTGCAGCATAAAATTATTTTCTTCCTATCTAAATAATTAAATTGAGTTTGTTTCATAACAGTTGCCGAGAACAAGAAACTGAGTTCATTTCCTAACAGTACAGAGAACAAGTAATTATTGACAGAGGCTAGTCGAATTCCATCAATTGACAGAGAGGGTTTTGCAGAAGAAACAAACACAGTCACAGCAAGAAAGAAACCAGCATCTACAGGTACCAAGCATCTAACTATTTCTTTCTTTTCAAAATCTGTGTATATATATATATATATATATATATATATATATATATAGATATATATATATATATATATATATAGAGGTATCAAAATTTACAGTCCAAGTTATAGACAAAGTTACAAACCAACTGCAAGACCGAATAGTGAGACAGTGGTCCAAAACCCCAAGACTATAATTTAACCAGAGACCCAATATAAGTTACAGGTTCATCATAGCCCGAAGGCATAATTATACAATGCCAGAAACAGTAAGGCCGAAACCTAAAAACTTTCGATTACAAAGCCAACGAGTGTTGCAGACAGCCAACGAGCGAAATAAGTTACAGGGTCATCATAGCCGAAGACATAATTACACAATGCCTAGAAGACAGCGAGGCCGAAGCCCTAAGACCCTCGATTATAGACCCAACGGAAATGACAAACAACAAAAAGCTCAAGACAGGCAAACAAGAGGAGTAACGTGGCACGACCCTACCCGTTACAGTGTACAGGTATCAGGACAAGAGACCAGCGACCAAAGAGGCTCGACATCCACCTGCAGTGACCACAAAACATGCCATCAACAACCAGGTAAAGAAACCCTAAACGAATTGAAAAGCAGAGACAAGGGTTAGCAGAGTATCTGCTCACCAAGGAGGTAGCCATTACCACCACCTGAACGGAGACAATACCTCGCAGAGCCCAGAGATTTGGTATCCACGAAGCCAAGCTTCAAAACCACATACAGGACCGGCGGACAGAGAAGGACCGCGACCACAGCCAAGCCATACAACCACAGAGATGAGAAAGCCAATGCACAGTCGAGACCCACAGTTACAGGAGCGGAGTTCATAACCAGGGTTTGTAGACTACTACCCTCACGAAGCGCCATCAAACCCTCATAGATTGCAAACAGAACCAGTGATAGAGAACCCTCTCGACGGAGCAGCAGAGTGCCGGAGCAAGTGACCAAATGAGTGAGGTTAGGGTTTCGAGAGTAAGGTGTAGAGGCGGGAGAAGCGGAGCCCGAGGACAGGACAACTGTCCTCACCACATTAAAAACCAGTACCATATCATTAAACACATCATCAACGCAATCAACCGCCAAAAATATCAACCATAATCATATATTAATTATTGACCGTAAGACATCAAGGCTGGTCCCATCATGTATGGCTGTATTCTAACTAAAAAAGAAAAAAAACATAAATTCAACAATTAGACTAAACCATTTAAATTTTGCATAACAAAAATATTAAATTGTAATTAACATATTATACAATTTAATATAAATGTTATTGAAACACATTTGACTTTACTAAAAATGACCTAGATTATAATTACAAAGTAAATTGACTTTTTTCGCTAATATTATATAAATTAAAACTACATACCTATAACTACTTATAATGGATGAAAGGTCCATCTTCTTTAAATAAAATAAGAATTCAACACTAACAAACATTTAATAAACATAAACGTATGCTCTCTTATAAAATATCAATTATAACACTTCATTATAGACCTTAAACAATTTATTTCTTTATATTTTTAATTAATTAAAACATATTTTCTTCGAATAAAATAAAATAAAATCTAATACTAAAATGTAATTTACACAAACAAAAATACACCTTTTAAAAAATTTCAATTATTACATTTCTTTACAAACCATCCACAAATTATTTCATATAACATGGTTTTATTTCAATAAAAATAAAATACCTAAAAGAAAATAAACTTATCCATAAAAGATATTAAAAAAAAACACAACTTATAAAGCAATTTGATAGATTTATGAATATAAAGAAATATATTCAATACTTTACGGTCCATTTGTGTTTTGGAGCTTTGCCAACGATCAGAAAATTTGCCATGTTTTATGAGAAACGCAGTAAAAAAGAGGGAAACGATCAAATATATAGATGTATGCTTATCAAAATGAGCTTAAGAACGGTTGTTCACAAAACTAAAAATATCCATATTCACAAAAATGACAACATTGGGCATAAGAAATACGCAACGTTCGAGGAATTTATGAGTTGCTGGTGGAAGGAATTGCAACATAGAGTTGTTTTTTTTTAACTCTATACCTTATTTGAAGCAACATTGGGCATAGGAAATACTTGTAAATGTCAAATTTGTAAACATGATATTTAACATTTAATAGTAAAAATGGGTATAATAAAAAATTTATTAATGATAAAAGTGACACATATATGTAAAATTTTTCCCAATAATTTAAGAAATATGGTAATATCTGTAAAGATTCAAATCTGATTTTATTAAGACAAATGTATTTTTATTTTTATTTTCAGAGAGAAATCCTCATATGGCCGAAGCCCACAGATTTTTTACAATCAATATGGCCGAAGCCAGCAGAATTTACGGCCGAAGCCAGCAGAATATGGCCGAAGACAGCGGAATTTACGGCCGAAGCCAGCAGAATACGACATAGCCGTTACAAATCGCCGAAGCAAGGGGGGCCACAGTAAACGCCGCCGCAGGAATCGAACACCGCTGGGGTGCGAAAGCCAACCGCCCCAACCGCCATATCATGCTCGTCATGTGCAAATGTATTTTATAATATGCATCTGATTTTATTAAGACAAATGTATTTTATAATATTTGCATATTAAAAAGAACACGGATAAAGTCATTTGCCTCTCGCTAGATTTAGCAAATGTGAAGCACTTTATCAAGCATTGAACACCGGTCAAGATTTGCCTAGCAATTTCATAAATATGAACAAATTGCCATGCTTTAGCGATAGAATTAGCACAATAGACCCATTTGTCTAACAACATTTAGAAAATATGAGGTACTTTATCAAATACTGAGCATGACCAAGATTTGCTTAGCAGTTTAAGAAACATGAAGCAATTTCTGAGATTTATAATATAAAATAAATTTGCCTAGCAGTTTAAGAAACATGAAACAATTTCTGAGATTTGAAAAATATTGTCCTGTTTGTAAATATTGAAATTTAACATGATTATTTTCTTAAGGATTAGTATTTACCATTCGGCTACCAAAATTTGGGGATTGTAAGATTATCTATTCAACCCTGAGAATTAGCAAGGATCGATATTTTACCGACTATTTTAATCAAATCGAGATTTTACCGACTATTTAAGAATTAAAGATAAATTAAAGATAAAACATGTTGATGGAAATACGATCGAGATTTTACCTACTATTTAAGAATTAAAGATAAAACATGTTGATGAAAATGATCAAAAGATCTAATTATCATCTACAAGGAAGGCTTTCCATAAATTTACACATTTTATGAATTCAAAATTTGATAAATATAAATTTTTCTAAAAAAAAAAGAGTCAAAATTCACCGAACACAGAAAGCTTGTCCACAAATTTAAAATTTCAATATTCATAAAAATGGCACTTTTGCTTATTGAAAATGGGTATGAATGACGTGTTAGCTGGTAAATTTGGCGACACTTGGGATTTGACAAATAAAAATATCAAAGATCAGGTAATGTCTAGAGTAAATTCAGGGTTTAAAATTTCAATATTCATGAAAACGACACTTTTGCTTATTGAAAATGGGTATGATTGACATGTGACAAATAAAAATATCAAAGATCAGGTAATGTCTCGAGTAAATTCAGGGTTTAAAATTTCAATATTCATAAAAACGACACTTTTGCTTATTGAAAATGGGTATGAATGACATGTTAGCTGGTAAATTTGGTGACACTTAGGATTTGACAAATAAAAATATCAAAGCTCAGGGAATGTCTCGAGTAAATGCAGGGTTTAAAATTTCAATATTCATAAAAACTACACTTTTGCTTATTGAAAATGGGTATGAATGACATGTTAGCTGGTAAATTTGGCGACACTTAGGATTTGACAAATAAAAATAACAAAGATCACGTAATGTCTCGAGTAAATTCAGGGTTTAAAATTTCAATATTCATAAAAATGACACTTTTGCTTATTGAAAATGGGTATGAATGACATGTTAGCTGGTAAATTTGGCAACACTTAGGATTTGAAAAATAAAAATATCAAAGATCAGGTAATGTCTCGAGTAAATTCAGGGTTTAAAATTTCAATATTCATAAAAACGACACTTTTGCTTATTGAAAATGGGTACGAATGACATGTTAGCTGGTAAATTTGGCGACACTTAGGATTTGACAAATAAAAATATCAAAGATCAGGTAATGTCTCGAGTAAATTAATGGTTTTAGCGAATATGATGTGGCGCTTTATGCAATACAACGATCAAACGAGATTTATCTAACGGTTTAAGGGAAAATCAAAAGATTTAAGCATAGTAGTGTTTTCTATAAATTTACATGTTTTTCAAATTGAAAGGTCTAGTGTAATTGAAAATATATCTTTTTGTAAGTTATTAAAAACTTGAGTATTCACAAAAATGTGCCTTGGTGATTTCTGTGACGAGCTTATTTGCAACATAATTATGGTACTGTATGTGTTAGAAATATTAATCTCAACTATGGCAGTTAATTAGAGTGACAACAACCATCGTGTGGTACACCTCAACTGCAGGTTGCGATTTTGTTTGCAGATTGAAGGACCGAAGTTTTGAGAAAAAGTACAAACTGACCATTCTGTAACACGTCAGATAGTTAAAGCACTTAATGAAAGTTGGTAAATATGTATGGGCACTCATTTTGTATAATGGCCCATCCCATTCCGTAACACGTCAGATAGTTAAAGCACTTAATGAAAGTTGGTAAATATGTATGGGCACTCATTTTGTATAATGGCCCATCCCGTGTCTTAAATTTTTTCTCTGTCATATATTAATGAGTCAAAGTGTATGTTTTGATAAATATGAAGTTTTGAGCATAAGTACAGACTAACCATTCCGTAACACATTAGATAATTAAAGCACTTAATGAGGAGTTGGTAAATATGTATGGACACTCATTTTGTATAATGGCCCATCGAGTGTGTTATATTTTTTCATGTTATGTATTAATGAGTCAAGTTGTATGTTTTCATAAATATGAATGTAAAAGCCATTTTGCGTAAGTTGGTAGAGAGTCGAGGGTGAAAGTCTGCATTAGAAATATAATCTAAAATCTTATTGTGTTGTTCCAAGCTTTTACTTTGTTTTACTCTATTTTGCCGTGAGTAAATTTTTGTGCAGTGAGTAAGTTTTTGTGTTTTTTTTTTAATCCGTGTAAATTGCCATAAGAATTTTTATTTACATGGTGAATGAGCCACAATCTCATATGAATGTATTTTCATGCATTAGAAATACAATCTAAAGTCTTATTTTGTTGTTCCAAGCGTTTACTTTGTTTTACTCTATTTTGCCGTGAGTAAATTTTTGTGCAGTGAGTAAGTTTTTGTGCTTTTTAAAGCCTTTGTTCAGTTGCGATTTGCTTGCCGCAACTAGAGATTTGACTTCTGCAACTGACTTGTTGAAGGAGACTCCTCTTCTCTGGCACTGTAAAATTCCTAACACTGTATCAAAGCCACTTAAACTCTATTAGTGTAAAAACAAGTGTTTTTACTAGAAGTTAAAAGAATTGTTTTGAAAGTAGATTTTTTTTGGAGTGTATTTACCAGTAGTGAGAAATTTGTTTACAGTGAGAAATGGTAACATCAAGCACAAGCTTGACTTGACTAATCCTCAGATACCTCTGTTTAATGGCAAAAATTATGACTACTGGGCTATAACAATGAAAGCTCTTTTTCTCTTCAAGAGATTTGGGATTTGGTGGAGAATGGTTCCAACACACCCAGCTTATCAAAATATTTGAATAAGAAAAATAAAAAATTCCTTATTGACTTATTGGGTGGGGGGCATCTATATTGAACAACTTAGGTTCAGACTTTGAAATTCCCAATCCAAAGGCCAAGGAAACTCTTAGTTGGGTTGCCTGGTCCTGTCATCTCGGAGAAGAAGTCAAGGCCAAGGAAATTATGTCAGGTCTTGCTTGAAAGAAAGGAGAGAAGAATCTACTTTATATCCCACCCGATCAGTAGGCGACGAGGGGGGAAATTAGGTTCATCAACGTAAACAGGGTATCAAAAGGTTTCGGTGCTTGTGTAAAGAACCAACAGATGTAGCAACATACAATGCCTTGACACAACCAGAAAGGGATTTGTTGAGAGACAACATGAAGAAGGATGAAAAATCCCTCTTCTACATCTTTCAAGTAGTCCATGAAAGTATTTTCCTAAGTATCGCAACAACAACAAAGTCCAAGCAAGCATGGGACACCCTCTAGACAGCCTACCAAGGCATGGCGCGAAGACAACAAAGCTACAAGTACTAAGGAGACACTTTGAGACAATTTGTATGAAATATTTTGAGAATGTAGATTCATTTTTTACACATGTAATTGGATTGGTTACTCAAATCAGGTCTCATGGTGAGACACGAGGAAATGAGAATAATTGAGAAACTTTTGAGAAGTCTATCAGCAAGGTTTGATAACATTGTTGTGGCCATAGAAGAGACAAAGGATCTCTCACAGTACATTAACCTAGCATGTCTTCTAGGGTAATGTTAAAAGATAAGATACCCTAGTCCAACAAGATAGGTACAAAACTCTGTGTATAAAATCAATGCAACCGAAAATTGTTGGACGCATTAGACCTTCGAAGCCATGAAATTCCCTTTCTGGGGTTTTTTATTTTTCTCAAATCCTAAACCTATGGCTGAAATCGCCGCAAAATCAAGGTGGGCTTTAGAAAGTAAATAGTCAAGGGTCTCTCTCCTGGTAACAAAGAATAAATTCTCTATCGGTTCCAAAACATCAAATAAACATTCCACCCAATTGAGTAGCATAATTGAGAGCACATATTAGGCTTGCATAAGCGCACCAGATTTTTTTTTTTTTGACAAGATCGGTTACTGATATATTATAAAACAACAAGAGGGGGACTAGGTCCTAGTACATATGGAGAGGGGAGATCAGTGGGATTGGAGCAAAATGGGAACGCAGTCCCGTCATCCAAATCACTGTTCAAGCTTCTGAAAATTTGAAAAACATATCGACTATATTGTCGAATGAACTGCCCTAACAGTAAACAAAAATTACATTGCATAGGAAATTAGCAAAGGAATCACCAAAACTGATTAACAGAATCATCTGGAAGCTTGTCTTTCTTGTCGCTGAGCTTGGTCGAGGCTTCGCCTTGCTCGCTTTGATTCAGTGTCTTTATGTATCTTACTGCTTCTTCCAGATGTTGGCATTTTTCTTTTAGCCCTTCGATTTCTACTTTTTGCTTCTCAAATTTCTTCTTCTTGGACTTATTTTCAGACTCCACTTCAGCCTTGAGCTCATTGAAATATTTGATGAAGCGTCCGATCATGAAGCAGTGTGCCTTGCAGAGTGCGCAGTTGCTGTTGGTCTCGATCTGATCCAAAGGATTGCTAGACATTTTGGAAGCAAAGGGGGAACTCCTCTTGTCCTCGTTACGGATCTGTGCCTGAGGTCTTCTGAATGTGGGTGAGCAGAAGGCAACGATTCTGGAGTTATTGTCCGAAATTATCTCTTTGGATAGAAGTCTGCTGCAGATCGAGTGAGGCTTGTAAAGTAGTTGTTCGCTTAAGGCTGACTGTTGAATATGCCTGTAGGAGAGAGGGATTTTGAGAGGAAGGGTATGACAATGGGGAAGGATCAACCTGTTAGGGGGGTCAGATACTTTTGATGAAGGAGGAGGGAAGAAACAGAGAGGATGGGAGGAGATCTGGGGGCAATGAGAGGGAGGAAGCTGCGTGGGACAGAGAGTCTCCTCTGAAATAGATTGGAAAGCCCTGATCGAAAGCTGAAGCACAAAGACAAGCCGGGAGTTAGCATAAAAATTACAGAAACATGGAACTGAAACAACTATACCTCTGCCAACGCGCAGGAGAGAAAAGGAGTAGCTGCGCCTTGGACACCTCCAGAAATAATCACTGCAACCTGTAAAGCACACGCTGATGGGAGGCTTCTTCATATGAAGCAACCTTGTCCCGGGCTGCTTCTTATAGAAACTGATGAGAAAATCCTCGTGATCCTTCCTGATTGCTGTTACAATGTGATCTATGACATAGCTGATATCCCTGCGATTAAAAAGATTGAAGCCCACTTCTGTCTTGTCTTGAGGACGATATTTTTTATTCAGGCGGATCCTCTGTAGATTGCTCTGGACGAGAACGATTTTCTGCTCTGCTCTAGGCGGATTTCCTTTGGTCTTTGTGACTGTCATCTGTTGGGGATCATGGAATGGGACTGGATAGTACTGTGTTTCCTTTTTTCCCATGAGTATTGTTTTTCCCAGTATAAATTCTTTTTTTCCCTTTGTTATGGTCCATATCACCCCAGCCGGCTGTTTATGGAATTGATTTTTTGTAGACAACATTATTTTCTTTTGCTGACCCAACTTCTCTGTCCACCGCCTTGTTGGCTAAGGCATCAGCTACCTGGTTATGAACTCGTAGCACATGTTTATAGACCACTTTCCCTAGCAGTTTGATGTTTTCATTAATTCTCTGCTTTATCTTATTCAAGGCTAGGTTTGTAAAGTCTCTTCCAGAGTCCATTGCTGCTATTATAATAGCAGAGTCTCCTATAATAATTGGATCTTTGACTTGGAGCTTTGTGAGGAAGTTTGTTCCCATTAACAAGCCATAGGCCTCTGCTCTGTTGTTTGACATAGTCCCAAGCCCCCACTCGAACGTTAATATTATTTCACCTTGCTGATCCCGAATTAGCCCACCCGCCCCAGCTCTTCCTGGGTTGTTCTTTGATGCACCATCAAAGAAGAGTTTGAAGTTTTTTGGTTTTTGATCCATTCCTCTACTTCCCTTTCATTTCCCCGTAGCTTCCAATTTGCTTGTTTGTTTCCGACATTCTTTGGGATATAATTTCTGGCTAGGCCATCCAAGGGGATTTTATTGTACCAAACTTTTTCTGCTTGTGTCCAGTTGGTTTGATCAGGGGGAGGCATACTTTTGGCATTGATCATTTCCGCTATTTGAGCCCAAGTTTTGGCAAGAATAGTCCCTGTACTTGGTTTTTTACCTTTGAAGATGCACTTGTTCCTGGCCAACCAGATTTGCCAGCAAAGTGTAGAGGGCAGGCACTTCCATACACTTAAAATGGCTGCCTTATTTTGCTTTGCATGGGGATAGCTGTGAGCCCAACTTTTGAATAACGGAGACAGCTGCACAATTGAATCAACATTCATTTCAAGGGGGTAGATAACCTGTTTCCAGCACTGTCTGGCTATGTGGCAATTCAAGAAGAGATGCTGGGAGCTCTCTTCTTCAGCAAGGCAAAGAACACACATTGACAACCCTTGGATGCCCTTTTTCCTCAAATTCTCCGCAGTGAGAATCCTCCCTTTTAATAGAGTCCACACGAAGAACTTGACTTTAGGAAGGCAAGCATTCTTCCACACAGTAGTCCAGAGACTCCACTTATCAAGGTTGCTATAGTTGCGGAGGAAGTTGTAACCAGATTTGACAGTGTAGGCTCCTCCACTGGGATCCCAAATATAAGTGTCCTTGTTCTGTTTGTTTATCGGAGCTGAGCCATATAGAAGTGCCTTCAAATCTTCCCACTGATCAGCAAGGCGATTTGGAAGAGCTGGCCTTTTCCAGGCTATCCATCTATCTTGGTTCCACTCCAAAATAGCAAATAAGGAAGAAATGCCCTTCTCCTCCATCCAGTCATGAAGGTCATTCAGATTGTGATGTCCTTTTAACGGGGCTGCTCCCATGATTCTGTCGTTCCAGATGGAGGTGTTTTCTCCATTTCCAGGATTCTTTGAGAGATGATCTTTGATGTGGGGGATGGATTTTTTGATAAGTCTCCAAATTTGAGTACAAGGACATTCCGGGATCAGCCCATCAATCAGCAAAGACCTTTGGCCATTGAGGTATTTCCTGGCCAAGGCTTCTCCCCACCATTGATCCTGACCAATAAGCATTCGCCAAACTAATTTTATACCAAGAGCTATGTTTGTTAAATTTGGAAGGCGGATAGATATACCTCCATATTCGAAAGGAAGGGTGACTTGATCCCACCAAACCAAACTGAACTTCTTGGAGTCCTGTCTCCCCCCCCCCCCCCCCCCCCGCCAAAGGAAGCCTCTGATGATGAGCTCCATTTGTTTATGGATGCTAGCTGGAGCCAAAATTAAAGCAAACTGGTAGATAGGCAAAGCCGAAAGGAGCGCTTTGATTAAGATAGTTCTACCAGCCAAGTTTAACCACATCATTCCCCAGCTTTGGATTTTCCCTCTTACTTTCTCAATTTGTTTGTTCCAAGTCTCTGTCTTTATCCCTTCTTTGGCCAAAGGTAACCCCAAATATATGAAGTGGCTCCAATTTTGCTGAACTGGGATTTCCAGAATTTGGGAAATCCTTTGCATGATGTTGTTTGGCACATTCCAGGTGTATATTTTGCATTTTTTGTTGTTCAAAAGACCTCCAGAGATAGCTAGAAAGTCATCTAACACCTTTTTGAACCTTCTAGCAATTATACTGGATGCTCCCCCAATCAAAAGGGTGTCGTCTGCGAAGAGAGAGTGATTAATTTCTTTAACACCTCGTGCAATTCTTATGCCTGTAATCTCTCTTCTCAGACATTGATTTTCCAGCTGTATACTTAAAGTTTCTGCCATAATTATGTACAGGAAGGGAGAGAGCGGGCATCCCTGCCTCAGTCCTCTTGAGCTGCGAAAATATCTGCAGGGTCTTCCATTAATCAGGGGTGCAATCCATGGGTTGGAAATGCATGCTTCAATGATCCTAATGAACTTGTTTGAAATGCCAAACTTTTGTAAAACTGCAGCAAGAAAATGATGGCAAACACGATCAAAAGCGTTAGCCATATCCAACTTTATAACCATTCCTCTTTCATTGTTTTGGATGCTGCTGTGTATGGCTTCTTGAATGAGGATTACATTGTCAGTTATTTGCCTTTTTGGGATGAAGCCCCCTTGGTTTTCCAAAATGATACAAGGGAGGATTTTTTTAAGACGGTTTGCCAAAATCTTGGTAATGATTTTGTATGAAGAGTTACAGAGAGAAATTGGCCTGAATCTGTCAAAGGAGACTGGGTTTGGCTCCTTAGGGATAAGAGCCAAGTGTGAAGTTTTTGTATTTTCCCCCACCTTATGCTTTTTGAAAACATTCTTAATCATACGTACCAGATCTTTTTGGATTGTCTCCCAATGGCTCTTATAGAAGGCGATGGTGAATCCATCGGGGCCTGGAGCTTTTTCCGGATGCATGCTCCAGACTGCTTCCCTTATTTCTTCCGTTGTTACCTCCTTCTCGAGCTCACTATTTTGCTGATCGTTGACTTTGCTGTTAATTTGAAGAAGAAAATCAGCGCTATCCACTTGCTGATCCTCGGCTGTGAGGAGGGAATTAAAGTGGTGAAATGCTGCTTCTTTTATTTCCTCTTTTCCCTTGATTTCCTGCCCTGCCACAAGGATTTTATCGATTTGGTTGCCTGCTCGGCGAATCTTTAGGTTGTTGTGGAAAAAGGCTGTGTTCTTGTCTCCAGCTTGGATCCAAAGACATCTGGATTTTTGTCTAAGTTCCTCCTCTTCGTTTCTATTTTGCTTATATAGGGCCGCGAACAGTTCTGCTTCCTGGGCTTTGTCTTGTTCAGTGACTTGCTGGCTTTCCTTTTCTTTGTTCCACTTCTCCAACTTGTCTTGCAATTCTGATTTTCGATTCTTGTCTCTTACAACTTCTTCTCTGGCCCATGTTTTAATTTTTTCTCTCACGTTTTTAAGCTTTGTCTCCCATACATACTGTGGGGAGCCCAACACCTCTTCTTCCCAGCTCTTTTTGATCAAATTCCTGAAGCTATCCTTGCTGTCCCAAATTTTGCTGTACTTAAAAGGAATCGGGCCCTGATTTTCCCATTTGTCCAAAATGAGCACAACCGGCTTGTGATCGGAGGCCGAGGCATGCATGATTTTACTCTTTATGGACGAGAAATTTGCTGCAATATCCTCCTGGATCAAGATTCTATCAAGCCTTTCTTTTATATTATGAATGCCCGTTCTTTTGTTGCTCCATGTGAATTTTCCATTATTAGGATGGATATCGAGCAACTTATGATCAGCAATGATGTCCTCCAAGGCAGCTCTTGACGGATCTCCTATGAATCTGCCTCCCAACTTTTCCTCTATATTCCGGATCAGATTTAGATCCCCTCCCATTATTAGATTGTCAATCTGGGCATCTTGTACCTCTTCTTTTAGAGACTCCCAACATAAGGCTTTGTCTCTATAATGATTCGGTGAATATATATTTATAACCGTATATGTGATATTTGTATTCTTCTTTATTAGATCTATCCTCACCCAGCTGTTGTTGAGTTTTTGGCTGATAATTTTCCAGTTCCATTTATTCCACAACGTTCCAATGCCTCCTGATGCCCCGTTTGAATCTGTTGCTATTCCTTCATAATTTTTTTGGGTTGCTATCAAATTTTGAAATTCTCGGTTATTAATTTTGGTCTCTTGGATCATTAAAACATCCGGCTGTTCCTGCTTTATCAGATCTCTTGTTGCGTTGAGTTTTAAGGCAGAACCCAACCCCCTGCTGTTCCAAGAGACCAAGATCATTATTTACCTGGTTTATGGTGGTTCCCCGTCTTTTCCTTTGGCTGCGTTTTTTCCACACTCCCTTTCTGTTTTCCCAAGAAGGTGTCCATAGGTTGTTGAGTTTATATCCATGTCCTTTGTTGCAGCCTCATCTTTGAGTTCCTTATTTGATTTCCTCCTGGCTTTTTTTCGCTGTTCCAAAGTATTGGATGTTTCTTTGATTTTGTTTCTGGTGAGGATTCTATCGATTGAAGGTGGGGGAGGCGAGAAGCTAGGGGGAGGGGAGGAAGCACTGGCATTAGCATTTGGCTGGGGAGGGGAGTGAGGAGATGGGGGGTCATCTTCAAGGAGTTCGAAGGGATTAGAAGATGGGTCCACTGGAGGAGCCGGGATGATGAGGGGGTGTGAGGAAGTAGCTGTGTTTTCATTTGCTTGGGGAGGGTTCTGGGTATTTTGTTTATTACTAGATTTCTTCCTTTTCACTTGTTCCCAGTTATTTTCTTGGGTTTCTGCATTCTCAGCTGTCTCGACATCCTTAAGCTTGCTACATCTATTAGCGAAATGACCATACTCGTGACATACCTTGCATTTGAAGGGGATTTGCTCATAGTCCAGCTACTGAATGTGCATCCACTGATCCACCCTGAGTTTGATTGCCTCCGGAAGCCCTTTTCCCAAGTCTACTTCCACGCAGATCCTAGCGCAAGCGTGCATGTTGTCTTTTGGTTCACATCTATCAATATACTTGCCCACAACATTCCCTATAGCTTTGACTGATTCGTCCCCCCAGCAGTGAAGTGGGAGATGCGACAATCTAACCCAAACCGGCACTGCGTTTGGTATGTCCATCTCAGGATCAAAGTCCGGAGACCACCTGTTCAAGTATAGGCCTCGCGAATCCATGAAGTAGGGTCTGTTCCTGAAGATAAGGTTCCTGTCTTCTTTAGTTTCGAATAAAAATGTGTAGTAGCCCCTTCCACAGAACCTGATTGCAATTTTCCCTTGTATGTTGGCACTCCAGTTTCTCTCCACCCATTTTTGAACTGCTCTGGGGGAGGGCCACAGACCTGTGAACTGCCCAACCAGTCCCCGTTCGGCCAGAGAAATGGTTGCTTTCCGAGGTAGAGTGGGGGGTAAGGCTATTTCAGGAATTTCATCAAGTTTTTTAACAAATTTGCTTGCAACTGGTTTGGCTTTTGGAACTCCCTGATCAGCTATTAAGGAGGCGAAAGCTGCTTCCTGGTTTGGATCACCATTTGGAGATGAAGAGCCATCCCCCGGCTGATGAGACATTGGGTAGAGGGAAGCTCAGCAGCAGAAGGCTGCCAAGCTCTGGACGAAAGAGGTCAGCGCAAAAGGATCCCACCAGCAGGAGGCCAGAGGGAAGGGAGGAAGCCTGACAGTAGCAGGCTGCCAGGCCGGGCAGCTGCAGGAGGCAGGGGCGCAGCTAGGTCTCGGGCTCGCAGCAGCAGCGGGTCTTTTAATTTCAAACTGTTTTTAAATAAGCGCACCAGATTAAGCTTGCATAACGAAGCAGTTTCCAACACTCTCATGAACCCTGAGATTAGGAGGCAGAAAGGATTAATACTCCTAATGGAGTGGGACAACTCACCGGACCCTCCCTCTCATCCATATGCATCGATCTATTAACTTAAATAAATAGTCCCCAACCTAATCACATATTATATAATAATTTCCCATCTCCTCTCCCCATGGCAATTAAGTGAGCTCCCATATCGAAAGGTTGGTTAATCACCGCAGCATAAGTAAACGCAGAAGATCAAGTGATTTATTTTATTTATAGCCAGTTGAGATGGGTGGTCCAATGGAAAGAACCCATATAATATACAAGAGAAGGTGCAGTTGAAGAGCGAGATTGAGAGGTGGTTTTCCAAGATGGCCCCACATATTTATATAATCTGTTTTATCAGTTTACCATTAATCCATTGAAGTTGGTTGGCCTAGTGAATTAGTCAGTACCCCAATCTCAGAAGGATTCTATGGATTTGGAAGACATAACATGTGTTTCACATATCTTTAGCTACATAAAGTTTCCTGAAGTGGACTTCCTGTCATCAATGAAACTTGCCCAATCTGAGTCACTGTAGCCAGTCAACTTTAGATTGAACTTTTAATGGGTGCACTGGCATATTGAACGTTCTCAAAATAGAACCTCTCCTCCTTCTCCCTTAATCTATTCCAACAGAGCTGTGGACCAACTCTAGACAACTAAACCATCTCCGGATGTCCCTCTGTTTCAACTAGTGCTTTTCTAGTTTTAGGGGGATGTCCCTAGGGTTGTATGTTGTTCTTAGTGTCCACTAAGATTGGATGAGGGGAGATGTTGGAGTAGAGCAACTTGTATGTTGAATTTTACCCATCACCATGAAGCTCATGTTTTTAATGTTTGAAGGAGAGAGGATGTAAGTAGTCTAGGAGCCTTGGGAGCTTTGGTGCTCAGGCCTTCAACGACAAAAATATTCAACCTACTGCATTGGAACATGAGGAAAGCTCACAGGGTTTTAATAACCTTAACATTTTGGAGAACTATATGACAACTTACATAATTGTGGTTGAATATCTACATGTCAGGTGTGTGGGGCATGTTAGAGGCAAAAGAACAAGTTCCATTGTGGCTCATGCCAGATCCAAGGGTATATGTGGCCATACAAATTTTGAAGATGTATAAGAGAGTTGTCATATTAAATGGCTATGATATAGTAGTTGAAGGACAATTGCAATGTTGAATAAGAAATTTGTTGTAAATTTCATATTTGTAAAGATTCAATTATCAATTTCAAAGTTCAAAGTTTACATTTTAAATTTCATTAATTTAATTTATTTCGTTGATTGGAAATATTTTATAAATTATTAATTATTAATTATTAAATAGAATTGGGGTCTCCATTTAAGATGCAATTGTTGTAAAGTTAAATTTATTTATTACCTTTTCTTAGCAAGTAATTTATGTTGCAAAGGAAACAATTCCAAACTAGGCAACATCTAGATCACATAACATATCACATATTTTTTCATATGTGCTATTATTCCATATGTTATAGCCTTACAGTGTTTCCTTTACAACATTTGGTTTAATTGCTAGTAATAATAATATAAATTTAAGATAACTAGACAATTCACATAATAAATTGGTGTATGAGACTCTCTTATTTTTAAGACAAGAGACCAATCTTTACATAGTGATTTGATTGTTACAACCATCCTAGATCCATCTTAACTCTGGATCTACCAAAGCCTAAAGGAATCAAGTCTATTTTCACTCTAAAATAGGTTTGCATATCAAGAGATTTGATCCCTTCTCGCCCTTGGTAGATCCAGAGTTAAGATGGATTTAGGTTGATATAGTTTCTCCCATTAAATAGACTACATTCCACATGAATACCATGGGTCAATACCATGAGTTCTCAATACCATGGATCAACACCATGGGCCGTTTTTATTTTTATTTTATTTTTATAAGGTTTTTTTTACCTAGTTAAAATTTTCTCATTACATTACATTAAATTTTTTTATTTAATTTAATTTCTTCATTATTTATTTTATATTTATGTAATTTAATTTAGTCAAAATGTTAAACATTACATTACAACATCACTACCCTACTGGGTGGGCGGAGAGCGCCTCTAGACGCAACCAATTTCCATTCATCATGGTTAAAACAATTCCTACATAGGTGTACATACTTTCCCCCTTTGAATTTAAACTTGTGAAACAGTTTAAGAGGAAACACATGCTCCTAGCTATTAGGCCCACTCCAATTGTGGACTTAGGTACATTAAATTGTATATTTTGTTGTTATATAAATGTATTTGTATTAAATACTAAAAAATGTAAAATTATTTTCACTTTAAATCAAGCATAGAAAATATCAAACTATCAAATTTTTATTTTTTTTGGAAAGTGCAGACCCTTAAAATTTATATTTCAAAATTTATGATACTTATCAATATTTAATAAATCCAACTTAAATTAAAGATAAATATAAAATGATTTAATGTCAATTAGATTTATCTTGGGTGATTAAGAGGAATGATTGATATCATTCCCATCCAAATTCAAGACATGTTGGGCTCATATCTAGGATGTTGTTGTAATGGATTCAAGTCTTATCATTAACCTTATTTTGTGTAAATGGTTATGCAAGTCATCTAGAGATAGCATTGCAGCAAGGCCACACGAACGCTTGACATGGATGAATATTTTTTACCCACTAGATTTCAATCAGAGACTTTCACACAAAAAGTGCCTTAACAAAACACACTATCACTCATTACTCTACATCTCATAAATAAATAATAAAATATTATAATTAACGAAATAATATTAAAAAAAATAGAAACAAACTCTTATAAGTTTTTCTAAGTTAAATATTGTAACACTGTATAACTTATTAACTCGAAACCAAACAAAAAAATTATTACAAATTTTCATTATGAAATAATGATAAATAACATTTAATTTTTAAAATTATTTTCATATATTCATAAAAATGGTTTAAGCTTTATTGAATAAGAAGAAAAGAATAACAAAACCATATATAAATCACATAATTTTTTATAATTATAAAATTTGAAAACAAATGTAAGATCAATATTCATAATTCTAATTATTAGTTAACATAAATCTATTTTAATTTTAGATCTACTAAGTATGGAGGGGTTAAATCTTTGAAGATGAAAACTTTTTTTTTAGTGTAAAAATTGAAGAAAATATTCAACGTCCAAAGTTTGATGCTTACGACACTTCGTAGAATTACAATTAAAATAGATATAAATTGGTCCTTTATAATATTATTTATATTACATATAAATGTAACATCTCTATATACAACAATATGCTTGCTTATAATTCTATTAAAATCCTCTTACAAAATATCTCTAAATACATGTACATTTTGACATATTTTATAAGTTTTACAATTTAATATTTTAATGTGATATGCATAATATAGATTATGTGTACAAATATATACAGAGATTGTTGTAAATATTAAATTTTTACATGACTATTAACTAAATTTAAACATGAAATTTTGAAAGATCATGGTTACGAATATGAATCATCATTATTTAAATTATGTAATATGTATAGAATGATTTCGTTTTAATAAATTGTCTATAGTTTTATTAATAAAAAAATTGCAATACAAAAATTTGAATTTAGTCATTCTAGTATTACTTTTATTACTATTTGATTTTTTATTACATTTTTAATTTTGTAGATGTTATGTTTTATTATCACTTTTTATCTAATACTTCCCTAAAACGTCTCTCCTGTAATGGAACCCACGTTATTTTATTTTATTTTTTAATTGAAATTTAATTTTAGTTTTAACGCCTCTTGATGTAACCCAACAATACAACATCTTTCCCATACTAGACTATAGAATGCCTTTTGGTCCAATAAATATTTGGTTTTATTATTACTAGCAATTGCACGAGATGTTGAAAGGAAACCTCGTAAGGTGGTAGCATAGGAAAGAGTAGCAAAGAAGAAAGAAGATGTGTTATGTTATGTGATTTAATTGGATATTTAAATTAATATGAATTATTTATTTAAAAAGAAAATTTGGGTTTCAATAATTGTTTATAAAAAAATTGGTTTTTATTTTTGTCTTGGTTTATAGTTCGAGCCTTATTTTTTTATTACTTCAATCACTTGCATTCTCAAGTTCTCATGAGGACCAAGGGTTCTAGAAGCAAGAACTTCCTCTACTAATTATAAAAATTCCTATACATAGCATTATAAAATGTTTTTATTAGACTATTTTTATTTATCTTGTCCTATATTGTATATACGTTGGGTTTTGGCAGGGTTGGCCCTATCCCTATTTTTAAAAGAACAATATGTATATCTTTAATGGTATCTTGAGTGATATTCATTTCTTTGGATTGCACTAAAAATATGTTTTGTTTGATTGAAATTGGTGTCATTTGTTTTAACTTAATTGAAATGGGTTTCCATTTATTTGGATAACATTCAAATGGTTTTCCCTCTTCTCTAAAGTGACATTGGCCATTAGAGATAGGGAACAAGCTTTGAAGTTCACAAATGAAGATATATATTCAGTAGAAATTCTTTGTTGAGGTTGGGAAAGTGGCAAAAGAGGTATCAATATTTGTTGCACCCTGTCAGTCCCCATTTTATTCTCCAAAACCGCCTCCTCTTGCTTCGAACAATCATGAGTCTCAGTCCACTTTGTTAATTGAGTACAACAAATATGATATGCAGAATTCCTCCAACAGTGACTCTCGTCCCTTGAGTATCAGAAGGAACAAATTTTCACAATCCATTTCATCGTTGCCTCATAATTCACTATTAAACAACACTAATGACATACCAAGTTCATCATATGGCCCTTCATTCATTGGAGTAAATCAGTTGGATGATACTCAAAAGTCTAGATCATTATATAAGGAGTCTTCATCGAACAACGCACAAAGCAATTCAATATCACATAATGACAGGTGCCCAATAGACCTCGACAATGTTGAAAGTCATAAAAATATATCGCAAGAAAGCAACCCATCAAAGAATATTTCATTTACAAGGACCTCAACCTTTGGCATCCTCTGCAAGGCTCAGGAGTTGTGATGTGTACAATGGAACACATGGACAAAACACATCTCTTCTTCGCTTCACAAAATGGATTCATGCAGAGCTAGAGATGCAGGGGATTGGTTGCTTTACCACTGATAAGGCTTGTTACACAAACCCCAGAAGTAATGACATCACTGATAGGGTTTTAAGATCTATAACAATTGGTGTTTTTGCCTTAGATTTTTTAGTGATGAAGGCAGCCTTTGATATTGAGATTATTTCATGATGCACCTGGGATTCCATAGAACCATATGAAAATGGAAATTTGAGAAAATTTCTATGGAATGGATTGCTAAATTATTGATCCATTATGTTTAAGAACCCATCTTTTTCCCTTATAGATCTGTTAACTAATTGATCAGTGCCCAAGTTTTGAGATAAATTATGTATTTTGGAAAAGAGCTACCTTTTGGTTTACTCTTTAAAAGAATCAAAGCAAGTTTGTAATTGTTAGAATGAATTTCGTTTTTCCCCTATGGATCTTGGAGGATCCCTCTTATGCCAGAAGTATTGTGATTTCCTTTCAATGTGCCATCAAAAAATAATATGCATAAATGTTGAGCTAGCTGCCAATGATAAAAGTCCAGCTTAGACAATTGAAGTTGCTAACTTGGTTTTGAAATTTCCCTTCCTAAATTTGTTGGTTGAAACTTATCAATAGGAAAATGAAATTGTTGGAATCTAACCTCATTTGGCTTTAGATTTTGAGTTCCAAAGATCCCCTATTCTTGGCTTAGAGATGATATTAGCTAACATATTTCTTGCGTTAATCATGCTACACCTAGGGCTGACTTACTTGCCTTTAAAAAACATCTTTGTTCTTGGAGAAAAGTGAAATAAAAGACCAGTGAAACAAAGAAGAGGATCATCTCTTCTTGTGTCATTTTCCCTTTATGTAGGCCATAGGTAGTTTGTTTATGGGTTCCATAGTCCTCCATTTTTTTATTTTTTTATTGATCTCTTTTGGAAAATGGAATAACTAAAATATATTGCATAAGATTGCCTCTTCTATTCCTTCATTTGATGCATTATTTAGGTGTGCCAACACTAATTTTTTTTTGAGTAGATGGGAAGACATAAATTGTACCTTGTTGATTGTCTTGATTACCTTATCAAAAAACAGTTTATGTGAAAAAAACCACTTCATCTTTTGAACAACCATATTCAGGTTACTTCCCTATCTAATAAGGAATTCTTTTGCAAATCCATATAGTATAGAGGAGTTCAAACCTTTTTTGGATAGGAAGAATTTGGTTCCTTTGTTCTTTGATCTAGGTCCCGAAGATTGCCTAGCTAGAGATATAATTGAGAAGAGAGGGGAGTTGTGGGAGAATCAAGGAGGATCTATGGATGTTGTATGGTGGAGATAAGAAGGTCTGGAAGGAGGTTTTGGAGGGGCTAACCAGGGTCGTTGACGAGTGGGAGCTAGAGGCACATACTGGGAATTGGAGGCATTGTGTTATGAGGGCAATTAGCTTTTTGGGCACCAGGCTAGGCAGGGGGAGTTTCGTAGAGAGAGAGAATGTAAGGAAGGTTGGGATCGAAGGTGATGAGTATTTTTTTTAAAGAAATGCAATATTTGTGGGAATAAAGAAGGAGCTCCTAGAGTTTGAAGCAATTATGTTTTGGAAAACTGACATAGATGGTAATGATGATGACAAAGTTTTGGACCTAAACATCATACCAAGGAGGTATGCTCTACCCCTAAATGCTTGTTTTCAGCTCATCATTTCAATGGTACAACTGCATTCCGATCAACGACCTATACACCATTTATATAATAGAATTTCATATTATAAAAGCAATGTCTCAGTTAGAAATGATAGGAGAGCACACATTATTTCCTTGAAAATGAATACACACACACATTGTATTGAGTAGGGCATGGGGTGAAAAAGCTTCCAAAAAATCCCTAAAGTATATAATAATGTTAGAATAAATAAAGTAATGAATTTCCCTCTAATATTGAGTAGACATGAATACAATTTGGATATCATTATACTTAAGAATCAACATCATAGTTCGTACTTTCTAGTTACTTGCTCAAGCTTGCTGAATATTTTTCTGGACTGAAGAAGCTACTCTTATGCACATTGCAAAAATAGCAAGGTCATGAGGGACGTGAAAATATTAACTCACTATGAATTTCCTTTTTGAAGAGAAAAACATTAGGGCTAGAAAACAACTTTCAAAATATTATCATAGTCTGAAATAGTTTCATGGCAGAACGATCTCATTATTCATTGGAAACAAATTAATAAATGGTGATATCACACTCACCTCTAAGCCCCATTATTTTTAGGATTACATTGAAAGTTATGTCGAGAATGTGCTCAATGTGACTTATGGGTTTTATAAAGTCATCCAATGAAGCAATTAAGTGCATTGTATTTCAAATCAAAATCATGGCAACCAATATGGAACAGAAGTAACATGTGTCAAATAGAAGCTCCACTCCATGATTTACTTTCTTTTTTCTATAACACTACTTACAAAATCTTTGCTTATGCAAACTATAAAAATCAAAATAGTAAGATGGTAAAAGTAATACTGAGAGATATTATCCCCGCCCTTTCATTAACAGAAATAATAAAAGTTGAGAGGCATGGATAGACCAAGTGGTATTATCCTAGTCTGCATTACACCCAATACTATCAACCCCTAGATAGTGATGATATTACTCCTAACTGCAAATGTCCAAGAGCATCTTCCTGCTACCAACAATGCCAGTGAAGAAGTCATCATCAAGGCTATTGAAAAAGTGCTCTAATTGTTGAATTTTTTCAATCAAGCTCTCTTGGCTTTCAGGATAGTTTTTGTTGCTCCATTGGGATCCCATGGATCTCAGATCCAGTTGGCTAAAATTCTTCAACATCAATGACTATGTCTTTCCAACCTCATATAAAAAAATGCAGGCATACTATACATGGTAGTCTTAATAAAATACCTTACCTGATCTATCTCAATATCCATTCCACATTGAAGACAACATGATGAATGTACTAATACAATTTATAAATAAGACTGTTGCACCTAGAAAACCATATATGGAGATATAAATATCCCACCAAGACTTGCATTTGGCATAATACTTTGAAACAACTTAAAATACTTTATCAGTGACAAAACATTGAAAAGCTCACTAGAGACAAAACATACCTCTAGAATGTAACCACTTCCACTTAAGCCATGACCCCCGTAGACAGATGCACAAGAAGTTTATGCATGCACAAAAATTTACTTAGAAGTTTGCATTTTATCAGGCCCTGAGTATTATCGTCTACAAAAATTTCCAAGTTAGAAGTGTGGACCATTGCTGCCAAGGAAAAAAAACTATAAAATTACTACTTAACCAAAAAACTTGTGTATCATAAAGTCCCTGGAAAGTTAGATTAAAATAAAATTCATTTAAAAAAAAAAAAAACCAAAAACGAGTTCCCATTTGCAAAATTGGTCTCATTTCCAGATTTTAAAAATAAAGCGTAAAAGTTAAACATTCGTAATCAATTTTTGAACAAACACAATATATTGCCCTAGAAAATAATTGATTTCTCGTAAATCATATTAAAAAAGGTGGTTTCGTACAACTTGAAATTTCTTAATGCCTTCAAGATATCAAACAATGATCAGGACATGGTGAGATGAAATTAACAATGCTTTAAACATGTATATATGAAAACAAAAGATTCTCCTATCCAAAGAGAAGACAATCAGAAAGAAACTCATCAGACTAACAAAATTATAAAATACATTCACTTTCATAAATACAAATATCCAAAATCTAAGGCCACTTATGGTTTTAGGAAAATCCCTTTAGAGCATAATATCCTTAAGGACATCACAAGAGACTGATATTGCAGTTTAGAACAAAAGTATGCACAAATTGGAGTGTCTCATAATTCCTTTCCACCTAATCAATAAAGTGAAGCTACATGGAAAAATAATGGATTGCCATCCTTTAAATTTTTGCAAAATGTACATGCCACTACTTTGGAAAAGCCTACCAAATATATCAACTAGAAAATCATGTTGTGCCATCAAATTCTACATACTAGAAAACTTCTATAGTAGGTGCAAACCATCCGCTTCAATGTGCAAAAATGTTGCCACAAAGCTGCTACCTGCAAAATTTAATTGGCAATTTAGGTACAAAAAAATAGCAGTAGACATCCAACATCACATGTTTTCCCAAATATAACCTTAAAAGTCACTCACTGAAACTTGTTATGGATTTCACATTTGATAAATTAAAAATGCACCAAGATGCCACATCTTAGATTTCTTCCAAGACCTTGCGCAAAGGAACCAACTGATAACATTTCTCTATTCATTTCTTTCTATATATATATATATATATACACACACACTGTTGTTAATTATAAGTAGAGAAAGAAACATCTTTGGTTGCAATGTCGACAAAAAATAGTGTCATTCTCTGGTCTACCATCTAAGTGAATTTTAGCATGTCAACCTGTTGATAGGAATAACATCCATATCTTATTTTTGCATGCTTTCCTCCCAAATTTCCAGTAGATGTAATTCCGATAACAAGTAGAAAACCATAATATTTCTTAAACTAAAATGGGGAATTTTATAAAATAAATAGTAAAAAAAGAAAAAATGAATTTTAAATCAGCCTAGCCCACCCTACCACCACTCTAAATAAATAATCATAATATCAAGCTACAATTTGATCAAGCTGCATATTTTCAATCCAGGCACTTAAAACCAAATGGTCAAAATTTTCTATTTTCCCCTTGTGTGGCGTTTCCCTAGAAGAACCTACATTTCCTCCATCTTTACCCTCTAGTGTAGTTTCCTTTACCCATGTTTGAACAAAAGACAAATATATTTTGTCATAACTATGGGGACCAAATGAGGCCGCCTTTCTTAATTTTCTCAACTCTTCTCGTGAACTCCCTAGTCAACTTTACCTGTAGCAGAGCCCCAATAAGACCATGAACTGGGATACACATTAGCTCCAAATTCATGAGAACTATGGCTTTGTTTTTCCCTCTGATATGGATTGAATAATTATATTGTTTGTTATCCATATTGATGCATTTAGAGTGGAAAAAGTGGAGGAATCATCTCATGGGACCTTTTTTACCAGCACGACCCAGTTTGGCAAAACAGGGTCTGAAACCTTCTAGGAGCATTTTGAGGCATCAAATGACATTTTTGGGGGTAAAAATTTGTCGCTTTAGTGTATCACCTTTTCATGTTTTTCTACACATAGAGATATTTCTAGCGGTGCAAGAAACACGTCAATAAGAGTCAATATGCAAAAGTTAAGTTACTCAGAAGTTGAACTTCATGTTTTCACGCCTATAGTTTGATAGGATATCTTGTCAGCCCCCATTATTCATGTAAAAGGGGCTAGCCACAAGTTTCTGATGTAAAATCATCTAGAAGAGTCTATATTGTAACTATATTTAAGAGTTGATGTTGTCAAACTTAACCACTAGTAGGCTATCGAGTTGTGTTATAACTGGACCACTAGGAGGAAGACGCATTCCATTCTTTCGAGAACATTATGTTCAATAGCTGAGCAAAGATAGCCAGGAGAGATAGGAGGTACACCACATGCAAAGGATTTGTGCATTGTAGCATCCCATAGGTCATAGCAATTACTTCTTTGTACCTACAGACATATTTCCAAACAGAGAAAGAGAGTGAAGCGGCCTCACCTTCCAACTGGCTTTTCTCCTGAAAGGGTTTCCTAGAGCATATTTTGTGTCTTATGTGTTTGTGTGATCTTCTTTTGTTGTTCTCCACTTTTTTGCATAATTTCCATTCGAATGCATGCACTAATTACAGTGAAATTTACAGATCTAGAGTTTTAATAAAACTGTAATAGTGTAAAAATATCATATTTTGATATTTTGTTATCAGATCTGTTATTACGAATTGTCCAGTGGAATATCCATGGTAGTTTACAGATAACCCTCTCAACAAAAGAAACAACTCTTAAATTTATGGTTGTAGCCATATATGACGATAAGGGAGACCCACATGTATTATGATGTTCCACATCTACACAACGAGGTGACATTCTACCAAGGGATCCCAACCCATTTGAGGAAGATTGGAAAGGTGATTGCATCAAAGAATTACTAAGGCTCTGAGGTTCTATTGCAACCGGCTTCATCTATGTAATTCCTTGCGAAAATGCCTTTGTATTTATAGGAGGCAACATCTAGTTTTAAATCTGCATATATTCCTGGGCTTCCTTATGAACTTGCAATTATGGACTCATATGAGAAAATATGGAAGGTTCAAGAACTGCTACTCTAGGAGATGTTACCTCAGACGAAAACAAGTCTTCAAGATTCGTTAGAGCAACAATATTGATCCCATGACTCTTGTATTTTCTATATCTTGTTTTGGTGTTGTCACCACCATATATGACAACAACAAGAACATTTATCCTGGTTTGTGTGGAGAGTGGAGAAAAATCATTAAGGAGTTTCCCTTCATATTCTAAAATTTTAGGAGAATCCTCAACAAAAATGTCTTTGGGTACTTATCTTCAACCAAAAGGGTTTTGTCCCTCAAAGCCACCATGAACCCTTTTTTCAATGCACAATGCCACCCATGGTCATTTAAAAGGAAAAAAACATGATGAATAAATTGGTTGAGCATGAGATAGAATTTGTCTACGCGCAGATGATCAATTCCACTATATTCGTATACCATGGTTAAGAGAAACACTGATGTAGCCTAAGCCGCAAATACCCACAGTAATGTATTTAAAATGCATGTCATATACATGTCTCAAGAATTTTAATATTCCTTCCCAGAAAACCTTCTTAAACCAAGGTTTGATGCTCTTAATTAACCTCCATGCGGAACCACAACATCTGATGAAAACCCACTTTATCAAAGTTTAATTCTTTAAGTGGAAATATATTCGGTTCTTTCTTAACCCTTATAACTCAATCCTTCATAACCTTTGGTTAATTCTTATTACCCGCACATATTAACCATAACCTTTTAACTTTGGTTTTAATCACCCGCGCTTATCAACCATACCATGGTCTTTAGCCTTTGATTAAACTCGACTTAACCCATAATACATTAATCCTGCTTATTTCTAGTATAACTCCCATATAATAGAAATGTTACATGAACCACACTTAAATCTTACCTTTCCGCCCTTCTTCAAACCTTTGCACATATACCAATGCACTCCTTATCGCATTCAACCTCCACCATCAATCTCATTCCTCAATCTGATGGCTATCGCGTCGTCCATTTCCAACTAACCTAAACAATATTTACCATCGATCAAACCTGTCCAATCGAACGGCTACTGCGCAATCCCACACAGATACCTGCATGACTGATATCATTTCGGAAGCACGCGAGGAAAGTTGTTTTCTCTTTTTGCCGTGTGCTACGTGTCAACCCTTCAGGCTAATCATGTAGAATTCATAGAATATCATTTACCGCTTTGAAGGCGCGCGAGAAACTGCTTCCCCCTACGAAGACCGCTCTTCTGTTCTGCTATCACGTGGCTTAATATCCGCGATTCATTTTCTTGACTTTATGTTGCGCGATAAGGTCTCCGTCGATCTTATTCTATCAATCATGTTTGTTGATATGGTTGATACAACGGTTGCTGTGCACGATTACTTCACTTCTTCCTTCTTTCCCTTCTTCGTCTTTATCATCCGTTAATCTTGCTAATTTGACGATTCCCGTTCTTTACTGTTTAACTCTTTCTACGTCGTTGATCTTCCGTTTGACTCCTTGTCCCTTGACCGGACTCGCCTATACTATTCTTTGTGCGTTTATCCCTTCTGAACTTACTCAATCACTTCTGACTACTTTACTCCTCCTTTGTGCACTGTCCTCTCTCTGTTCTTCTGTGGTTTAGGGTTTCTCCATGGTTTCTGGTCTTTGGTTATTCTTCAGCGCAACTTCCTTCGGAACTTACTTCTACTTACTCTTAAGTGTTGTCACTCCTGAGCTTCGACTTTGATCCTTCAATTGGATTCAATGATCCAACACTATATTTCATCCTCCACTTCTTCTCTGCATTCTGCTCGAACTCCACCTGCATACACATACTATGTGGAAATAACCTAACTCTCATACAACTTACGAATATCATTCAATTCACACCACACAAACTTAGAATTGAGTTATCTGTATTAATAACCAAATATTTACAAAAAGAATTCCTTTCTGACCTGATCTTCAATATCAGTGGCCTTTTCTTTTCCTGCTCGTAGGCTTACAATCAAACCCTATCTGATCTCTGAACTCTCTAACTAACTAACTAGTTAACTTGACTAACTCTTTCTATGCCTTTTAGGCTTACATTTATACAAAAGGTTTTGTAACCCATTTCGGTTCAAAGCCTTAATCTTTTGAACTAATTCCCAAATATCTTCTAAGTCCACTTTTGACTCAAATAATCCCTAAGGATCCTTTCTAATCCACAAATCATGAAACCAATTCCTAATCTAAGATTTACAATTAACTCCCAAATCTCTTAATCCCTTAACTAGCCTAAATCTCTCATATTCTCCAACATTCGAGAATACTTACAAATATGCCTTACAATACTTAATTAAATCCTATTCTTAATATCTCTAAAAAAACATTAAAATTACATTAATTTAATGCTCAGGAAACCAACTTCCGTAAAACACAAGACCCCCTATGTCTACTAAAATAAAATGATATTTCTGAGCCGAATGCTCCTACATCAGACTCCCAAGGTAGAAAACAATCATGATCACCTGATCATGTGTCCTCATATATTGATAGAAAAACCTCTAGGGTCCCAAACTTTAGTTTGTAGTTGTCTGAATGCTTTGTTCATTTGCTGTTGTTGTATGTCTGTTGTCTTCTGTTTCATCTTCCTCTCTTTGTTAACTAGTTTCAAATTCTGATTGATCACTCTTCCTATTGCTGTCATTCTCCTCCATCTAGATTGCTTCATCATTAACTGCCATAACTCTTCAATATCCATCTCTAGCACACCCTTGGGCTGGTACATACTCTGCCATTTACTGCTATCTCTTTCTCTCTACTTCAGTTTGTTGCTGTTGTCCACTAACTCTTCAAACTGTTGTTCATTATCTTCTCTTTGAAGTTGTCAGATTCTTACTACCGCCCTTTCATCCTTACCCTCTTTCATGATTATCTCTTTCTGCATTGAATCCTGATTCTCTAGCATTCTTTACAACAACATAATATCTTTGTTCCATGGATTAAATACTTCCACATAATCTTCTTCTTCCATCTTTACTTGGCTTCTCATCTGTGCCAAATTTCCTCCAGCATCTGCAACAAAACCTGCACTCACAAAACAATTATTAAAATAAAAAACATAAGGCCTCAGTGCCTCTTCTTCCTTTGGCAACATTTCAGTATGCTACTCTGATTTTTCCTCCTCTATCAGCACATCAGTATGTTGATTCTTCAAAGAACTTTCTAAATAATTCTTCAAAGTACTCACAAGACTGTCAACAAGTCTTTCTTCAGTTTCAAGAGTCCCTTTAATGATGTCTTTCTGCTCTTGTCCACTATAGTGAACTTCTTCCTTTGCAATCACACTGTCATACTCTGAGTTTTCCAGCAAATATTCTAGCAATTCAAGTTCTCTGTGACACTTCATAAGTACTTCATCATCACTTATAATTCCTGCATTTATACACAAATTATCAGTTTGAAAATTACAAGGTTCAACAGTCTCAACTATTGCTTCACATATCAACTCTTCAGACTGAATCTCATCTCCTTCCTTCACAAGAAATTGTGCCTATGTCGTAACAACTTCAAATATCAATGCATTACTAAATTCTTTCTGCTACAATAATTCACTGCTTTCTCATTCAAGAGACATTCTCCATACTTCTTTACTTCAGAGTGTTTATCTTTTGAAAGATACTCTTCCATACTTTTGACAACTTCAAAATACTGCTCATCCTTTGCAAAACCTGTAATCACATCAAAATTATTAGATTCAAATATACAAGGTTTTACATCCCCCTCTTGATCCGAATTTGTCCAACAGTTCAGAAAATCATCAATAATTCCCTCCTTAGCAAAGTAAAATTCTTGTTGTCTCGAATTCTCACAATAATTCATAAGATCTTTCACAGATCTCCAGTCTTCATCTTCACCCAGAACTTCACCTTGTTCTGCTTCACAAATGGAAACTTTCATTCTCAACTCAGCTTCTCTAAGTTCTTCAGACTTCAATTTATCATTCATTACATGTTCAAGCTTCATCAGCTCTTCTACTAACTACATATTCACCTGTTGATTTCTCTTCTCTTGTAGCCTCTGCCACTTTACTTTCTTCCTTATGACATAACCATGCTTCTGGTCTTCCTTATTCATCTGCAACATCTCCATCAATATCTCAAGATGAACTGCAATCTCAGCCTTCTCCCTCTCATATTCTTCTTCACTTAATTGTCTCTGTATGCCATTTGCCTTGGCATCCTCTTTCTTCACCTTTCTTCTGCTGTGGTCTTCCTCAGAACCTTTACTATGACTATCAGTAGTCATCTCCTTCTCTATCTTCATGAGCTCCTCACTCACTTACTATGAGCTATACTAAAGCCTCTGTAACAACAAGTCCTCCCTGCTGCCACTTACCTCACCAAGCTCTCCTATGTACTTGGTCTTTTGGAAAGCACTTGGTTCTCTATTCTCTCAAACCTCTTTGAGCACTTCTCTCTGCTCCTTCTAGGCTTCAACTCATTTGCACCTTTTAAGAACACAACTGTCCTCTTGTATTTCAATCACAAATGAAATACTAGGTTCTGACCACCTCTTCTTTCACTCAAAAATTCTTACCAGCTTTCTTTATTACTGCTTCTTTTCTTTTGCTGAGATGCTCTCTCTTTGTCTGCAACCTGAATTCTGTAACCACAATCTTCAAACCAAATTAAAACAAAAAGCATATCATCTCACCTTCAAGACCTCTGCATCATCTTGTTCTACCATTCACCTGCACTTTGAATGGATTGTTCTCTGTTTCTTTGCATCTGCGAATTCTGCTACACTTTATCCTTGTGTGCCTATTGTTTGTCAGATTAAAAATCTGATCTCCTCTTGCCTGTATACATACCTTCAAAACATAACTCTGTTGTAAATTTCTTAAAGAAATTTTTTCATGCAGAATTTCCTTATTCAGCTCTGATACCAATTGATGCAACCTAAGCCACAAATACCCACAATAATGCATATAAAATGCATGTCATATACATGTCTAAGGAATTTTAATATTCTTGCCCAGAAAACCTTCTTAAACCAAGGTTTGATACTCTTAATTAACCTCCATGTGGAACCACAACATCTGATGAAAACCCACTTTATCAACGTTTAATTCTTTAAGCGGAAATATATTTGGTTCTCTGTTAACCCTTATAACTCAATCCTTCATAACCTTTGGTTAATTATTATTACCTGCACATATTAACCATAACCTTTTAACTCTGGTTTTAATCACTTGCGCTTATCAACCATACCATGGTCTTTAGCCTTTGATTAAACTCGACTTAACCTATAGTACATTAATCCCGCTTATTTCTATTATAATTCCCATATAATAGAAATGTTACATGAACCACACTTAAATCTTACCTTTCTGCCCTTCTTCAAACCTTTGCACATATACCAATGCACTCCTTATCGCGTTCAACCTCCACCGTCGATCTCATTCCTCAATCTGATGGCTATCGCATCGTTCGCTTCCAACTAACCCGAACAATCTTTACCATCGATCAAACCCGTCCAATTAAATGGTTACCGTGCAATCTCGCGCAGATACTTGCACGACTGATATCATTTTGGAAGCACGTGAGAAAAGTTTTTTTCTCTTTCCATCATGTGCTACATGTCAACCCTTCAGGTTAATCGCGTAGAATTCATAGAATACCACTTACCGCTTTGAAGGCGCGCGAGAAACTGCTTCCCCCCACGAAGACCGCTCTTCTGTTCTGTTGTCACGTGGCTTAATCTCCGCCATTCATTTTCTTGACTTTATGTTGCGCGATAAGATCTTCGCCGATCTTATTCTATCAATCCTGTTCGTTGATCTGGTTGATTCAATAGAAATCCACTAATTTAGAATTATTTTCAAGACAAAATTTGATTTCCCACACTTCATTTATTATTTTCTCAATATTGTAATTTCAATTAAGCTTGTGATGAATGTCTACTCCAAGATAGATATTTTTGTAAGTAACTTCCTTTAAGTTGTTATTATCATTACACAAAATTAAGGTAGGTGATCTTTTTGTATTCATTATCATAACTTTGTTTTGTCATAATTCACTATGAGCCCAAGGCTAAAACAAAAATCCTTGAACATTCTTAATTGCTTCATCTAGATCAAAGGTACAACTTTTCATAAAAACAATAATATAATTGTACACAAGAAAAATGATAATTATTGTAATTGGAATAGTGTTAGTGCAACCTACTTCTTCCAATATGTGTTAAACTTGTCAATACAACTTTGCTTAACTTCTATATTACAATTAATTGTTTTCAACCAACCATTTGTATTATTGAACTTAGCAATACAACTTTGCTTAACTTCTATATTACAATTAATTGTTTTCAACCAACCTTTAAGTTGTTATTATCATTACACAAAATTAAGGTAGGTGATCTTTTTGTCTTCATTATCATAACTTTGTTTTGTCATAATTCACTATGAGCCCAAAGCTAAATCAAAAATCCTTGAATATTCTTAATTGCTTTGTCTAGATCAAAGGTACAACTTGGCATAAAAACAATAATATAATTGTACACAAGAAAAATGATAATTATTGTAATTGGAATAGTGTTAGTGCAACCTACTTCTTCCCATATGTGTTAAACTTGTCAATACAACTTTGTTTAGCTTCTATATTACAATTAATTGTTTTCAACCAACCATTTGTATTATTGAACTTAGAAATAACATTCTTGTACACCATTTATCATAGAAAAGTCAACTCAAAATGGTTATTAGTACATTCATTTTAAATAATCCTATATTAAACTAGGTGGTCCGTGGTTTAACCCTTTTGTCCTAAATTTTAGCTATATGTTATTTTCTTTTCAATATAATCCCTTATAACTTAGCTAAAAAAGGATTGATCATAATGATCATATAAATAGAGAAGTTTCTTTTTCCTTTTCATAAAAATAAGAACAATAAGATTTTGAGTTTTAGTTAAACAATTCTCCATTGTAAAATTGAAGAACTTCTAAACTTAAAGAAAAATATACAAATTCTCTATTTTTTTTTATAAGACTTCTATTTGCTAGGCTTTGATATCCGTAACTTACATTTTACAAAACATTTGTCCATATTCTATATGTTTCAAAATAAAAACCCAATACTTTATAATAAATGTTAAAATATGTCTTTAAAATAAAACATCTTATAAATATTTAAACACTATCTCAAACATTCATAAACTTAGAATTTTCATAAAACCTTTTAAAATAAAATATTAATCAAAAAAAATTATTACAAAATGAAATGAAGTTACAAAAGAAAAATAAGCATACCCGAGATTCCTCCTCCCACAATGATTTCAACAAGTCGCCGGTTACTTCTAAAACTCTAAAGTTCTCCATCGGTATCCACTCAGGCAGGCAAGAGAATGGAAAATTAAGCCAGCGGAGCCATCTGAGATTTGGTGACCACGTTTTGTCCAATATGCATTCTAAATAATAACAATCTGCAGTTGCAACAAACTACAAATTCGAAATGCCACAAAAACGAGAATCATCGCTCGGTCTTTTGCATCGTGGCTTTGGCCCTTGTGAGCTACAGAACCGCGATGGCCACCAGCTATCAACATTACAACGAAGCATCCTAATCCCACGAACTCCGGTCTTTAGCTACTCACATATGAAAAGTATACAATGCCACAATTGTAGATCTTTATTTCGAAAAAGCAAATATATTTCTTGTGAATACAAAAACTTTAAAATTCAAATTTAATCTGAATCCAAGGGCTTGAATGATCGAAGCACTTACACATGATGATTGCTCCAGCAAATCATCAATGTCCTTCGTCGATTGCTGCTAAAGACAACGTGTCCCTAATCCCTGCGCAATATTTCTTGCCAGGTCACGAAAGTGATCGTGCATTCTTATGCAATTTTCCACGTCCATTTCAAATAGACACTTGTCCTCTAAATTTTCAATCCCACGCAAACCCCATATTTTGATGGCAATATCTCTTTTTTCTCCTATGAAAAAGGAAGCAATGTCTAAAAATATTTGTTGATCATCTGAAATGAGCTTGTCGTAACTTATTTTAAGACTCTCTTGTATCTCAGTTCCAGGTAGTATCTTTTCAAGTTCATCGAGTGTCTCTTCCAAGTAAGATTCATTCCGTTGACAAATAAGCGCCCCAAATATTTTGAGCGACAATGACAATCCATCGCACAATTTTACAAATCGTTTTACTAGATCTTCAAATTCTGGTGATGGAAATCGCTGATTCAAGGCATAGCAACAAAAGAGCTCTTTGGAATGTGATTCACTCAATCCCTTCAGATAATAAATTGAGGGTTCTAATGTTAAAATGAGATGCTTTAATTAATAAATAAAAACTCATTGGTTAGCTCTACGAAGGAGAGTCTGAACCAGGAGAGTTTGGCTCTGCAGAACGCTCTACATTTTCAATATACATCAAACATTATATAGCACACATAGCTATAGGGAAGTTAGAACCATACCCTAAGAAATAGAAACTAATTCCTATTCTAAGGTCTCGTGAACCAACTCACACTATTATAGGATTCTCCATTATCTTCAACGCTCCCCCTTAATGGAGAAGGGGTTCACAAATATGCCTAACATCTCCCTAAACATTTCAAACTTAATTTTTCCAAGAGGCTTAGTGAAAATGTCTGCAACATTATCACACGTTTTACAATATACAAGATGGATTTCCTTTGATTGAACTTTCTCCTTGACAAAGTGGAATTGTGTATCAATGTGTTTAGTGTTCTTGTGAAACACTAGATTATTAGAAAGTTTGATTGAACTCTGGTTGTCGCATTTGATTGTTGTTGCATCTTTCTGTTCTTCCCTGACATCCTGGAGAAGTCTCCACAACCAAATTGCCTCACATGTTGCTGCACACATATCTTGATACTCTGCTTCCGCTGAAGACAAGGAAACTGTGTTCTGTTTCTTACTACTCCATGTAATCACCTCGGATCCAATGCTGAATGCATAGCCTGTTATGGATCTGCGGTCGTCTACATTTCCAGCCCAGTCGGAATCTGTAAATCCTGTCAATCTAACATTAGAAGAATCAGTATAAATAATACCATAGTCTATAGTTCCTTGTAGGTACCTTAAGACACCTTTTGTTGCATTCCAATGTGTTATGAAACCAGCTCAAGAAAAGATAAAAAAGATAGATCAACGCCTTAGAATTCAGCCTCTTCGAGGAGGCAACCTCCTTTACATTACAAAATGAACAATTCTTGGATGATTCAAATGACAAAACCTCCTTTCTATATATAGGAGTCTAAGGAGTCACAATATAATCCAGCCGACCTAACAATAATAATATAAAGCCACAAAAATAACAATAGAGGGATTCTATGGGGCACAGAAATAACAATATGGGGGTAATAGGGGCACAACAATATAAATAAGGGGTATAACTACAATAGTAATGGGGTAATCACTAGTATTATAGGGACCCAACATGCCCCTCTCCTTCAAAAAAGTGTTGTCCTCAACGCTTGAGTAGTTTTGGATACTTCTGCATAAAATTCTCATCCTCCCATGTGGAATCTTCAGCGGATAAGTTCTTCCACTTGATAAGATACTCTGAAATTGATCGATTTCGTAGCTGTCGAGTTCTTGTTTCTGTGACTGCTTCCGGTTCCAATATAATTTTTCCTTCCTCGTCAAGTTCTGGCAATATTGTTTGAATTGGGAGCTTGTCGCCTATAACCTTCTTTAAACATGAAACATGGAAAACTGGGTGCAATCGAGAAGCTGCAGGAAGCTCCAATTTGTATGCCATAGTACCAATCTTTTGCAACACCTTGTACGGACCATAATACTTTGGTGATAATTTATTATCCTTCTTAGCTTGCTTTAGGGACATTTGCTTATATGGTTGTAGCCGTAGGAATACCCAATCACCTACATCAAAACTTCTTTCACTGCGATGTTGATCTGCCTGTTGTTTCATTCTATTTTGTGCCAACACGAGGTTATCCTTTAAGAGTTGGAGGACTTGTTGTTGATGTTCGATGTGATGTTCCACTGCCTGAACCTTAGAATTTTCTCTTAAATATGATGTGATGGATGGTGGTTGATACCCATAAAGTGCCATAAATGGGGTCATTTTTGTTGCTGTATGGAAGGAAGTGTTATACCACCATTCAGCCAGAGGCAACCATTTGACCCATTGTGTCTGTTTATCAGATACAAAGCAACGAAGATATCCTTCCAAACATTTGTTTACTATCTCAGTTTGCCCATCAGATTGAGGATGATAAGATGAGCTATGAGCTAACTGAGTACCAAGACAAGAAAATAATTCTGTCCAAAAATTTCCAGTGAAAATGGGATCTCTGTCACTTACAATAATCTTTGGGTTTCCATGTAGCTTTTGAACTGTTTCCATAAATGCAGTAGAAACTGTACTGGCTTTAAATGGATGTGATAATGCACAAAAGTGTGCATACTTGGTAAGTCTGTCAACTACCACCATGATGACACTCTTTCCCTCAGACTTGGGTAAACCTGTGATAAAATCCATTGAAACCTCCTCCCAACGTTGGCTTGGAATGGATAAAGGTTGTAATAGACCCGGTGTCTTAATTGTTTCAACTTTATTTTGTTGGCAAACCAAACATTCCGCCACAAACTTTTGAATATCTGATTTAAGGCCATCCCAAAAAAATTCCTTCTTAACCCTGTGGTAAGTTTTTAAAAATCCTGAGTGCCCTCCTAAGGGAGAAGTGTGCAATTCCATAAGAATCTTTTGTTTTAGCTGGGAATTCTTACAGAGGTATAAGCGATCTTTGTACCATAACGAATCATTTTTCCAGCTAAATGTATCAGAAGTACTGGAATCTTGTTGTAGCTTTCGAATAAGTGCCCACACTTCTTCGTCATTCTTCCATTCCTCCCTTGCTTCGTTTATCCAATCTGGTTGGATAATAGAAATGGCACACAACAATGCTTCCACATCCTCATCCTTTCTTGAGAGTGCATCTGCCACCACATTTTGCTTCCCTTTTTTGTAGATGATTTCAAAGTCATAACCCAACATCTTTGTGACCCACTTTTGTTGCTCTTCAGAGGATAATCTTTGTTCTAAAAAGTATTTAAGGCTATCATGATCCGTTTTTACCTTGAAGTGTCTTCCCATTAGGTAGGGTCGCCATTTCTTAAGTGCATGGAGTATTGCCAACATTTCCTTCTCATAAATAGCTTTGCTTAAAAACTTTCCCTTGATTGGACGACTTTCAAAAGCAATGGGTCTTTCATCTTGCATTAGAACAGCACCAATTCCATTTCCTGAAGCATCACATTCCACAATAAAGGTTTTTGTGAAGTCCGGTGTAGCTAAGACCGGTGCTTGGCACATTGCCTCTTTAAGATGTTCAAAGGCCTTTGTTGCTTCCGGAGTCCATGAAAATGAATCTTTCTTCAATAATGTTGTTAGAGGTGCTGCTATTCTCCCATAATTCTTAACAAACTTGCGATAATACCCTGTCAACCCAAGAAATCCTCGCAGATGCTTTATGGATGTGGGGATTTTCCATTCCTTAATGGCTTTAATTTTGCTAGGGTCTACCTTAACTCCTTCATGAGATACAATATGACCCAAATATTCCACCTCCTGGACTCCAAAGAAACATTTGGATCTTTTTGCATATAATTGTTTCTCCTCCAATAGTTGTAGCACCCTGTCAACATGTTCAACATGATCCTTCCAAGACTTGCTGTAGATTAGTATATCATCAAAAAATACTAACACAAATTTTCTAAGGAATGGTTTGAAAATTGAATTCATCAAACCTTGAAATGTTGAAGGTGCATTGGTAAGGCCAAAAGGCATGACCAAAAATTCATAATGACCCTCATGAGTTCTAAATGCCGTTTTCGGAATGTCTTCAATCTTCATTCTGATTTGATGATATCCCGAACGAAGATCCAACTTGGTGAAGTAAATTGATCCATGCAATTCATCCAGTAATTCATCAATGACAGGAATGGGGAACTTATCTTTAATAGTGAGCTTGTTGAGCTCCCTATAATCCGGACACATGCGCCATGATCCATCCTTCTTGTGCACCAATACTACTGGAGCTGAGAAAGAACTTTGACTCGGTTGAATTATACCAGCCTCTAGCATTTCTGCAACCATACGTTCAATTTCACTTTTTTGGACATAGGGATATCTGTACGGCCTGATGTTTGGAGGAACACTTCCTGGAATCAGATGAATAGCATGATCATGATCACGCATAGGTGGGAGACCTTTGGGAGTCTCAAATACCTTGGAATGATTGTCCAGGACTTTTTGGAGATCTGGAGAAATAGATGATTCCAATGTGGAAACATCTAGCGAACATAATTGTGCAATTACACCTCTTTGCTCCTTTTTTAGAAGCTTTGTCATGCCATTAGAGCTGATTATCTTTCCTGGTTTCCCCAAGGATTGTAGCCATTGGACTCCTAGTACAACATCAGCACCTCCCATTGGAATGGAAAGCATTGGGCTAGTCAATACATATTCTCCCATGGATAGCTTGATATTATGGCACTTTCCAGAGCAATTTATTGTTCCTCCATTTGCAATCATCACTTGACACTCTGGTGCTGGATATAGGAAGCAATTCAATTCTTTTGCTACCCTACAATGAATAAAATTGTGGGTGCTTCCTGAATCAATCAACACTATTACCTTTTTCTTCTTGATTTGTCCTTCTATCTTGATGGTTTGAGGAGTGGTAATTCCCGCCAATGCATTACAAGATATGGTCGGATTTATTTGTTCTTCATCTAGGCTTTGTTCCTGGAGTATATCCTCTTCTTTTGACCTTTCTTGCTCCTTTTCTTCTTCCTCTTCACAATCTATGTAGAATAATTTCTTCTCAGCACACTTATGACCTTTTGTGTATTTGCTATCACAACTGTAACAAAGCCCTTTTGCTCTTTTTTCTTCCAATTGTTGTGGTGTCAACCTTGTAGGTTGTGGAAGACTAGGGGCAACAACACTTCCGTCTTTATAGTTGTGAGTGGTATGCTTCCTAGTTGCCATAATTTTGCTTTCCATTTTTCTTGCTAACCTGAATGCCTTCTCTAATGAATCAGGTTCCCAAAGGCGAACATCATGTTGGATATTATCCTTTAAAGACCCTATGAACACATCAATCCTATGCTCCTCTGGAATATCTTTTACCCTTATGTTCAATTTTTGGAACTCCTCAATGTGCTCCATTATTGAACCCTTTTGTTTGAGACTTATCAATTGGCTAAAAAAAGTGTTGCTTTTTGTATCCTCATAATGTGCTATCAATTCTTCCGTAAAAATTGCCCAAGTGATAAATTGTTTACGAGAACAAAGCCATTGATACCATACAAACTGATTTGGTTCCAAATATACAGTTGCCATACGTACCTTTTGTGTGTTTTGCACATTATTGAGATCGAAGAATTGCTCCATCTGTAATATCCATGTGGCGGGATCCTTGCCATCAAACTTCCTCATATCGATTTTTGGAATATGGTGATTCTTCGATCCAACATTAGCGTCTATGGAATCATGATTAACATTTCTTTTGTTCTCATCATGAGTTTCCTTTACTACCTTTTCACCATTAGTAAGTATTTCTTGTAGAAAATTTGTCAAATCTGTCTTCAAATCTGCCATGCCTGTCTTCAAATTTGTGTTCAAATCTATCTTCAAATTGTCCATCTTAGCTTCCATGCCATTCGTCTTAGCTTCCATGCCATTTATCTTAGCTTCTGTTAACTTTTGTGAGCGTGACATTTGTTGCACTTGTTCTTGTAATTTTGATATATCATGTAGCATTTCTTCCTCTTCTTCATGAGTCATGCTAGAGCTTTCAGGTTCCTTACTAGGTGTTTGCATTTTCTTTCCTCGGGGCATCAGTTACCGATAATAATGCTCTACTATGCCCTTTGAATTCCTTCAAAATAAATTTTCAAACCAAGCTTAAGCAAAAATTTAAAAAAATCTACACACCTTTTTTCACTTTTTAGGAGCTCGATATTGCCTCTGATGTATCTCTGTACTTTCCAATCATCTAGTTCTGAATTTGTGACCTGTAGTAGCTCTCTGAGTCCTCTTTCCAATGCCACCAGTCTGATCCAAATTGGATTCTCCAATAAAGCGTTATGCACAATCTCCCAAGATGACCTGATTATAGACCTTTCCAGAAGAGCGAAGTTGTATGAAGTGCCACGTGTACAATTTTCGATATTTGGTTCTGAAAAAGATATACAAAAAACTACATTCCGTCCTCTTTCTGTACCTTCTTACTAAATTTCAATATGATTCCCAGAGAGAAAGTTATGATGATTTTCCCCAAGTCACCTGTTTTGAATGTAATTCAGGAGTCTGCAAAAATATCAACTTCCTTAGATCATATCTCCCCAAATATTGCGCGAAAATATCTGAAATTTGGACCCAAGGTTCAACGCGATTTCTTCTCAAATGGGTTTTTTTTGCGACTTCTGAAACGTAACAGAAAAAAAGTTATAGCGAAAATGCCACGATGACCTGTTTGGAGCAGCGAAACCCTAGAATCCAAAGCTTTGATACCAAATGTTATGAAACCAGCTCAAGAAAAGATAGAAAAGATAGATCAACGCCTTAGAATTCAGCCTCTTCGAGGGGGCAACCTCCTTTACATTACATAAATGAACAATTCTTGGATGATTCAAATGACAAAACCTCCTTTCTATATATAGGAGTCTAAGGAGTCACAATATAATCCAGCCGACCTAGCAATAATAATATAAAGCCACAAAAATAACAATAGAGGGATTCTATGGGGCACAGAAATAACAATATGGGGGTAATAGGGGCACAAAAATATAAATAAGGGGTATAACTACAATAGTAATGGGGTAATCACTAGTATTATAGGGACCCAACACAATGACTCTCAAGTGGTTTGGACATGTATTGACTTAGCACACTGACTGCATAAGACAAATCTAGTCTAGTAGTGATCAAGTAGATTAAGCTCCCAACCAGCTGTCTATAAAGTGTCACATCTGCCTCTTTAGAGCCATCCTCACTCTAAAGTTTAATGTTCTGTTGTAGTGGTACTGTTGCAGCCTTACACTGATCCATCCTGAATCTTTCCAGTAGACCTCTGATATACTTACCCTGGGACAGAAATGTTTGTCCTGAATCTCTCCAGATCTCAAGACCCAAATAGTATCTTAATTCACCAAGGTCTTTCATTTCGAACAATTGTGACATTTGTTGTTTGATTTCTTTGATTAGAGCAATAGCATCACCTGTAATAATTAAATCATCTACATACAAAGAAATCAACACTATGTGCCCCTTTTCATCTTTCATGATATACAGATTAGGGTCGTTCTTACTTCTGTTGTAACCAAGTTGCAGAAAAAATGAATCAATCTTTTCATACCAGGACCTGGGTGTATGTTTTAGTCCATATAGAGCTTTCTTTAATCTACAGACTAAATGTTCTTTCCCTTTCTGGACAAACCCCTCAGGTTGCTCTAGATAAACCTCCTCTTTCAATTCCCCATTTAAAAATGCAGATTTTACATCTAGTTGGTGAATCATCCAATGTTTCTTAGTAGCTAAAGCAATCAACATTCTGATAGTATTTAGTTTAGCTACGGGAGCAAAGGTTTCTTCATAGTAAATGCCTTCTTTTTGTGAATACCCCTTTGCTACCAATCTAGCTTTTAATTTATCTATGGTTCCATCTACATTCATCTTGGGTTTATACAACCATTTACAGCTTATGGTTTGTTTCCCTTTAGGAAGTTCAACCAGCTCCCAAGTGTTGTTTCTAATTATAGATTCATATTCCTGTTCCATAGCTATTTTCCATTCACTACATTCATTTGCTTCCTTATAACTAGAAGGTTCAACAACATTCATCATACTAGTTATAAAAGCATTTTCCCTATATCTTGCTAGCAACTGAGCTTTCCTACTTGATCTCCTGAGTGGTGGGGTAGCTTCAAACCTTGTCTGATCATCATTTTCTGGACTTGGCTTGACAACTACATCATCTTCTTTCCCTTCCTGCTGCTGCTGCTCATTGCTGTCACCTGATTCATCACTTCCTTCTTCCACCAACAAGGGCACGTGCCATTCTTCCTTAGCACTCTCATGGCTTCCATCATTAACTTGCTCATGAAACACTACATCTTTGCTCGCAAAAACTTTATGAGTAGAGGGATTAAACAGTTTGTAAGCCTTAAATTCTGTACAATAGCCAACAAAAATACATTTGATGGCCTTTGATTCAATTTTCTTTCTATCTTCCTTTGGGATATGAGAAAAGGCTTTGTTGCCAAAAACTATCAAATGCTTAACTGCAGGCTTAAAACCAAATAAAGCTTCGAAAGGAGTTTTAAAATATAAACTTCTTGTTGGACTCCTATTCTTTAGATATATTGCAGTATTAATCGCTTTAGCCCAAAATCCGTTAGAAAGATTCTTACCTTTCAATATATTGCGAGCACACTCCACAAGGGTTTTGTTCTTCCTCTCTGCAACCCGGTTTTGTTGAGGAGTGTGGGGTATTGTAAACTGTTGTTGTATCCCATTATCTTTGTAGTATTTAAGTACAAAAGATTTTTTGTACTCTCCCCCTTGATCCAAGCGGAAAATCATGATGCATTTACTTGTCTGTTTTTCAACCATACTTCTGAACTCCTTGGAGTATTCAAAAGTGTTGCTTTTCTTCCTAAGGAAATACACACAAGTAAATCTAGTACAATCATCAATAAACAATAAAAAATAATATGCACCGCCTAACGATCTTGTCTGCATAGGCCCGCATAGATCTATGGAAATTCATCTCTGTGCAACTTTCCCAGTGCACATGCATCACAATCAATATGAGAAGATTTTAAAACAGGAAGACCTTTGACCATACCTCTTTTCTGTAAAAGCAGCAAATCATTGAAGTTAATATGGCCAAACCTCTGGTGCCATAAGTCCACTGTAGTCATGGCAGATGATGCCAATGCCTGATGTGGTGTGCTTTTGACATTTAACTTGTACAATCCTCCCACACGAATACCTGATGCAATAGGCTTCATAGAATCCAACAGGTCTTTAATGACACAATATGATTTATAAAACTCTACCTTGAGATTCTGATCAGTCATAGTAGAAACAGAGATCAAATTCTTTTTGATCCCGGGTACATACATAACATTATGGATATGTCTAATATTTCCATCAAGCAAAACAACGAGAATATTATCATAAGCTTTGATTTTGTACCCTCTATCATCACCAAGATAGATGTTTGCTCCACTACTGGTCTCTTTGAAGTCTTCAAACCACTGTCTGTTCCCTGTCATGTGGATGGATGCACCTGAGTCGACAAACCAGGTATCTGTTTCATCCTCCTTAGCCGAAAGTGCAGAGTCATATATGAACAGTTTGATGTTCTGACTCTGTTCCTCATCAGCAAAATGACCTGCATGTTTCTTATGTCTCTTTCGACCTTCATTAAACTTATTTTTCATACAATATCTGGCTATATGGCTAGTTCTACCACAATAAAAACATTTGGTCGCAGAGTCATTTCTATTGAAAGACGTACCTTGAGGTGAGGGCATCTTTCTCTGTGGGGCTGCGCTGGATTTGGCTTTCCTCTAAAGGGCTTCTTCTTCGCCATTAAGGCTAGATCTGAACTCTGGGGTTTATGAGTCAGTCTTCTTTCCTCCTCTTGCATGAGGATCCCTATCAATTTTTCAAACACAAAGGATTTTTCTCTTACATTCAAGCCAGTAATGAACAACTGATACTCGTCAGTCATACCATTCATGATAATCATGACCAGATCTGTATCTAACATAGCTTCACCTATATCTCCCAGCTTGTTCTTGAGCTCCTTGATCCACGAAATGAATGCTACAACTGTCTCATTCTCCTCCATCTTGATGGAGAGAATCTTGCTCTTCAAGAATAGCAGTCGATTGGTGTTCTTGACCTCATAGAGATCCTTGAGCGTCTTCCAGATCTCTGGTGCAGTCTTGCAATCACGGATATGGGGGATAATGCAATCTTTGACTGACAATTTCAGGAGCATTCTCGCCTTAGTCTCCCACTTGTCCTAGTCTTGGATTGTTGTTGTTGTTCCTCCTGCAACGAGGTTTGGCTTCACCTCATCATTGTTCACAATCGTCCATGCATTGTGTCCCTCAAGCAGGGTTTGTAGTCTAAATTTCCAACCAAAGTAATTGGATCCATCCAGCTTGTTGTTTTCATTGAGGTAACCTTCTGCTACTTGGTTATGTTGAAAATGACAACAAGAAATGCTAAAAATAGAAATGCTAAAAATAGCATTGTTATAAATAGCAGTTCAGGTACCAGTGTTGGACATAGCAATAAGGAATGAAAAATGGAAGTGCTAAAAATAGCATTGCTATAAATAGCATTTCGGGATGGATACCAATTTTAGTTAGTCCCTGAACTAAAATTGAGAAGTAAAATTTGAATTTAATCTTGGCAGCTATTTGTAAAATAATTAATTAATTCATCTTGAGTTAATTAGTTGGAGAAAATCAAACATGAAGTCTATGTGAAGACATGCAACAACTATCCCTTTGATTGAGGAAGTTATCCCTTGATTAAGGAGATCAGAATGAGTTGTACTTTGAGTTGTAATTAGTTAGCTCAGTTATCTGAGTTAAGTCCAGTTAGATTAGTTCCAACAGTTTGTGGAACTAATTGTGAGTTCAGTTAGTTAATGCATGCATGCATGTAATTGCTGCTCTCCAGATAACTGAATGTTCTCTCATAAATAACTCATGCATGTCAGTTCAGTTAGAGACCCAGTTAAGATCAGAGGAAGGGACAGTGTACTATAAGTTGGAGGATTTTTCCTATATAGGAAACTCATCCATGCAGAAGGAATTATCTCCTTCAGGATTGTGCAGTTACTATTGAGCCAAGTGAGCAGTGTGAGGTGGGAATTCACAGAAGTGGAAGCATTGGACCCTAGGAAAAACTGCGCAAGGAAATAGGAGGCTTGGAGAGCAGAGGAGAAGGTTTGTGAGAAGCCTTTGACTGTCTATGAGTAGCAGAGGGATTGTACTGAGAGCTGGATAGCTTCTGAGCTAAGGTTGTGTGTAATTTGGACATATTTCCACTTGTATGATAATACAGAGATCGGGGTTTTAGGATGAGGCTTTCCCAAGAGTATTCTTTTATGTTCATGTGTGATTGCTTTCTCATTCTCAGTTATATGTGTTCTCATTGATCTTGCTCATATTCGATTAAGCTTCTGCAAAGTTTGTTGTAGAAGTAGATCTTGTATTTTGCTTTAGTATATTGCATAATATGTTGATCTACAATGATAAATTCTACATGGTATCAGAACAAAGGTGATCAAAGGAGAGAACAATATACAAGAAGTTTGAAGTTCAAAGTTTGAGATTCCTGAATATAGAAATCAAGTTCTTATCACATCTCAATTTCACCAATGGCGTTCAACGGTTTAAGACTCAAGTATGCCCTTGATGGCAGCTCGAATTATATAGCCTGGAAGGATCGCATGGAAGCAGTATTAGAGGATAACGGTCTAAAGGACTTCATTGATCAAGAAGTCTCCAAGCCAGCAACGGCTAATGCTACAAAATTGGCGAAATGGAAGAAATGTGTGGCTAGAGAAAGGAGAATCCTTTTGGTGGGAGTTCGAGACCACATAGTCTCGAGTCTCCATGGAAAGGAGACACCATTTTCGATGTGGAAAACATTGAAAGATCTATATCAGAACAGTAGCGATCAGAGGAAGCTGGCGCTGAAAGACAAGCTTCGGAAAATCAAGTGTGAAAAGGGCGACACAATCTCTACATATCTGAACAAGCTCACCACCTGCAGGGATGATCTTGGAAGTGTAGGGATCACGACAGTTGATGATGAAATGGTGAGTCTTGCGCTCCTCGGTCTTCCTAAGAGCTGGCATAGCTACCAAGAATCGGTAAATGGAAGAGAAAAACTACCAGATTGGGAACGACTTTGGTCATATCTGATGCAGGAGGAGATAAGAAGCACCAAAGATGGTTCTTCATCCAAGGAGGATGAAGAAAATTGCACCTTAGCGAGTAAGGCGAAGAAAGGGAAGGAGAAGTATTCTCATCCCAAATCGAGTTCTTCCCATGGTGGAAAGAAGTTTGAGAAATCGAAAGTGCAATGCTTTCATTATCATGAGGTGGGCCATTTTGCTACAAATTATCCACTAAAGAAATCCAAGATGGGATCCAAGGAAGGATCTGATGGTGAGGCATTGGCCTCACAGTTCAAGTTGGATTTCACCCTCTTCGCATGCATGGTTTCATCCATGGTGGGATGTGGTTGGTTTCTTGACAGTGGAGCTTCTTTCCACATGACCAACGATAAGAGTTTGTTCAATACCTTGGAGGAGAAAGATCTCCAGATACTCATAGTGATGGGTAATGATGAAAAGTATAGTGTCTCAGGTGTAGGCATGGTTATTTTTCAGAGGGAGCATGGAGCTCGCATTACCTTGACTGATGTCAAGTATGTACCAGGACTGAGGAAAAATTTGGTGTCGATTTCAATGCTGGAAGACAAAGGCTATGATGTAGTCTTCAGTAAGGGAAAGGTTTTCCTTCGACACATCACCACTAGACAGGTGAAGCAGATTGGTTCACGAGTCAAGAACCTGTATGCTCTTGAGGTTCAAGATGCATGCAAAGCCTTGAGGAGCAAGGAAACTGTTAGAGACTTGGTGGTTGAGAAGGAGAGTACATTACCTCTCAACATGCAGAGCCAGAAGAAGTCTCAGATATGGAGGAGCCATGATTGGTGAAGTAGCTTTAGGAGGTTGTGGAGCAGCCACAACTAGGGAAGCTGAGAGGAGACAGAGTGGAGGCATCCACTCATGCAGAGACCTCCAGTAGGGGGGAATTTTGAGCCAAGTGGGCAGAGGGATCACATGCATCCATACCTCCAGGTAGGAGGTGGGGCGATGTGGAGTGACAGTCCCAAGAAGGCTGGAATAGGGGTAGGATCATTGAGGTACCCAACCTCTTTGATTAGACCTTGCTACGGGAGCCTCGACGAGGAGTAGCAGGATTGGCTGAGTGGGTAGAGACAGATGCGAATGGAGCGGCAGAGAGCTACAGTGCAGGAGTCCCAAGACTGTGCAGAGCTAGCAAGCTGCAACAATGCGAGAGGCATAGGAGTGTTGCACCAGTGCAGGATGGCACAGAGAGGTGTGAAACGATGCGAGATGCATGGAGTGTTGCAGCAGCTCAGAGGTCAGAGAGGGAGCACTTGTCAGTGACAGATGGAGCTTCAGCATCAGAGGATGTTTCTAGCCCAACAGGAAGGTCAGTTGGGAGTTTTTTTGTTTCTAGAGTTGTTGGAGTAACAATACTTGGAAGAAGTGTTGCATGCAGAACATTCCAAAGGTTCAGGATTAGGTTCGAGTTGAATGCCTTTCTTGTTGAGAGGGAGTGTTGAAAATGGCAACAAGAAATGTTAAAAATAGAAATGCTAAAAATAGCATTGTTATAAATAGCAGTTCGGGTACCAGTGTTGGACATAGCAACAAGGAATGAAAAATGGAAGTGATAAAAATAGCATTGCTATAAATAACATTTCGGGATGGATTCCAATTTTAGTTAGTCCTTGAACTAAAATTGAGAAGTAAAATTCGAATTTAATCTTAGCAGCTGTTTGTAAATTAATTAATTAATTCATCTTGAGTTAATTAGTTGGAGAAAATCAAACATGAAGTCTATGTGAAGACATGCAACAATTATCCCTTTGATTGAGGAAGTTATCCCTTGATTAAGGAGATCAGGATGAGTTGTAATTAGTTAGCTCAGTTATCTGATTTAAGTCCAGTTAGATTAGTTCCAATAGTTTGTGGAACTGATTGTGAGTTCAGTTGGTTAATGCATGCATGCATGTAACTGCTGCTCTCCAGATAACTGAATATTCTCTCATAAATAACTCATGCATGTCAGTTCAGTTAGAGACCCAGTTGAGATCAGAGGAAGGGACAGTGTACTATCAGTTGGAGGATTTTTTCTATATAGGAAACTCATCCATGTAGAAGGAATTATCTCCTTTAGGATTGCGCAGTTACTACTGAGCCAAGTGAGCAGTGTGAGGTGGGAATTCACACAAGTGGAAGCACTGGACCCCAGGAAAAACTGCGCAAGGAAATAGGAGGCTTGGAGGGCAGAGGAGAAGGTTTGTGAGAAGCCTTTGACTGTCTATGAGCAGCAGAGGGATTGTACTAAGAGCTGGATAGCTTCTAAGCTAAGGCTTTGTGTAATCTGGACATATTTCCACTTGTATGATAATACAGAGATCGGGGTTTTAGGCTGAGGCTTTCCCCAGAGTATTCTTCTGTGTTCATGTGTGATTGCTTTCTCATTCTCAGTTATATGTGTTCTTATTTATCTTTCTCATATTCGATTAAGCTTCTGCAAAGTTTGTTGTAGAAGTAGATCTTGTATTTTGCTTTAGTATATTGCATAATCTGTTGATCTACAGTGGGAAATTCTACAGGTTATTCATCTTGAATGAATAAAAACTTTAATCTCAATAATTAAAAAAACAACCCCAATCTCATAAAAAAATAAACTGCTAAATTCCAGATCCACACAAAAAAAACAAGGCTAGATCTTCTTTTTTCAATCGCCCCCCAAAATGATACAAAGCCCCTCCTTTTATTTTTAATTAAAGAATAAATTCCTTTCAATTCTTTAATTAAAAAACTTAAATAAAAAATCCCCTTTCTTTTTATTTAATGGGCAAATGGCTATAACGAGCCCCTCCTTTTTAATTAAAGAGTGAAATTTAAAACTTTAATTAAACTCTTTAAGAAACTTAAAGTTCCACGATGCATGAACCATTCTCAAATGCACCATACTCAATTATTTCGACTTTCCACGATGCACCATTAATCAACAAAAAACAGTGTGACCTGGTTTTTTTTTTCGTTGGCGACTCCCTCTTTGAATACACACTGCCCAACTATAATGAGACCCTCCTTTTACCACTGAAATTTAATTACTCCATGCACACAGACTCCACCGCAACAGTGGATCTCGGCCTTACAACTGAAATAGCAACAACAATGGATCCCGACCTGCCAACAGAAGAAACTTTGCCTAAACAATGAAGAAATTCGACCTCCTTTAGACAAATACTTCAGTACGATTCGGCCTGGCCACAGAAGAGATTCAATCCTTCAAAATAATTTGAACATCACAAGAAAATTCTAGACTATGCTGACTGGTGCTAGTCCCAACCAATCCAGTGGAGGTCAAGTCCGGATACCTCAAGAAATTTCGGCCTCTTGCGGATCGCCCCATCGTGCTGGATCACGACCTCCAGACCTCCATGCTCAGAGTATTCTCACCTGTCACACGATCTTGCAAAATAAAAACTCAGGGCGTAGCCTTTGAGATCTCAGGACGCAGCCTTCATGCTCATCCTCCACGGTAGTCCAATCTCTGTTGCCCCAATAGACCATTGTGATTTCTCTACTCAGCCAGCTATGCTGACAGCCAAAAAGGAAAAAATCGCGGCCTTCTCAGATGATAGCCCACCACGAACATGGCAGCCCACCATGCAGCAAGGTCGACGCAATTTTACTCCAAGCCCTTGCGCCGATCTGAAAATAAAAAATCGTGTAAGTTTTAACAATGAATCGGTGCGATTTTCTCCTCAAAATCTGCGTTGATTCCGCCTCAGTCGCGTTGGCCTTTCTCCACTTAGGTATAGGCTTCATCATCCCGGAAGCTCTAATACCATGTCAAAATGAGATGCTTGAATTAATAAATAAAAACTCATTGGTCAGCTCTACTAAGGAGAGTCTGAACCAGGAGAGTCTGGCTCTGCAGAACGCTCTACATTATCAATATACATCAAACATTACATAGCACACATAGTTATAGGGAAGTTAGAACCATACCCTAAGAAATAGAAACCAATTCATATTCTAAGGTCTCGTGAACCAACTCACATTATTATAGGATTCTCCATTATCTTCAACATCTAACACCCATGAACTTCTGAGGACGTGCTTGTCCGTGGAGGTAACTAAAATCAAGCTCTCAGGGCCAAGGATATCCCTAATTGGCAAAAGTGCTTCCAATTGAAATGCATTATCTATATCATCTAGAACTATAAGACCATGAAGAGATGAGAGATACTTCAAAAGTATCCCTAACCCTTCATCAAGATTCTCAATTTTGCAATTTTTTTCACCTATGAAGGCTTCTAAGAGATTCGTTTACAAAAGAGTTATAGGATTTTGTCTTACATCAAATAAAAAATAGGATTTACTGTAATCTGATCTTCTAAGGTTGAATAATTCTTTAGCTAGGGTGGTTTTCCCAACGCCACCCACACCCACAATGCCCACAACCTTGCAGTGCTCCTGATTGGATAGGACCCTCTTTTCAAAATTTTCAAATTCAGCAACTTTGAGATCCAACCTATTATCACTCAGGTTGTTCCCTTTGACTCCTAAGGGAATACGGCCGAGGTAACCACAGACCAATCTTTGGATTGCAGGTCCTAGCCTACCTGCAATCAGAGAGGGCTCTCTCTTTATGATTTAGCTTTGTTTTGGTGAGATTTTAGGCTAGTTATGAAGTGCGGAGTTTGTTTTAAGTTTGGTGGGATGGGTGATGTATTCAAACAGAGTTGGCATGCAAAGTGTGAGAAGTTCAGACCATTGGGCATGGAGTCAATGAATGTGAATTGTTGGGTGTGTTTTCTTTGGTAGAAGAGAGGAATACAGAGCAGGATAGCTACACATGGAACAATCTTTAATGCTGGAATTAAGATGAAATGGAGGTCAGGGAATGAAAGGCAATTAAGGATCTTTCATTCAGCTAACAGAGGGAAAGTGAATGAATAATATCTAGGAGCAATGAAGGATTCCTAAACAGCATTCAGAAATGAGAGAACTAGCGTAAACATGATCAATGAAGTATACATATTCATGACTAATTCTGAAGAAAACATAGAAAAATCACAGAAATTGAGCATAGAGTATGTTATCACTCAGGTTGTTCCCTTTGACTCCTAAGGGAATACGGCCGAGGTAACCGCAAACCAATCTTTGGACTGCAGGTCCTAGCCTACCTGCAGTCAGAGAGGGCTCTCTCTTTATGATTTAGCTTTGTTTAGGGGTGATTTTAGGCTAGATATGAGTGCATGAGTTTGATTTAAGTTTGGTGGGATGGTTGATGCTTCAGACAGAGTTGGCATGCAAAGGATGAGAAGTTCAGACCATTGGGCATGGAGTCAATGAATGTGAACTGAAAGGTGTGTTTTCTTTGGCAGAAGAGGGGAATACAGAGCAGGATAGCTACACATGGCACAATGCTAAATGCTGGAACAAGGATGAAATGGAGGATAGGGGATGAGAGGCAATTAAGGATCTCTCATCCAGCCAAAGAGGGAAAGTGGATGAAGGCTAAATAGGAGCAATGAAGAATTCCTAGACAACATTCAGAAATGAGAGAAATAGCTTAAACATGATCAATTAAGTATGCATATTCATCACTAATTTAGAGGAAAACATAAAGAAATGACAGGAATTGAGCATAGAGTGCTGCTAAGCAAATTCTAAGCTATTCTTCTTTCCTGCTATTTAGATGGTGAAACAAGGGTGGCATAAACACATATAAACTGAAAACAGAGACAAGAAGGACTTATTGAGTCATGAAGAAACACCAGAATTCTGTAGCATACTCTTTAAGCCATCAAATCCGCAACCAGCAGTTCAGAAACAAGCATTCCAGCCTTCTTTGATTATAAAAGCTCTCAACATATACAACGCAAGTCTCGAAAGAGGAAATCAACCAACCAACCCTTTCCATAATACAGAGGGAGGTCTTTATAGAGAAAATATCTAAAAATATATACAACAGCAGATCTGAGACAGATCTGAAGAAATAAATGCTTCTAACCTAACATCTGTTGGAAATAAATGAAAAAATGTCTATCTAATAGCTGCGCTGGGGCAACAGCCTCAAGAATGGATAAATATTGGTCCTTTGCTGCAATGCGCTGGCAATTTTGCCATAACTGCACCTTGAATACTGAAGCGCTGCCCCTATGTGTCTTTGTACACTGTCTCTGCAAAATCTGGGCCTTAAATCTCCTATCTGCTCCCTTTAGGCGGTTCTGCTGCTGTTAAGTGGCATTGGAGCGCATTAATTCTGCTTTGGTGAGCCATAATGGCTCAGAACTGCCTCATTGACTTTGATGGGGGCTTTTACTATTCATGTGCGTTGGCGCTTTAAATCTCCCACTGATCTTTCGACTGATACTCTTTTAAACTGAATCTGGGCTCTATCTCTCACTGTTGAACGCTTTATCTGTCAAATCGCCCCCTTGCCTTTAACTGATACACTTTAACATCAAAATCGCCCCTTTGTAGCCGCCTTCAAGGCCAAAAATAGCTGTGGTGGCACCTCTGCGGGCTTCTGGAGGGATATCGGCACCGGCCGATTCAAAATAGCTTTAAAACTGATCAAAACTGCAAAATTGGCGGAATAATGGAGGCCGAGAGCTTGCTGAGGCGGAAAATGCTGCATTTGGAGCCAATCGGGCTTGGGGCGACGAAGGAATGGCCGCGAAATGCTTAATCTTCCTTTGCTGAGGGCGCCGAGCTGATACCTGTGAAAACGACCCTTTCCTTTATAAAAGGCAAAAATGCCTTTTAAACGTGAAAAACCATAAAAAATGGGCGGAAAGCGAACACTGTTGCCAAAATTAGATCTGGGCCGTTGGATCCGGCGCGGGCCGATCCAACGGCTGGCGCTCAATCGGCGATCGGCGGATCGGCGGATCCCAAACCACAAGGCCTCCGAAATGCGATGAAGCCCGCGGACCCGACGAACTATAGGCTCACTTCTTTATGGATTTCGGGTCCGGCCCATCGGCGGTCCCTTATCGGCGGGTTTACAATGAAATGGGTCAGCGGACCCGATATTCCCTTCAAAACTATTTTTTATAGTATTTCGGCTCCGGATATGGAGCGTACAGCACCGATCCCTTGCGAACCTGATATTCATTAAGCTCCATTCTATAGATTTTCGGTTCCGGAATATCGGAGCTCTCCCATTTTGCTGTACAAAGGGCTCCTTTCGGACCCGAAACTTTTATATGCTGCACTTTATGGAATTTCGGCTCCAGAATATCGGAGCTATATATGGGGCTGCGACGCGACTAAATATGGGCTGTTGATCTGGGGGCCCCGAATGGGCGGCTGCGATTAAGTCGGCTTTTTGCTATCGGTGGGGACATGGGGTTTATACATATGCGATCGCCGAAATGGGGCGATCGCCGATAAGATCTGAGCCGTTGGATGGGCGGGGAAAGCATTCAGATGAAAGTTTAATAAATGGAAAAGGGCCAATATAACCAAAGGAAGGCTTTGAGTGATCGGGGGAAGACTTATGTATATCGAAGGGTTCCGATAACAAAAAAGAAGGCCTGTAATGCATCGGAAGGGGCATATTTTCATGCTTCGGAAGGTATTCTTGAGGCTTCGAAAGAGGTCCGAAGTATAGAGAGGAGGGTTTTTAATGCTCGGAAGGGGTCCGAAAGCATTATAAGGGGCTTTTATGCCTTAGAAAAGGTAAAACAAGGCCAAAAGATGGATTTTATACATTTGGAGGGGGATTTTATGCTTTAGGAAGGGGTCCAAAAGCATTTGGAAGGTGGTTTGAGAGGCGAATGAGGGTTCTTGCTAAGTTTCAGGCAAACTTAGCAATTCCCAAGCATACTTATGGTTATCTTTCAACCAGAGGGAGGGGATATGTACATAGGGGAGCTATTTAGCATATTTTTAGTAGGGGAAGGGGAAATAGATAGGGATTTACATAATAAGTTAGAGGTTAATATGAAAATAGTGAAGAAAGCGCTAAGCTTAGAGATCTTAGGCTATTTAAAGGGGAAAATGACTCAAAGAGTGAACAAGAGTACTCCTAAGTAAAGTAGATCTTTACTTGGGCAAGTGAAATGGAAAAATGATGAATTTAAGAGATATCAAGCAGATCTTGACCTCTTTGGGGAAGTTAGTGAATGATTTGGGGAATAGGAAGAAGGGGGAGTTAGACATGCCTCGCTTGAGCTCCTCCAAATGGATTTTTGCTTTATACTTGTGATCTGAATAGATATAACACTTGAAAAGATAAAATGGATCACAATTCTTCATTCTGCCACCACAAAACTACATACCTAGCCTACTTACCTAGCATTTTTTCTTCTTTTTGTTTGGGTGCACTTGAACTAGCAAACCCAGCTTTTCAACTTTTCTTTTTTCTGTCCTCCTATCTAAATCTACCCTTATTGCATCTAGGGGCTCAGATTAAGCTGTTGAGCGCCCTTGCTTCTCTACCTATCTACAAATCTGCCAAGATTAAACAGTTTGGACAGATATTATTCTCTATCTCTACAACAAGCAATTTAAACCTAGGGAAGCCAAGATTAAGCTGTTTGGCCTTCCCTTAACTGTGAAATCATTCAAAAATGGAACTTTTGTAGCATGGATAAGATGAACATTTTTGGCACTTCCACTGTCAATCATGAAATATGAAACCTAGTGCAATAGGAGGCTAACAGAGTACATAGAAGTAGAGTTTGAGCTATTCTTTCTTTCTGCAACTTAGATCATGATACATAGATCATATAGACACATAGAAACTGAAAACAGAAGTAAGAAAGACTTATTGAACCATGAGGAAGCACGAGAATTCCATAACTTGCTCTTCAGCCATTAAATCCACAACCAGCCAGTTCAAAAGCAAATATTCCAACAATCTTTGTTCATAGAAGTTCTCAGGCTTACAGCGCAAGTCTAGAATGACTTAATCAACCAACCAACCCTTATTACATAGCTCAGGGCGGTATATATAAGAAAAAATATGTACCAACAAGATCTTGGAGAAGATCTGAGAGAAAATATCTAAGTTAACCTAACTTATCTTGCAAGAAATGTAAAAATATCTAACTACTGCTGCGCTGGAGGCAGCTGCATCAAAAATGAGGCTTCAAGGCGTCCTTTAGCTGTGTGTTGTCCACTCTGCAATAACTGCTCTTTAATCTCTGATCTGGTGCTCTTATTCGGCTCTGCTTTCATTAACTGTGATCTGATTTGGCTTTTATGGGCTTTTTAACTCTGATACTGATACTATTGACTTTGCTGGATCCTCTTAAATGCTCCTTTGATGTGGCTTAACTGCTCCACTGATACTCTTTAACGCTTCGCTTGAACCGATACACTTTAACTGGACTGATACACTTTAACGCTGATAAATCACCCCTGCCTACCACTTTATGGCGAGAAATGACTATTACTGGGTCCTTTATTGCATTCCACGGGCTTTAGAAGGCCTATCGGCGTTGGCCGATCAAAATATTATCAAAAAAGGAGGAAAACTCATAATGGCTGAGGATTTGCAAAATGATGACTGTGCTGAGGCCATAGACTTGCTATCTGGAGCTATTCTGGGCCGAAGCGATCAAAGAATGGTTGAAGAATGACTTGCATCCTTTGAAGAAGAAGCGCGCACAAGCGCCGAATAGAAAACATGAGAAAATGGCCCTTTTCCCTATATAAAGCAAAAAATCACTTTACACAGAAAAATCGATGAAAAATAGGGCGGGAGCGACACTGTAGCATAGAAAAGATCTGGACTGTTGGATCTAGCGCGGGCAGATCCAACGGCCGCAATTAAGTCGGCGATATCGCTATCGGCGGGGTCATGGAGACGGGGACTCATACATATATATGACTTGCGATGGAGCGATCGCCGATATCGCATTGGCGATCGGCTATCGGGGGTGGACACTTTGAAAAATAGCGATGGGCGAGCGATATAATGGGCGATGCGACATGATCTGGACCGTCGGATGAGCGGGGGTGATCCGACGGTTGCCGCGTGATCGGCATATCGCGTCGGCGGGGAACATGGGGGCGGGCCTTTGGATATGCGCGATAGCGAATTGCGAAAGCGATGAGGGCTTGTGATAAAAGGGAAATATTGTGGAAACGCATGATTTTGCGATAAAAACGGGGTTAGCGGTAAAACCAAGTTTTACGGTAAAACAAGGTTTTACGCTAAAGCGGGGTAATGCGATAAAGGGAGAATGCGATAGAAAGGGGCGATAGCCGACTTGCGATATCGTTTCGGATGCGATAGCGATATCGCATCGGCAAAGGATCGGAGGAATGATTTATATGGGCCAATAACTTTGCGACTGCCGAATGCGATAATCACATCGGCAAAGGATCGGAGGAATGATTTATATGGGCCAATAACTTTGCGACTGCCGAATGCGATAATCGCAGCGGCGAAATGGTATTCGGGGAGCATGTAAAGGGCCAACACTTTGACTGCCGTGACCTCCGACAGCGATATCGCGTCGGAGGGGGGCACGATAGATCGGAGAAATGTTTATAAATCGGCTAAGGGTTTTTGCAATCAGACAAGGGTCCAAAGCGATCGGAAGGGATGAATAATGTTGAAAAGATGGTTTTTATACATCGGAAGGGGGATTTTATACCTTGGAAGAGGTAAAATGAAATCGGAGGAAGGTTTTTAAATGAAAAAAGGGGTTTTTTATGATCGGAGATGGGTTTTAGTGCATCGGAAGGGGTCCGAAGCATGGAAAGAGGGTTTTAAGCCTTGGAAAAGGCTAAAACAAGGTAAGAAGAGGGCTTTTACACATCAGAGGAGGGATTTGATGCATAGGAAGGAGTCCAATGCATTGGAAGATAGCTAAAGAGGTGAAATGAGGGTTCTTACTAAGTTTCAGGCAAACTTAGTAATTCCCAAGCAATATTTATGGTTATATTTCAACCAGAGGAGGGGATATGTATATAGAGGGGCTTTTTACTATATTTTTAGTATGGGAAGGGGGAAAATCATGGGATTTACATAGTAGAGTTAGAAATTAATATGGATTTTGATCAGAAAGCGCTAAGGATAGAAATCTTAGGCTTTAAAGGGGAAAAATGACTTATAGAAGGAATATGAGCTCCTCTAAGCAAAGCAGATCTTTACTTAGGCAAATGTTTATGGAATATGATGAATTTTGGAGATATTAAGCAGATCTTAACATCTTTAGGGGAAGTTAGTGAATGATTTGGGGAAAAGGAAGAAGGGGAAGTTAGTCATGCCTCACTTGAGCTGCTCCAAGGGAAAACTGCCTTGCACTTGTGATCTGAAGTAGATAAAACACTTTGAAACACAAAATTGATCACAATTCTTCATTCTACAACCTCAAAACTGCCTACCCAGCCTACTTACCTAACATTTTCTCTTCTTTTTGTTTGGGTGCACTTAGACTAGCAAACCCAGCTTTTCCTCTTTTCTTTTGGCTATCCTCCTATCTAAATCTACCCTTATTTCTTCCAGGGGCTCAGATTAAGCAGTTGAGCACCCTAGTTTCTCTACCTATCTACTAATCTGCCAAGATTAAACAGTTTGGACAGATATTCATTCTCTATCTCTAAAACATGCAATTTAAACCTAGGGAAGCCAAGATTACGCTGTTTGGCCTTCCCTTAACTGTGAAATCCTTCAAAAATGGAACTTTTGCAGCATGGAAAAGATGAACATTTTTGGCACTTCCACTGTCAATCATGAAATATGAAACTTATTGGTATAGGAGGCTAACACAACCCAGTTGGATGTTTTGCCACATGCACCAATGGCTTTGGAATCATTTTTATAGCTTCTTTCACTACATTGTCTAGTTCCTCAAATTCGCCGTCCTCATCCCTGAATTGAGTAAACAAATAAAGTGAGAAACGCTTACGAATGTGTGAATCCAACAAATGAAATCCAATTGAGTAAACTAAGGGAATCTCAACATGGTGGGAATCCAAAAAATGAAAACTAAGATGAATGTTAAGGGACAGGAGGAGTTGCAACTCACCCGATCGCGAAACCGCTTAAATCGGCAATAGAAGAAAGTGCGGCTCTCCATTTGTGAATAGTGTCGTAGCTGTAGCGTGGCTTCTCTTCACCAGTTTTAGGATTAGCGGGTGTAGTTTTCTTTGCAAGGTCTCGCAAGGCATCAGCGTACGCTCCGGCTCCGACATTATGACGGACCACAGAAGGGTCAACTTTGTAAAACACTGGAAGAATGGCTTTCCCTGACTCTGCCATGAGGACAAGTTCATCTAAGCACCACCAAGATTCGACATACCTTGGTGAAAAGATTGCAATGTGAACATATGCACCACCGATAGCCTCTATTATCTAGCAAGAAATGTTTTGTCCCTTCTCCATCTCTTCCTTGTCTAAAAATACTCTCCTTAATCCATTGAAAGTAAGGCGTCGGTACAGATATCTGGCGGCCATTTTACCATCTGGACCGCGGTGATTAATAAATAGATCCCAAGGAGTACAATAATTCGAGGCAGAAGGGGAGGCCATGGAAGAGGAAGCATCAGTGGATATAGTTAGATTTTCCATTGATACTGAAATCTGGAAATGTATGCACTGATAAACTGGATAATAAGATGCAAAGTTTCGATGGAATTCAAAGTTTAAAAGTGTAGTGGACACGTTGAGTAATGATGCTTTGGATACCATAGATGTGTGACCAAGACGCGTATTTAAAGGTGTTGTACAAATGAGAGATGCCATTTATGTCATGTAATATTTGGACGATGGCATTCTGTGCCCACTACTTTTAGTTGATGGCCGAGCAACACGTGAAGAGGGAAGACTCCAGGTTGAAACCGCATGCATGCTTTCCTTTTACTACTTACTCGTGGTAACCAATATTTCCTATGCTATTCGGTATTTAATGCTTTCCAGTACCATATGCCATGCCAACCCTTCTATGAAATAGGAAATCCGACTTCCCCTTTTCCCGTTCTAGCCACTTCGTCTGTTGGATATATGCATGCATGGGTCCATTTCGTACTCCTTGATGGCAGATAATGATGAAAGGGCATGATTAATGCTATGGGAGGATTTGGTTTAGTTTCAAATTCAAAATTTGAATGTTATTCATAACCATCTCCCGCTTCCCATTTGGTGAACCTATGGATGACGTTTCAAAAGTAATGATGGGTATTGTAGGTCACTGCTTTTCAAGGAGATGGATTTTCGCATTTCATGAGCAGTTGGGCAGAGTGTAGTAGAGAAATTTCCAAGAGTCCTCACCACATGAGAACAGTCTTTTAGCAGGACAATGGAGATCGCACAATACCCAACCTTTATTTGAGGGCTGAAGAAATTGTCACTGATTTGATTAAAGAGGCCCAAATTTTCAGGTTTGTCCCAGATAATTCGCTGCCCTTAAAATATTCAGAAATCAATGCAAGCACTCTTGATCGCTCAGTGGAAAACATTGACATCAATATTGTCCAGAATTCTGTCAAAGATGAAACAAATCTGGAAATATCACCATTTAATTTCAGCGAAAAATTAATTCAAGGTTTGAAGGAACGATGGGGTGCTTCAACTTCATTTGTAGCAGTTTCCGTGTAGTTTTGGAGATGCTTAAGGAAAGCTTGACAAGTTACAGAGAACGAGCCCGTTTATTTTAGAGTGCCTATTGACTTCAGAGGGCAGGTAAAAACGCCATTGCCTCCAACATATTTTGGGAACTCCGTATGCAGCGGTATTGTTGGGACTATAGTGTAGTTATTATGGTAGGATATCATCTTTGTTGCGGCTCTCATCCAAGAGCTCGTCTCTTCCTGTGCCTCAGAGGTGCACATCAATAATTTTGTAGACTTCGTCGAATCTCATCTTGGTAGCGGAAACATAGACCCAATTCTTGGAAATTTATGTAATGATTACATTGTAATGACATTCATGTCTCCGAAATTTCATGTTTATGAGATAGACCAAGGATGGGGAAGGCCACTGAGTGTATAGGTTGCTTCCTTGAAAGAAATTGGAAGGATGAAGTTGTTCCCTAGAAGAGAAGGGGGAAAGAGCATTGATGTGTCCACAAAACTCCCTCGCCATAGGATGGAAACTCTGAAACAGATACTCATGGTCATGCCCGCGATTGATTGATGATGCTTCAGTCTTTATTAGTGTGCACCTCTTCTTTCTCCTGCACATGTGCCATGTTTGCGACTAGTTGATTTGTCATGTGAATAAACAAGATTTTAGGTTGAAGGGAATTGCATCCTGAAATCAGAATTCAACACATCTCTGCAATGGAATCTAAGGATTCTGGGTTGAAATAATATTTATATATATTAACTTGCTTTTCGTTAACTTATCTTTCCTTTTAGCTTTAATAATTTGTTCTATGCTTGGTTCTTTATTTAGATTTTCCAAGAAGTTGATATCATAATTATTAGATATAATTCAATCTCACATACAAGACGATTTAGTGGGAGTTATTTTTTCTTTAGGATGGTTAAAGTTGCAATTGGATTATTATCATCAAATGGAGCTTTGGAACAATTTTTGAGGTTGAAATGACCATGGATAAGTGAAACACTGAAGGAATTTGTTCTAGCATATATATCTAGATTACACACACATAACGTTTTAAGAGCAAGGTCATACTTGATGACTATATGAGGGTGCAAAGGGTCAATAAATATTGTTGTGTAAAAAGTAAAATTTCATAAAAAAATAATCCATGTCATTTATATTGTTATTGAATTGACTATATCATGAAGGTCTCTATGAATTTAATAGAGGCTTTATGTCAAGAATTCTTTCCTACATTTAAAGTAGACTTCATATAAATATGTTTGGACATATTTATATGAACATACAAAACAATAAAGGAAAACATAAAAGGACCTAAATAACATACTTAATCAATAAAGCCCCAAGGGATAGCTCAGTTTTTCGAGTTCCCGTTGCTAAGTACTTCGCTTATTATGAGGTCACAGGGTCAAATCTCCTCGATGCCCTTGGGGTTAGGCCTTGCTAGTTTGGCCGATGGGTAGATCCTTTCGGGTTGATCTACCTGGATTTTTTCATGGATGTAGTGGTCACTCAGTGTCCATGAACCACCCTTAAAAAAAACATATTTAATCAATATTATAGTTCCATAATACCTACATATGATTTATCTAGATAAAACAAGTTGATGCAACCATTGGACCAATGATGGAAGATGGAAGTGAATGACTCATATCAGGGAAACCCAAGATTATTATATTTTGTAGTTACATATGTCAAATAATTATATATTGATAAAATATTCACTAAATAATTATATATTTTAGTATCGTGACCCATGCTATTGGGATATTAGGAGATCGGGTCTCCCATGTCATGAGATCTATCAAGTGATGTAGCTGCTAGTAATTTTTCCTCACACCCTTCAACTCTCTATCATCTATTTCTCCTTAGCATGCTTCATGACATCTAAAATGCTTTTCATCAACCCACTGGAACTAATTCCTAACATTTGAAATTACCTTCATCTCTATTATGGGACATATCCGAATGTTAGCTCACTGGAATATCACAGATCTATGCACCTCAAAAATTTCTCTGGTACATTTATATCCTAGTATAGATAGAATGTCAATTGATAGATACTCTTTTATATTAGTTAACATTACCAATTATTCAATTTTGGCATATTAAAAATTTAGAGGTTAAACACATTCATGAAACACATTACAAATTTTCTAATGTGAGTTGTCTCAGTAGGCAGAAAATTTCAAGTCCTCATAGAAAGAAAATATTCCCTTTAACTAAATTTTGTTCCAAGGGATATCAGGATATTGAGTGTCAAGAGATCAGGGTATTAATTATCAGGGATGTCTTAATGCACTACTCTTAACAGAGCCTCATCCCGATCTAATATGTGGAACCTTGCTAATGGAACCTTGAAATATGGGGATTTCAAGAGATTGAGATATCTAGTGATGGAACCTTGAAATATCGGGGCTTCAAAGTTTCAAGAGATTAGGAAAAACAACTTTGAATTAAAATAACTTATGTGTTTCTATCCTGAATCTAGCAAAAATGTTATGCAATACACCTATTACTTGTCAATTAACATTTGGGAGTTGGGTGTTGAGTTGTCAGATTTTAAAATTTAAACATTAAACACAATTCAAATGACCCAACCCTATATTTGATGTTATCTGTAGAACCTTGCAACATTGGAAATCTTTGTCTAATCAATGACCTATGCTAGAATTCTCCTTCTACTTAGTTTCTTAAATCGACCTCAATATTACACAATAATGCATAAATTACTTAGAATTCGATCTACAGAGAAATAAATACACATGTGACCATGAGTTGGGAGATAGTCCAATCTTGTAATATCAAAACATGTGAAGAACAAAGGATCTCACTCAAAATTATACTATGTATTAACTCAAATAAAAACACATCAATCAAAGCGGGGCATACATTACTCAAAGGCATAAATACACTACACCATTACATATGTACATAGAATTTCTCTATAATATTTGTCTACCATTAATATCTACTCCTCATCCTTTTCGAGATTAAATTCACTAGCTTATCTTGACCACTCTCTTGGCCTAATCAACATAGTTTGGGCCTTTGTTTGTCCTAGCCACACACATCAATCCATTCCTGATGTCTTACATAAATAATTAGAATATGAAGCTTCCATATTATAACAAATCTAACAAATCCATAAGCTCTACAACTGATTACTGTAATAACTCTTAACTCTACCTCTTATGGATCAAATTTATCTTCTAAATGTTATTTATACTCATACGAGGATATGTGTATATTAGCTGCTAATATATTTGATTCTACCTCCAGTGCATTGTCCTGCATTTGTGATAGCATGGCACATCTTCTTTCTCTCAACAATCAACAAAATTCAGGATCAAAAGCACCAGCATAAGTGATTTTATCTGAAGCTTCAGTAGGCTTGATTTAGGTATCTTGCTATACATTTTATTGAATCTCTTAGAAAAATCAGAAACTGATTCTCCTTTTCTTTTGATTGCACCAAATTCTGTGATATAATACAAAAAATCTTTCTTGTCACCCCATTTTCTTAAAAATTTATCATCTAGGACTTCAATTCCAGTGATGCTACCAGCTGTCAAAGATCTGAACCATTTCCTTACATCACCCTCAAGGCTCAGAACAAAAGTCTCATCCAAACATCTTCATGCTCAATGTTCAGATTATCAGCATAAGCATAAAAATCAACAAGATGTTCTTCAATTGTTACCTCCCCTTCACCATTAAATTTAGGCATATACTTGAGATAATCTCATGCAGGTAATGCATTCATAGGCTGAGGTAAAACTAAAGGAGCATACCTAGTAGCAACAATTGCATCCATTCGGTTAGGGGGTGGATTAGGACCTGCCATGGTGTGAGTTACTGGGATTTGTGGAATAACAATTGGAGTTACTGGGATTTGTGGAATAACAATTTGAGGATTTTGAATAGTAGATGAGGAAGCACCAACACTCGATGTAGAGGTTGTTTGTTGACTGGAAAATGAGAGAGGTACATAAATTTTTGTAAAATCAGGAGACAGAATTTGTTGTACTTTTTTAGGAATAGCTTTTGAAAAACCAGAAGCAGAAGAAACAAGCTTTCGCTTACTCTTTTCGCTGATTAAGTTCTCAGGATCATGGACTTGGTTTTTCAAAGGAGAAATGGGTTTGCCCTGGTTCTAGCTTTTCTTGGAACTAGAACTTCAACAATGGAGTCACCAAGTGTAAAGCAGTCTAAAAAGACAGCTGGAACTGTACACCTCGGAACCAGACTTATAACTTTGTCATTTACCCAGGGATAAACTTCAATTCACCTCCCTAGCAACAATGCCAAACATGTTAGCGCAATGAGTTACTCCTAGGCTACAAAAGGAGTAAGCCTTACACATCATGATTTCATTTCAAAATTTTAAAAGGGTTTTTTGAGTGGTGGGATGGATTCTAAAGGATGTTTTGAAATGATTGTGTTCCTCTTTAACTTTCATGCATTTGGCAAGCTGTGGCTGTTATGAAACCAGCTCAAGAAAAGATAGAAAAGATAGATCAACGCCTTAGAATTCAACCTCTTCGAGGGGGAAACCTCCTTTACATTACATAAATGAACAATTCTTCGATGATTCAAATGACAAAACCTCCTTTCTATATATAGGAGTCTAAGGAGTCACAATATAACCCAGCCGACCTAACAATAATAATATAAAGCCACAAAAATAACAATAGAGGGATTCTATGGGGCACAATAATAACAATATGGGGATAATAGGGGCACAACAATATTAATAAGGGATGCAACTACAATATTAATGGGGTAATCACTAGTATTATAGGGACCCAACATGCCCCTCTCCTTCAAAAAAGTGTTGTCCTCAACGCTTGAGTAGTTTTGGATGCTTCTGTATAAAATTCTCATCCTCCCATGTGGAATCTTCAGTGGATAAGTTCTTCCACTTGATAAGATACTCCGAAATTGATCAATTTCGTAGCTGTCGAGTTCTTGTTTCTGTGACTGCTTCTGGTTCCAATATAATTTTTCCTTCCTCGTCAAGTTCTGGCAATATTGTTTGAACTGGGAGCTTGTCACCTATAACCTTCTTTAAACATGAAACATGGAAAACTGGGTGCAATCGAGAAGCTGCAGGAAGCTCCAATTTGTATTCCATAGTCCCAATCTTTTGCAACACCTTGTACGGACCATAATACTTTGGTGATAATTTATTATCCTTCTTAGCTTGCTTGAGGGACATTTGCTTATATAGTTGTAGCTGTAGGAATACCGAATCACCTACATCAAAACTTCTTTCGCTGTGATGTTGATCTGCCTGTTGTTTCATTCTATTCCGTGCCAACATGAGGTTATCCTTGAAGAGTTGGAGGACTTGTTGTTGATGTTCGATGTGATGTTCCACTGCTTGAACCTTAGAATTTTCTCTTAAATATGATGTGATGGATGGTGGCTGATATCCATAAAGTGCCATAAATGGGGTCATTTTTGTTGCTGTATGGAAGGAAGTGTTATACCACCATTCAGCCAGAGGAAACCATTTGACCCATTGTGTCTGTTTATCAGATACAAAGTAATGAAGATATCCTTCCAAACATTTGTTTACTATCTCAGTTTGCCCATCAGATTGAGGATGATAAGATGAGCTATGAGCTAACTGAGTACCAAGACAAGAAAATAATTCTGTCCAAAAATTTCCAATGAAAATGGGATCTCTGTCACTTACAATAATCTTTGGGTTTCCATGTAGCTTTTGAATTGTTTCCATAAATGCAGTAGAAACTGTACTAGCTTTAAATGGATGTGATAATGCACAAAAGTGTGCATACTTGGTAAGTCTGTCAACTACCACCATGATGACACTCTTTCCCTCAGACTTGGGTAAACCTGTGATAAAATCCATTGAAACCTCCTCCCAACGTTGGCTTGGAATGGATAAAGGTTGTAATAGACCCGGGGTCTTAATTGTTTCAACTTTATTTTGTTGGCAAACCAAACATTCCGCCACAAACTTTTGAATATCTGATTTAAGGCCATCCAAAAAAATTCCTTCTTAACCCTGTGGTAAGTTTTTAAAAATCCTGAGTGCCCTCCTAAGGGAGAAGTGTGCAATTCCATAAGAATCTTTTGTTTTAGTTGGGAATTCTTACAAAGGTATAAGCGATCTTTGTACCATAAAGAATCATTTTTCCAGCTAAATGTATCAGACGTACTGGAATCTTGTTGTAACTTTTGAATAAGTGCCCACACTTCTTCGTCATTCTTCCATTCCTCCCTTGCTTCGTTTATCCAATCTGGTTGGATAATAGAAATGGCGTACAACAATGCTTCCATGTCCTCATCCTTTCTTGAGAGTGCATCTGCCACCACATTTTGCTTCCCTTTTTTGTAGATGATTTCAAAGTCATAACCCAACATCTTTGTGACCCACTTTTGTTGCTCTTCAGAGGATAATCTTTGTTCTAAAAAGTATTTAAGGCTATCATGATCTGTTTTTACCTTGAAGTGTCTTCCCATTAGGTAGGGTCGCCATTTCTTAAGTGCATGGAGTATTGCCAACATTTCCTTCTCATAAATAGCTTTGTGTAAAAACTTTCCCTTGATTGGACGACTTTCAAAAGCAATGGGTCTTTCATCTTGCATTAAAACAGTACCAATTCCATTTCCTGAAGCATCACATTCCACAATAAAGGTTTTTGTGAAGTCTGGTGTAGCTAAGACCGGTGCTTGGCACATTGCCTCTTTAAGATGTTCGAAGGCCTTTGTTGCTTCTGGAGTCCATGAAAATGCATCTTTCTTCAATAATGTTGTTAGAGGTGCTGCTATTGTCCCATAATTCTTAACAAACTTGTGATAATACCCTGTCAACCCGAGAAATCCTCGCAGATGCTTTATGGATGTGGGGGTTTTCCATTCCTTAATGGCTTTAATTTTGCTAGGGTCTACCTTAACTCCTTCATGAGATACAATATGACCCAGATATTCCACCTCTTGTACTCCAAAGAAACATTTGGATCATTTTGCATATAATTGTTTCTCTTCCAATAGTTGTAGCACCCTATCAACATGTTCAACATGATCCTTCCAAGACTTGTTGTAGATTAGTATATCATCAAAAAATACTAACACAAATTTTCTAAGGAATGGTTTGAAAATGGAATTCATCAAACCTTGAAATGTGGGAGGTGCATTGGTAAGGCCAAAAGGCATGACCAAAAATTCATAATGACCCTCATGAGTTCTAAACGTTGTTTTTGGAATGTCTTCAGTCTTCATTCTGATTTGATGATATCTTGAACAAAGATCCAACTTGGTGAAGTAAATTAATCCATGCAATTCATCCAGTAATTCATCAATGACAGGAATGGGAAACTTATCTTTAATAGTGAGCTTGTTGAGCTCCCTATAATCCGGACACATGCGCCATGATCCATCCTTCTTGTGCACTAATACTACTGGAGCAGAGAAAGAACTTTGACTCGGTTGAATTATACTAGCCTCTAGCATTTCTGCAACCATACGTTCAATTTCACTCTTTTGGGCATAGGGATATCTGTACGGCCTGATGTTTGGAGGGACACTTCCTGGAATCAGATGAATAGCATGATCATGATCACGAATAGGTGGGAGACCTTTGGGAGTCTCAAATACCTTGGAATGATTGTTCAAGACTTTTTGGAGATCTAGAGAAATAGATGATTCCAATGTGGAAACATCTAGCGAACATAATTGTGCAATTACACCCCAGGGAAAATTTTAAGAACCCCCCCTAAATTTATATATATAATAAATGGGCAAATCTCCATGGTATATAGGAAAAATGGAAGGCGATTTTATCAATAATATAATATGTATATATAATTTTTTGGCGAATCTCTCACCAGGCATGGCAAATATTTTACTCAATTATAAAATCTTGTAAGATCTTGGCGAGTCTTTCACTAAATAATAAAACTTTGTAAGGTCCTAGTGAATCTTAGCATTCTGAACTCTTAGAGAATTTTTTGAAAAAGTATAAAACCATATATGACAAGAGCCACATGGTGGCAATATCACTGTTTTTTTTCACATTTCCATGACATGGAGCTTGTTTATAAAATTATAAAAAAGCCAACCAAGTCCCTTATAATATGCAGGTAAGCTTATAACAGAGTCTAATACATCTACTATGCTTGTCTTCATCCAAGTGTCATAGCTACTATAATTAACACTATGAATCACAACTCTCTCAGAACTCAACTCTATAGTGTAATTAAAACCTTTGGAAAATGAATCTGACAACTCTATAAAAAGGATTAGTGAAATAGAAGCTTTTGTGAATGAGCCCACTAATTATCACTGCTAAACAATCAATCTAGACTATGAAGTCTTCCATCTTGATCACAATCATGCTCACGATCAAGGGAGTGTGACCACCTAGTCTGACATAATGGCCATCATAGCTTCCAATAATCAACAACCGCCTTGCAAGGACATCCTAGCTCATGTCTTATGAATTTTATTCATCAATCTTAACTGATATAAATCTTATAAAGATAATATTAGAATCCTCTCCGGATTCACTGTTAATACAAGGGTAGAGGAAATTTTCTAGCTCAAGGCACTAGCCAATACCAACTTTGGTATTTGTAACCCCTTTGTGGGGATGCACCTACCCTGCCCTGTTGGGTTTCTGCCTTGTAACATAGTTCAAGGATCACAAGACTTTCCAATCTTCCTACTCCATTAGACACACTTTATATGCTATACATAGTGAATGGAAAAGAAGCATTATAGAACACACAATTTCACAGAAGGAAGAAAAATCTTAGCCAGTTCAATATCAAAATCTTAACCACTGATTAATAAAGAATAACAAGTAGTGTAATGAATTGTTCCGAGTTATTTATTTACAAGCTGTAAAGAATGTAGTGGAATGGAAAATATTACTTAGGCAACCCTTCAATATTTTCTACTAATATGTCTGTGCATGTACATATGAAATTAAGAGCATTGTTGAATACAAAGTTTCCTTTTCTCTTGCCTCCATTTTGACAAATCAATGTGAAATCAGTGTCACTTTGAATCTCCTTTCCTGTGTGGATGTTTTAACAAATCAATGTGAAATCAAAGTCACTTTGAATTTCCTTTCCTGCGAGGGATCACATCCATAGTTGATTAGTAAAATATAATCTACTATATATTATGTTCAAGAAACTGACTGCAATCTACAGTGGAAACGAGACCTCAATTCTTATTTTGAATTTGAATATCTCAGGACAACATAACAGATAAAAATGCATATGGCCTTAGTAGCTAGAAAACAATCACTCCATCATTACAAGACCACCTAGATTTCGGCACTTAATCTAAATAATGGCACTAGTTGCAGTGCTTATTTGCATTAACACCATGGAAAAGCAACAACAATGTTTCAAAGCACACTTACTAGAAAAGTTGTAACGTTTCGAGAAAATTTAATGATAGCATCTGAACCTCATAGCTATGGTGGGGAAACTAGGGAACCCAAATATTGGAAGATATCTCATCCCAAATTTGAGAAAAAAATAAAAAAGGGAAAAATCAAAATCTATAAATCAAGCAATGAATTGTTTACAAATCAAATACAATTCCTTTAACTAACAGTTAAATTGTGGTGATATATTTAAATATTTAGTAAGAGGGTAACTTCAAACCATGGAATATTACCTTTATCATTACTGTCATCCCTCAGTGACTAAGATTACAAATCAATACTTATGGAAAGATTGTAAGAAATTCTATGAAATAGTAAAGTGTAACCTCTATTTTCAAGCAACAAAATCAAGACATTGTTACATCAAGAGCCATAATTGATACATAATCAATGAATCAATTCCTTGTATGGCACAAGCTTGTTTCACAACCTCTATTTTCTCAATAACAAAATCAAGACATTGTATGTGGTTATTGCCAAAAGGAAACTGTGTTCTAATTTGGAAGAGGATCTTATCAAAAGACATGGATTTATTCAAAGCTACAAAGCCTAATGGGTTACTCTTGATCCACCAAGCCCCGAGAGGGATCAAATATTTTTTCACTCTATGCTAGTTTGCATATCACGATATTTGATACCTCTCAGGGGTTAGTAGATCCAGAGTAAAGATGGATCTATGCTGGTTTAATTCCCCCATTTAAATAGGCTACATTCCAGGTGAATACCATGGGTCAATACCATGTGCCATTTTGGTGAATACCATGGGTCAATACCATGTGCCATTTTTATTTTTATTAATACTAATATTAGGGTTAATAATGTTTTTTTGCATGGTATTAATAACAATCTAGTCCATGGTATTTGTCCCATAGTATTTTGCCCATAGGTTTCACCTAAATATAACGCATTTTTTGAGTGTTCGTAAATATAAGGTGACTTATGGAGTAAATATAAAAAAATGTTTTATTTGTTTACCATACCTCTCGTTTATTTATATTTTTATTAATTTACCATACCTCTTTTACAAATATGGTATTTGGCCCATAGGATTCACTTAAATAAAACCTCTTTCTTGAGCCTTCATAAATAGAACGAGGGTTATGGACTAAATATAAAAAGAGGTTTCATTTATTTACCATATGTCTAGTTTATTTATATTTTTATTTATTTACCATACCTCCACTTTACTTATATTTTTATTTGTTTACACCCTTGCATGTATATAAGGTGACTTATGGAGTAAATATAAAAAAATGTTTTATTTATTTACCATACCTCTCATTTATTTATATTTTTATTAATTTACCCTACCTCTTTTATAAATATGGTATTTGGCCCATAGGATTCACTTAAATAAAACCTATTCTTGAAAATGGGCGAATGGAAGGTCGTAAATCCTAATTTCAAGGGCTAAATTTACCTTTTTTACCCTCTCCCTTAAAATAAGGTGGGCTATTTGAGGTGATTAGTAAAAATGTACTATGATACAAAATATTCGCCCACTAAAAATTTAAAACCCCTTAATTTCGCCAAAGGGCGAACATTCGCCCCTAAAATTTTCTATGTTACACCCCTTTGGTCCTTTTTTAGAAGCTTTGTCATACCGTTAGAGCTAATTATCTTTCCTGGTTTCCCTGCAATACCCCTTAATTCAACTTCCTTTCCTTCCACAGAAAATTTCATGAAAAGTTCTTGAAAATTAAAAGCTATTATATCCAAGGATTGTATCCATTGGACTCCTAGTACAACATCAGCACCTCCCATTGGAATGGAAAGCATTGGGCTAGTCAATACATATTCTCCCATCGATAGCTTGATATTATGGCACTTTCCAGAGCAATTTATTGTTCCTCCATTTGCAACCATAACTTGACACTCTGGTGCTGGATATAAGAAGCAATTCAATTCTTTTGCTACCTTACAATCAATAAAATTGTGGGTACTTCCTGAATCAATCAACATTATTACCTTTTTCTTCTTGATTTGTCCTTCTATCTTGATGGTTTGAAGAGTGGTAATTCCAGCCAATGCATTCCAAGATATGGTCGGATTCATTTCTTCTTTATCTAGGCTTTGTTCCTGGAGTATATCCTCTTCTTTTGACCTTTCTTGCTCCTTTTCTTCTTCCTCTTCGCAATCTATGTAGAATAATTTATTCTCAGCACACTTATGACCTTTAGTGTATTTTCTATCACAACTGTAACAAAGCCCTTTTGCTCTTTTTTCTTCCAATTGTTGTGGTGTCAACCTTATAGGTTGTGGAAGACTAGGAGCAACAACACTTCCATCTTTATAGTTGTGAGTGGTATGCTTCTTGGTTGCCATAATTTTGCTTTCCATTTTTCTTGCTAACCTGAATGCCTTCTCTAATGAATCAAGTTCCCAAAGGCGAACATCATGTTGGATATTATCCTTTAAAGACCTTATGAACACATCAATCCTATGCTCCTCTGGAATATTTTTTACCCTTATGTTCAATTTTTGGAACTCCTCAATGTGCTCCATTATTGAACCCTTTTGTTTGAGACTTATCAATTGGCTAAAAAAAGTGTTGCTTTTTGTATCCTCATAATGTACTGTCAATTCTTCCGTAAAAATTGCCCAAGTGATAATTTGTTTACGAGAGCAAAGCCATTGATACCATACAAACTGATTTGGTTCCAAATATAAAGTTGCAATACGTACCTTTTGTGTGTTTTGCACATTATTGAGATCGAAAAATTGCTCCATCTGTAATATCCATGTTGCGGGATCCTTGCCATCAAACTTCCTCATATCGATTTTTGGAATATGGTGGGTCTTCGATCCCACATTAGAGTCTATGAAATCATGATTAACATTTCTTTTGTTCGCATCATGAGTTTCCTTTACAACCTTTTCACCATTAGTAAGTATTTCTTGTAGAAAATTTGTCAAATCTGTCTTCAAATTTGCCATGTCTGTCTTCAAATCTGCCATGTCTCTCTTCAAATTTGTCTTCAAATCTATCTTCAAATCGTCCATCTTAGCTTCCATGCCCTTTATCTTAGATTCCACGCCATTTATCTTAGCTTCTGTTAGCTTTTGTGAGCGTGACATTTGTTGCACTTGTTCTTGTAATTTTGATATATCATGTAGCATTTCTTCCTCTTCTTCATGAGTCATGCTAGGGCTTTCAGGTTGCTTACTAGGTGTTTGCATTTTCTTTCCTCGGGGCATCCGTTACCGATAATAATGCTCTACTATGCCCTTTGAATTCCTTCAAAATAAATTTTCAAACCAATTTTAAGCAAAAATTTAAAAGAATCTACACACCTTTTTTCACTTTGTAGGAGCTCGATATTGCCTCTGATGTATCTCTGTACTTTCAAATCATCCAGTTCTGAAATTACGACCTGTAGTAGCCCTCTGTGTCCTCTTTCCAATGCCACCAATCTAATCCAAATTGGATTCTCTAAGGAAGAGTTATGGAAAATCTCCCACAGTGACCTGATTATAGACTAGTTCAGTAGAGCGAACTTGTACGACGTGCCACGAGTCACTGTTTCGACCTTTGGCTCTGAAAAATACATACAAGAAACTACAGTCTGTCCTCTTTTTGTACCTTCTTACGAAATTTCAATCAGATGCTCAGAGAGAAAGTTATGATGATTTTCCCCAGGTCACCTGTTTGGAATGAAATTCAGGAGTCTGCAAGAAGACCAACTTCCTCAGATCATATCTCCGCAAATATAGTGCGAACAGCTCTGAAATTTGGACCTGAGATTCAGCGCGATTTCTTCTCAAATGGGTTTTTTTTTAGCTTTTGAAACGTCGCAGAAAAAAAGTTATAGCGAAAATGCCACGATGACCTGTTTGGAGCAGCGAAACCCTAGAATCCAAAGCTCTGATACCAAATGTTATGAAACCAGCTCAAGAAAAGATAGAAGAGATAGATCAACGCCTTAGAATTCAACCTATTCGAGGGGGCAACCTCCTTTACATTACATAAATGAACAATTCTTCGATGATTCAAATGACAAAACCTTCTTTCTATATATAGGAGTCTAAGGAGTCACAATATAACCTAGCCGACCTAACAATAATAATATAAAGCCACAAAAATAACAATAGAGGGATTCTATGGGGCATAGTAATAACAATATGGGGATAATAGGGGCACAACAATATTAATAAGGGATGCAACTACAATATTAATGGGGTAATCACTAGTATTATAGGGACCCAACAGTGGCAAGCATAAATTGTGTGGTTAAGTAAGTAGTATAGGGGAGCGGAGGAAAATGAACAGGTAGTTGATACTTATCCTCAAAAACTGAGTATTTTAAGACAGTCACTTCAACTACAGAAAGCCTTGTAGCAAACTCTATTTTTTGACAAGGAGAATAACATTTAGAAAGTAGGAAAATGTATAAAGTATTTCACAAATCCTTTCTGAAACCTTCACTAACAATTTCTACTTAAACTAATATTATGATTTACAACAAATTGGATAGTAGATAAGTCATCACTAGATCCTCTTAATGATTCTCACTCATACTATACTAGCTGTTGTAATATATCATTTAAAAGATTAAAACAGGCTTGACAAGGGAGACAACAATTAGGAAGTAAAAATATGTATAAAGTATCTCACAAATCCTTTGTGAAACCTTCACTAGCAAGTTCTACTTGAACACATATTATAATTTACAGAAAACTAGACAATAGATAAGTCATCATTAGATCCTCTTAATGATTCTCACTCATACTACACTAGCTATTGCAAATTTATAATTCAGAAAGTTGAAAACAGGAGATAGACAAACCACACATTAGATATGAATTGAATTGCAAAATCCTCCAGCATGAAGTGTAGAAAAAACTATTTTATTAAGCTTAGTCTTCAGGTGAACCAAAATCCAACCCTGAAATGATATTTACAAAAGGTATATATAGGGAGAGAGGCACCAACTCCAAATCTCCTAAATTGGTGGTTCCACTATATTCTTGTTACATGAGTGTCTTTTAGACGTTAAGATCATCTCCCATTGAATTACAACTGAAAGTATAGGTGTAGATCAGAAGAAGAGGTAGAATGACACTTTGTTGCTGGAAAACTAACTCGCTGCCCCTTTTGCTGCTGAATTTTCTCTTTATGGTCTTGCCTATTGAATGACCATATGTCTTCATTAAATATAACCTTCAACAACCTCATAACTGTCTCATATCCATCATCTTTCTTATCCCTATCGTTATGAGTTGTTGTCTTCCAAAACTGGCCCGGAGGTTTGCTGCTGACAGTTGTATATTTCTGTTGTGACAGGTGCTACCAGAAATTCTGGTAATACCTGTAATAGCGAAAAAAACTGGAAACACTTCGAAACTTTTGGTAGGATAATGTTTCCACTTCAAAATTTTAATAGAAATGCTTCAAAATACCCTTTCATCCTATGTGAGCTACAACCTCTGCAAGCTTATCCAAGTTGGTTTTAATTCTAGCAGATTTAGACCTTGTGATTTTTGTTGTGTCTTCTTTGATGATGGTCTCTCTCTTTTCTGCTTCTTTTTGGATCTTTTTCCTTTTGGAAGGCTCTGATGGCTGGTCCATGGGAGCTTTGCCTCTTTTCTTCTTCAAGGATCTTCTAATTTCTGCAATTGAGGGATCCTCAGTCTGCAACTCTGTAGGTTGTTCTTCTATAACTATTACTTCAGTCAGAAAACTAGGATTATTTAGGGCCTTTGATTTCAGTTTGTATTTATTCTTTTCCCTAGTATGTCTCCTCCTAGTTCTAGCAACTAGTTTTAGCTCTTCCTTCTTGTTTTTACTGGTTCTTGTATACCCTGCTTCCTTCAATATTTCCTCATCAGAATCAAGAGGTTGGTCTTCTTGTTGCTGTTCATGTGCTTCCAGAATTTCAGGAAACACCTGCGCTTTAGATTTCTCTTCAGCTACAAGTTTTCTTCTCCTAGTTCTTATGTAAACCTTAGGAAAAGGTCTAACAGGAGGAACCATTTTTGAGCTTTCAACTTTCTGGGCAGAAGAGCTTTCTCCTTGCTCCTTTTTCTTTTCAGTTTTAGCAGCTAAAGGCTTCTTTTTGCTGCTTTTGGCACCTCTGCTCACACCTTCCCTCCTTGTCTTTCTTTTGGAGCTTCCCTCAGCTGATGCAGTTGATGTCCTCTTTGTCTGAACCCGTGTTGAAGAAGGTTTAACAGTTTCTTGGGGTTTTGGTGCAGGTTGGCCTGCTCTATAAAACAAGAAATGGTCCCAAGTCTGGTTCCTCTTTTTCAATTCTTCTTCAACCAGAACCTTGATAATTGCCTGATGATACAGGTTGTACTCTGATGCTTCTTGATGTGTTTGAATCCTGGCTTCCATTTTGGTCAAGCTCTTCAATATAAAATAAGGCAGATTAAGAGTCCTCATACCTGCAAAATGAAACAGAAACCTCATATGGTAAAGAAAAACTACTGTATATCTTCTCTCACAAGTGAGGAAAATCTTAACTAGCTTGACTGTTTCTTCCCATTCTTTCTTCAGATAATTGCTGGGAATTCCTTTGGCCCAGTTGGGATCTCTGTATTCATCTCTGATAAAAGCATTGAGATCTCCTCCTGTAATAAGTTGTCCTTTAAACCACTTTTCTCCTTCCTGGGGAAGGTTAAAAGCCTCTGCAATTGACTGTTCTGAAACCTGCAACTGAAAACCAAAAATGGTAGCTTCCTGTCCATTGAAAGTTTGAGCAAACTCTCGGGCTACACCTTGATGTGAGTCTCCTAACCTCGTGCAGAGTGGATACTAGCCTGCCTAAATAAACAACCTTCTGACCTTCGGATTAGCATCGACTAACTCATCTCCTTGGGGTTCAATTCTCTTGAGCTTTCCACCTTTCCTAGACTTTGGTGCCATAGAATATCTGCTTGCTGATTATGAAGAATAGGTGTCAAAGTGTGAAATCTTACCCAACAGCTGTTGCAACTATCTTGAATTAGGTTGCCTGGAAATCTGGGATGTGTTCTTAAACTCCTTAATCAGTGTCTCCTTAGCTGCTCTTCAGAAATTCGAAATGGTGACATTTCCTTCACTTTCGAATATTTGAGATGAAGTTATGGTTCAATCTCCCATGCATATAATCCTTCATGATTACACAAGATTTCATGTCATAATAGATAGCATGTAGTAGTAATGATGAAGTCGAGTTGCCTTGGAGAGTCCAGTTGATCTGCTATAGGTGATTGTACGAGAATATGGCAAATATGGCAATTTTCCTGCATTAATTCGGACTGGCCGGAAATTCCGGTAGCACATTACGCGGAACGAAAAGAACGGTCATCGGAATTTAAACAACTGGCTGAGACTGACGCTACAGACACGCTTAAAATTTTGGGAAACATGAGTTATTTAAGATGGGTGGGGTAGAAAACGATTGGCTATGGATGTGACTGACACCTAGCAAACATGATCAACCAAAATGATTAATGACTACCACTTGACTTGACTTGGAGTTTGTGACCTATCCAATCACGAAATCTCATGATTTGGATTAGATATTCCGCCATTATGACACGTGGACAATCAAAAACGGTTGCGTTTTCGGCTTTATTTTTAAAAACATAAAATGCTACTGGAAATTCCGGTAGCATCGGAAATTTTTTAAAGAAAACAGGAAATAAAACAATAACGGAAAGACTGTCCGAAAAACAGGGGAGACTGTCTGAACGAGAAAATTGGGCGCTACTGGAAATTCCAGTAGTGTTTTTTATTTTTTTTTTAAATTTACAAAATTAATCCTAAAAAATAAAAATTTCAAAACCTACTCATGACTTAGCCTAGAACTGTGCTAACAACACCCAATACTATCAACCCCTAGATAGTGATGATATTTCTCCTAACTGCAAATGTCCAAGAGCATCTTCCTACTATCAACAATATCGGTGAAGAAGTCATCAACAAGGCTATCGAAAAAGTGCTCCAATTATTGAATTTTTTCAGTCAAGCTTTCTTAAATTTCATTATAGTTGTTGTTGCTCCATCGGGATCCCATTGACCTCAAATCCAGTTGGCTAAAGTTCTTCCACATCAATGATTATGTCTTTCCAACCTTATATAAAAAAATGTAGGCCTACTATACATGGTAGTCTTAATAAAATACCTTACTTGATCTATCTCAATATCCACTCCACATTGCAGACAGGATGATGAATGTACGATTACAATTTATAAATAAGATTGTTGTACCTAGAAAACCATAGATGGAGATATAAATATCCCACCAAGACTTGCATTTGGCATAATACTTTGAAACAACTTAAAATAGTTCATCAGTGACAAAACAGTGAAAAGCTCACTAGAGATAAAACATATCTCTAGAATATAACCACTTCCACTCAAGGCATGACCCCCGTAGAGAGATGCACAAGAAGTTTATGCGTGCACAAAAATTTACTGTAGAAGTTTGCATTTTATCAGGCCCTGAGTATTATCGTCTAAAAAAATGTCCAATTTAGAAGTGTGCACCATTGTTGCCAAGGAAAAAAAAACTATAAAATTACTACTCAACCAAAAAACTTGTGTATCATAAAGTCTGTGGATATTTAGATTAAAACAAAATTTATTTAAAAAAAAAAAACCAAAAGCGAGTTCCCATTTGCAAAATTATTCTTCCAGATTTTAAAAATAAAGCGTAAAAGTTAAACATTCGTAATCAATTTTTGAACAAACACAATATATTGCCCTAGAAAATAATTGATTTCTCATAAATCATATTAAAAAAGGTGGTTTCGTACAACTCAAAATTTCTTAATGCCTTCAAGATATCAAACAATGATTAGGACAAGGTGAGATGAAATTAACAATGCTTTAAACATGTATATATGAAAACACAAGATTCTCCTATCCAAAAGGAAGACAATTAGAAAGAAGCTCATCAGACTAACAAAATTATAAAATACATTCACTTTCATAAATAAAAATATCCAAAATCTAAGGCCACTTATGGTTTTAGGAAAATCCCTTTAGAACATAATAGCCTTAAGGATATCACAAGAGACTGATATTGCAGTTTAGAACAAAAGTATGCACAAATTGGAGTGTCTCAGAATTCCTTTCCACCTAATCAATAAAGTGAAGCTACATGGAAAACTAATGGATTGCCATCCTTTAATTTTTTGCAAAATGTACATGCCACTACTTTGGAAAAATCTACCAAATATATCAACTAGAAAATCATGTTGCGCCATCAAATTCTACATACTAGAAAACTTCTATAGTAGGTGCAAACCATCCGCTTCAATGTGCAAAAATGTTGCCACAAAGTTGCTACCTGCAAAATTTAATTGGCAATTTAGGTACAAAAAAATAACAGTAGACATCCAACATCACATTTTTTCCCAAATATAACCTTAAAAGTCACTCACTGAAACTTGTTATGGATTTCACATTTGATAAATTAAAAATGCACCAAGATGCCACATCTTATATTTCTTCCAAGACCTTGTGTAGTGTCCTATTTTTCTAGTATAGTTTTGTCACTACTATCAAGGGTTATATATATATGATAGGTTGATCACTTGATTGAGGAATAATGTTTTACATACATAGTTATATTTCCTTTTATGTTTATGTATGACAGATTGATCACTGGATTGGGGAACAATGTTTTATATAGTTATATTTCCTCTTATATGTGGCATCATTGATTATCTGTATTAGATGGTTTTGATTAAGTAAAATGTTATACATATGTTTTTCTGTTTGTATCTGATTTATGAAGCAGGTGTATGACATGGATGGTGATCCAAGATTGAGACACATATACCCATGGATTCTCATGGTTATGCAGAATAGATGGTTAATTATGATTTATGGATGATACATGATTTGTGTGATTATATATGTCTAGATTGAGACACATATACCCATGGATTCTCATGGTTATGCAGAATAGATGGTTAATTATGATTTATGGATGATACATGATTTGTGTGATTATATATGTCTAATATTGTACTAAGCAGGATGTGGTAGAGTACCTGGTCATTTTCCAACAAGGATGTTCAATTATGAATGACTGTGGAAGTCATTTCTTCAAAATGACTATGGAAGTCATGCATCATTCTCGGTAAAATGTGATTAAGTTAATTTCATTATGAAATTCATTTGATTCCTTTGATCTATGAGATTGTAATGTGTGCAGGTCTTTGAACAAGGCCTTACCAGGGAACCATCAGATGGGTAAAAGCTCACAATCAGTACCATAAGGAGAAACACAAAGTTTCAAAGCATAGTAGATGAGAGGGCATGGAGTCCTAAATCCAAGAAAGATAAATATGTGGAGTCTTGTATATTTAGGGCGTGGAGTCCTGAATATTTAAAAAGATCAAGTTGTGGAATCTTAGATCTTTGGAGTAGATCAGGGCGCGGAGTCCTCAATCTACTAAGGCAGGGAGACACATGAAATAGGGGTGCGGAATCCCTATTCTCCAAAATGAAAATACCACTCATGGATGAATTTCCTTAAATAAAATTTCATTCTCACAATTCTGGAATGAATTTCTAAAAATAGAAAGTCATGTCCAACATCTTAAGCATGACTTTCCAAAACTAGTAAATCACTTTACATACATTGGTAATCTAGTGGAGTTGAAGAAAAACAAATTAACTTATCATTAATCAATCCTAATAGTTCAATCTTGATAGAATCCTCAATATTATTAATATTATTATTATTAAAAAGGAATTACAAGTCAATTTTATCTCCTCAATTAATTCACACATCTCCTTCATGACTCGCATGGCTCTATGTAACTCTCTCTCTCTCTTTCTTTTAAATAATTCATTATACTTTATTTTATGCACTCATCGAAGAATGGCATATTCCTTTTCACTCATTAAAAATATGTCATAAAATATTCCTCTTACGCTCTCTTTAATGCATACCTCTCCTTAATGGCATAAGTTACACTCCTCTAAATGGAATCCAATGCATTCACATTACTCCTCCTTTATGACAAGAATTGGTTGCTCCTCCTATATATGAGTCTCATGTATTCTCACTTGGGGGATGAGGAGGCCAAGAGTGGAAGAGACTTGAGGAAAATAGTGAGAGGGAGAGATATGGAGAGTAGCCATTTGCTTCCATAATAAATCTGAAATTATTGTTAAAATCCTAAGATCTCTAGCTATTGAGGTTGGCCATGAGTGGTATTGAGAGGAAGTGAAAATTTTCTTCCTTAGTTTGCCTTGCAAATCTCTCTACTATTGTCTTTTGGTACTGTTTGTGAGCTTTTGCAGCTCGGGGGTTCTAGGGGGAGAAGTTCTTCCTAGATATGGTTGGGAGGAAAACCAGGTGGTTCACAATGAGTTGGTAAGGATATTGGAGCTGGAGCATACTCTCATTGGAGCTAGAGCATACTCCCATTTTTTTGAGTTGTATAAATTCACTGCTAGGTATGTTGACAACATTATATTGTGTTTCTTTTTGTAGTTCATTACATGGTTTTTCTTATTTGATTGTTGACTGAAACTTAGATGTATATCAAATGCTGCACACTAAATGTTGAAGGAATTTTGCAATAACTGTAGTTTATTTTATGTAAGTTTTTTTTTGTACAGTTTCATTGCAAGTTGATTTACATCATGTCTTAATGGCTGAAGCATTCAGGCTGCCATGATTTTTATGAAAACATGTTAATAGCATAAATTTGGTCTTTCCTTCTCTTTTTACAGCTGTAGATAAGTTTGCACAGTATATGTTTGACAAAAGGGATAAATGAGATAGTATGAATTTGTTTTGGGTTGTGGTTTTAAATAATCGCATTTCTGGGCATTTCTGTTTCAATTTATTTCAATTTCAGGGGGTATCTGTACCTTAAGGCCATGTCGCCCCAACTTTGATTTCAAAAAACAGAGTTTCAGAACCCGGTTCTATAAACTTCTATATTTTACAGATTTGCTGCTACTGCCTGGTGGTTTGTCTTGCTGTTTTTTTTTGTAGCTGTGATTTACCTGGTAATCTCTTTTTATGAAACCATGTTTGTTGTATAAACTTGGAACTATTATTTTAAAGTATAAATGGTTAATACATTGATAGTTTAATAAACTTATGACTGCTTGTTTGATAGTTTAATAGCTAGCAGCTTTTTTTGTGACTGCTAACCATGGTTTAAATTTCCCAATGGCTGTAGCTACATCACTGCGAGCTCTTTGTAAAAATTATTTAATATTTATAGTCATTATGTGCCTAATTTTTGTATATGCAGCAATCTAGATGGATGACAGTTCTACTTATGTATTAGGTTCACTTCTTGGCATTACTAACAAAGAAAAAGAAATTATGTAATATTAGATTCATGTTAGTTAATTTTGGTGAAATCGCCTTAAGGGTTATGGTTGTAAGTGTTTGACAAAATGCCTCAATGGTTGTACATTTCATTCTTGCAAACTGTTTGACATAATGCTTCAATGGTTGTAGCTAATTACATCTACGAATTGTCTATAAAAATGACTAAGTAAATTTAGGATTTGCAACCAAGGTGTTTCTGGAAATATCTCAAAGAATAAGCATGATGATTCCATTGAATTAAAAATCCATGGAAGGAAAATTGGTTAGGTGAAATGTTGTAATTGTTAGCTCACATATGAATTCATAATAATTGGAAACCACTCCTTTAGAAGTTGAATTATCTTGTTTTTCTTCCCTTGTTTTACCAAAGAATTCATAGGCATATTATCTAGATTGCAATAAAATGAACAATTAGCTTATTGGAAATTGTGGTTTGTAAATATTGATATTATTTATCCCACTAGAGACTCTATCATTTAAATGTGATTTTAAGACTTATGGTTGTAAGTTTTGGATCTTGAGGAACCATGACCTGGTAGCCTTAATGAGAAGTTTAATATTACCATGGGTTAGTTAGTTAGTAGAAATTAGTATGTAGTGTAAAGAATACCAATAAAAACAAAAAAACAAAAAAATAGATATATAACCTTGCATTAACATTTCAAACTTAAATCGCATTTTGAGTCAGCCTTAGTATAGCCTTAGTATAATACTGATGGTTGGTAAGGTGGGACCTTACACCTTGCGCAAAGGAAAAACTGATAACTTTTCTTTGTTCAGTTCTTTCCATATATATATATATATATATATATATATATATATATATATATATATATACGGTTGTTAATTATAAGTAGAGAAAGAAACATCTTCGGTTGCGATGTCGACAAAAAATAGTTTCATTCTCTGGTCTACCACCTAAGTGATTTTTAGCATGTCAACCTGTTGATATGAATAACATCCCTATCTTCTTTTTGCATGCTTTCCTCCCAAATTTCCAATAGGTGTAATTCCGATAATAGGTAGAAAACCATATTATTTCTTAAACTAAAATGGGGAATTTTATAAAATAAATAGTAAAAAAAGAAAAAATGAATTTTAAATGAGCCTATCCCACCCTACCACCACTCTAAATAAATAATCATAATATCAAGCTGCATATGTTCAATCCATGCACTTAAAACCGAATGGTCAAAATTTTCTATTTTCCCCTTGTGTGGCGTTTCCCAGAAGAACCTACATTTCCTCCATCTTTACCCTCTGGTGTAGTTTCCTTTATCCATGTTTGAACACAAGATAAATATATTTCTTCATAACTATGGGGACCAAATGAGGCCGCCTTTCTAAATTTTCTCAACTCTTCTCCTTGAACTCCCCAGTCAACTTTACCTGTAGGAGAGCCCCAATAAGACCATGAACTGGGATTCACATTAGCTCCCAATTCATGAGAACTATGGCTTTGTTTTTCCCTCTGATATGGATTGAATCATTATATTGTTTGTTATCCATATTGATGCATTCAGAGTGGAAAAAGTGGAGGACTCATCTCATGGGACCCTTTTTACCAGCACGACCCAGTTTGGCAAAACAGGGTCTGAAACCTTCTAGGAGCATTTTGAGGCATCAAACGATGTTTTTTGGGTGTAAAACTTTGTCGCTTTAGTGTAGAAAATTTTCATGTTGTTCTACACACAGAGATATTTCCAGTGCTGCAAGAAACACGTCAATCAGAGTCAATATGCAAAAGTTAAGTTACTCAAAAGTTGAAATTCATGTTTTCACGCCTATAGTTCGATAGGATATTGTGTCAGCCCCCATTATTCATGGAAAAGGGGCTAGCCACGAGTTTCTGATGTAAAATCATCTAGAAGGGTCTATATTGTAACTATATTTAAGAGTTGATGTAGTCAAACTTAACCACTAGTAGGCTATCGAGTTGTGTTATAACTGGACCACTAGGAGGAAGAGGCATTCCATTCTTTCGAGAACATTATGTTCCATAGCTAAGCAAAGATAGGCAGGAGAGATAGGAGGTACAACACACACAAAAGATTTGTGCATTGTAGCAGCCCATGGGCCATACAAATTACTTCTTTGTACCTACAGACATATTTCCAAACAGAGAAAGAGAGTGAAGTGGCCTCACCTTCCAATTGGCTTTTCTCTCGAAAGGGTTTCCCAGAGCATATTTTGTGTCTTATGTGTCTGTGTGATCTTGTTTTGTCGTTCTCCACTTTTTTGCATAATTTCCATTCGAATGCATGCACTAATTACATATAAATTTACAGATCTAGAGTTTTAATAAAACTGTAATAGTGTAAAAATATAGCATTTTGATATTTTATTATCAGATCTGTTATTACGAATTGTCCAGTGGAATATCCATGGTAGTTTACGGATAACCCTCTCAACAAAAGCAACATGATCCGGATTTTAAACAGGAGCGCAACAAATTACAGACATAACCATAAACATAGATATGCAGCGGAAATAATACTTCATTTCATTAATGTAAAATATTGAAATATGCTTACAAACATAAATGGAAAGAAACCAGCTAGGGCGATGGTAGCCTATCTCTGAGAAGAGATGTGGCAGCTACATGCCTCTGAACTGTGTTACAATGAGGCTCGAAGGCCTATTTATTGTTGAGAAACAATGGAAAACCCTAAACATCCAAAAACCTAACCCTAGAAGATGAAACACCAAACTGTGGGCCCTGTTTGGGTAAATTGGTACATCAACTTCCCGTGGTCGTAACTTTGACATACGATCTCCATTTGACGCATACAATATCTCGTTAGAAATATCTATCCGAGAACTACAACTTTTGGAAGAGAAACATTGGTTCATGGACCCATGTTGCTCCCAGTTTTCCCAAAAAGCGTCGTTTAGGGCCTCAAAACAGCTCCGGAAGTTCAGGACTCGAAAAACTACTATAAATAGTAAACTGTGCTACAATTAAGGAAAATGAAAAGCTGAAAGAAACAATGGTGGGGGTCCAAGTGGACTTGGGAGGCAGCCACCAATATCCACCTGGATCACAACAACTCTTAAATTTATGGTTGTAGCCATATATGACGATAAGGGAGACCCACATGTATTATGATGTTCCACATCTACACAATGAGGTGACATTCTACCAAGGGATCCCAACCCATTTGAGGAAGATTGGAAAGGTGATTGCATCAAAGAATTACCAAGGCTCTGAGGTTCTATTGCAACCAGCTTCATCTATGTAATTCCCTACGAAAATGCCTTTGTATTTATAGGAGGAAACATCTAGTTTTAAATCTGCATATATTCCTGGGCTTCCTTATGAACTTGCAGTTATGGACTCATATGAGAAAATATGGAAGGTTCAAGAACTGCTACTCTAGGAGATGTTACCTCAGAGGAAAACAAGTTTTCAAGATTCGTTAGAGCAACAATATTGATCCCATGACTCTTGTATTTTCTATATCTTGTTTTGGTGTTCTCACCACCATATATGACAACAACAAGAACATTTATCCTGGCTTGTGTGGAGAGTGGCGAAAAATCATTGAGGAGTTTCCCTTCATAGTCTAAAATTTTAGGAGAATCCTCAACAAAAATGTCTTTGGGTACTTATCTTCAACCAAAAGGGTTTTGTCCCTCAAATCCGCCATGAACCCTTTTTTCAACGCACAATGTCGCCCATGGTCATTTAAAAGGAGAAAAACATGATGAATAAATCGGTTGAGCATGAGATAGAATTTGTCTAGGCACAGATGATCAATTCCACTATATTCGTGTACATGGTTAAGAGAAACACCTGGAGGTGGTACCGAGTGAGGGCGAGGTCGAGGGTTTGAATCAAAGAGGCGATATTTTCGATGAGCTATACCACTTGGTGCTTGTCAACATGCCAGACGCATTAGAAGAGACCACCCAGATCTTCTTGAAGTCAAGATCTAAAACGTGAGTCTAGGCTTCGATCTGTCTCCTAAGAAGCTCGATTGTTGTGTGACGAGTCTTATCTTCGGACACTTTTACCATTATCCCACAATGAAAGCAGGATTTTGTAATTGAGTAATATCGGTCGAATCAATCCAAGGGCCCAAGCTATTTCTATTGTTTAACACCCAAATCAACGACACACGAAGGGACAGGTGGCATGGGAGGGGATTTCTTCTTAGAGGAACGCCTTACGACGTAATTATTATTATTATTATTATTAAAAATGTTTATGATGATAATAATGATGATTGCTATTTTTTATTGAAGTTAATGTTGATTTATTACATTAAAAAAAGGGTGAGGATTTTTTTTATAGTTTTATTTATATGGTCAAAGAGCTAGGTGAAAATGTTTCATAAATATCTATAGTTTTAGCGATTTAAAAGTTTAGGAAGGTTCATATTGTTATAAATATTTTGCAATTATTATTTAATGTGGGCATATACATGATATCTTGGGAGAAGGTGTTTTTCATCCTCCACCTTCTTAGTATTACAAAAAATATTACTACATTTATTTAATGGTGTTTTATGAATCATCCAATGCCACTCTTATTTTAGCTATGTTGATTTTCTTCTTTCATGCTATTTATAATAAAAATAAATTTTAATCTTCTAAATTAGAGTCCTATGACCTAGTACAACTTGAGTGGCCCAATGGGTGTTAAAAGATGTGTTTCCTCATAAGAGCTTAAAGATTCAAAGTAGAGTATGTACACCTCTATCTTATACACAAATTTGGTGTGTGACCTTAAAATTAGATTTATATTATTATCATCTTAAATGTTTCTTATCCTCTAATTCTTTATATAATCACAATTTACATTTATGCATGACGACCTCGTCCTCCATCCATAATGATTTAGCGAGGCCTTGACATCTTTATGCCAACCTTTCTTAAGTCATGAGTACCTTTCACTTGAGTTTGAAGTAATCTTAGGAAGTCGTTTGTATTTCATGTTGTTTTTTTTTGCTTGTACCTCAATTACTTAGCCATAGCCACACTCTCAATGCAGGAAGGACTAGCTTGTATGGGGAGAACAAGATAAGGTGTATTGAGTTTATGAATTATAAACTTTGGGATTTACTTGATCTTTCTTTATGATTCTTTAGAGATTTTAAAGCTATAAACATCAACTACATATAAGGTAATAGGATTGACAAGAGCCTCAAACAATTTTTTTCCTATAATAGAAATCCACTAATTTCGAATTATTTTCAAAACAAAATTTGATTTTCCACCCTCCATTTATTATTTTCTCAATATTGGAGTTTCAATTAAGCTTGTGATGAAGGTCTACTCCAAGATAGATATTTCTATAAGAAACTTCCTTTAAGTTGTTATTATCATTACACAAAATTAAGTTTGGTGATCTTTTTGTCCTCATTATCATAACTTTGTTTTGTCATAATTCACTTTGGGATAGAACAAAAATCCTTGAATATTCTTAATTGTTGTGTCTCGATCAAAGGGACAAGTTGTCATAAAAACAATAACATTATTGTACACAAGAAAAATGATAATTATTGTAATTGAAATAGTGTTAGGCAACCTACTTCTTCCCATATGTGTTAAACTTGTCAATACAACTTTGTTTAATTTCTATATTACAATTAATTGTTTTCAACCAACTATTTGTATTATTGAACTTAGCAATAACATTCTTGTACACCATTTATCATAGAAAAGTCAACTCAAAATGGTTATTAGTACATTCATTTTAAATAATCCTATATTAAACTAGGTGGTCCATGGTTTAACCATTTTATCCTAAATTTTAGCTATATGTTATTTTCTTTTCAATATAATCCCTTATAACTTAGCTAAAAAAGGATTGATCATAATGATCATATAAATAGAGAAGTTTATTTTTTCCTTGCCATAAAAGTAAGAACAATAAGATTTTGAGTTTTAGTTAAACAATTCTCCATTGTAAAATTGAAGAACTTCTAAACTTAAAGGAAAATATACAAATTCTCTATTTTTTTTTATAAGACTCTATTTACTAGGCTTTGATATCCCTAACTTACATTTTACAAAACATTCATCCATATTCTATATGTTTCAAAATAAAAACCTAATACTTTGTAATAAATGTTAAAATATGTCTTTAAAATAAAACATCTTATAAATATTTAAAAACTATCTCAAACATTCATAAACTTAGAATTTTTATAAAACTTTTTAAAATAAAATATCAATCAAAAAAAATTATTACCTTTTCTTATTTTCTGATTTAAACCTTCTTTTCATACTTTCAAATTATAACTTAAATATATATAATATATTTTTCCTTTAATCAATAATTTAAAAAAAAAAAATTATTATTAACATTTTAAAATTATTTATGTTAGAGCCCCAAAAACATTTCAATGCTTATTAATAATTTTAAATTTTTATTTTATAATTATTAATAAAAATATTATTATAAATTTTAAATTAATATTAATATACCATTAGTAATCACTTAATAAAATCTGTCTTTGTCTGAAAGCTCCAAATCTGTCTTACTAGGAATCTCTTGGGGATCGTGTGGGTGACTAATCAACTCGAAGAGAACTTTTTTACCTGGGCTTTCGTCTGTATCACAAAATTGGAAAGGTCGAGTGATAGCCTAACTCATAAGAAAAATTAAGTCAGGATGAGAACTTAAATTGGCTGATTTTACAAACTATGGATGAGAAACCCACCACCTAAATTTCAAACACCCCTCATTTTATATATATATATACCAACTATTTCAGACACCCCTCCCCTCATCTTCTTTTTTCCCCTCCCCTCATCTTCTTTTTTTATATTATATAGAGAGGGGTACTCTCCTCCAGAGTATTATGATTAGTGTAAGGTTTAAAAATGATATTTATTTTTGAATCATGATTACTAATCTAAAGTTAAAAATGAGATTTAATTTTGAATTACGTTTTGGGTGATTCTTTCATTTTTGAAAAGCATTCATCGTTGTCATCATGAACCAAGCATTCCTCGCACTACATATTCCTATATTAACTAAAAACATGAAATGGTGAAACCCGTGGTGGCATGTGTCACAACCAAAAATATTGATAAACGGTATGTACATTGAAATCATCGGAAGCATTACATTCACCATAACTTTAGGTCTTCCTTCAATCGTTGGCGGAGTTGTTCGAGCTCGCCCTCACCCCACCGTAGTTTCGGACAGTCAACAGCATAAAGATAGTTTAACAACATTAAATGTTTTGCACCGGACAACTCTAGCATCTCATGGCATCCATCCACGTCTAGCTTACTGAGCTTCTTGAGCTGTTCCAACCCCGGAATGCTCCTCAGCCTTTTGCATCCAGAAGCATTCAATTTCTCCAAAGATATCAACATCTCAAGATTTGGCAGCTTCTCTAGTCTTTCACACCCAACAACATGTAGCGTCTTCAGCTTCTTGAGCTGTCCCAACCCCGGAATGCTCCTCAGCATTTTGCATCTAGAAGCATTCAATTTCTCCAAAGATATCAACATCTCAAGATTTGGCAGCTCCTCTAACCTTACACACCCATAAACACATAGCTGCTTCAGCTTCTTGAGCTGTCCCAACCCCGGAATTCTCCTCAGCCTTTTGCATCCAGAAGCATTCAATTTCTCCAAAGATATCAACATCTCAAGATTTGGCAGCTTCTCTAGTCTTTCACACTCACTAATGTTCAGATATTGAAGTTTTGATAAACCACAAAGCCCACCTATTTGTGTCAATTTCCCACATTTAGGCAAGTACAGGCGTTGAAGGTTTGGGCAAACACACTCTGGAATGAATACCTCCGATATTTCTGTACCAGCCAGACATATCTCCTCGAGCGCGAGCATGCATTTGCCATCATCATGGAAGGACTCCAACTTATTCAAATCTCTACGCGTTTTTCTTTCTTCTTCAATCTTCTTAAATGGCAGTTCCAGCAACGGACCAGACGACACCTCTAAACTTCGAAGATTGTTCATCCTCAGAAGGTGTTGTGGTAAGGATTCTATCCCACACCCCTGGATAGTCAACATTTCCAACTGAGACAACGGTGGAAAGTGATTGGGCAAGTATTTCAATCTATGCGCTGCACGGATATGCAAATTTTTCAAGCTCCTGAGGTTAGACAGTGAAAGAGGAAGCAGGACTTCCAAGAAATAGCTACCTATTGACAGAGCTTCTAAATTGCATAGGTTCCCAATCCAGTTGGGCAATTCTTTTAATTGCGTTCTCATCATGTCTAATTCTTTCAAGGACCGTTGATGTTCGATCTGGGGGGGCAATTCTGTCACATTTCTACACTCTGAGATATTCAAGTATTCCAGGGTTGTAATATTTCCAAGTGTGGCGCTGGAGAGGATCAGCTTGTGGCAACTTCTCAAATCTAGACTTTTGAGTCCAGTTAAATTGCCAAAAGATTCTGGAAGCATCTGCAAACTCTCGGCCCGTCTCAATTTAATGCGCTGGAGGTTTGTTAGCCTTCCAAAAGAATCAGGCAGCGAGATCATTTTGTTGCAGCCCTGTAAGCATAAGTATTTCAAGGAGCGCAGTTCACAAAATTCTTCCGGCAAGCTTTTGAGCGAGGCTTCGATGGTAATATTTTCAAGGTACTGGAGCTGTCCTATGGACTTGGGAAACTTTGAAAACTTTGAAAATGAAGACTTGATACGTAGTTCTCGCAACTGAAGAGGAGGCTGCAATGTTTGGCATTTCAGGTATCAGAAAGACGTAAATGATGATTTTGGCGTACAAATGAAATGAAGTTACAAAAGAAAAATAAGCATACCCGAGATTCCTCCTCCCACAACGATTTGAAGCTCTGCCCGGCTATTTCTAAAACTCTTAAGTTCTCCATCGGTATCCACTCAGGCAGGCAAGAGTATGGACAATTATGCCAACGGAGCCATCTGAGATTTGGTGACCACGTTTTGTCCAATATGCATTCTAAATAATAACCATCTGCAGTTGCAACAAACTGCAAATTCGAAATGCCACAAAAACGAGAATCATCTCTCCGTCTGTTGCGCCGTGGCTTTGCCATATCTGAACGCCGCGACGACCAACTGTTGTAATTACAACCAAGCATCCTAATCCCTCGAACTTCGGTCATTATCTGCTCACATATGAAAAGTATACAATATCACAATTGTAGATCTTTATTTCGAAAAAGCAAATATATTTCTTGTGAATACAGAAACTTTAAAATTCAAATTTAATCCGAATCCAAGGGTTTGAATGATCGAAGCACTTACAGGTGACGATTGCTCCAGCAAATCATCGATGTCCTTCGTCGATTGCTGCCAAAGACGACGGGTCCCTAATCCCTGCGCAATATTTCTTGCCAGGTCACGAAAGTGATCATGCATTCTAATGTTATTTTTAGCGTCCACTTCAAGCAGACACTTGTCCTGTAGATTTTCAATCCCCGTCAAACCCCATATTCTGATGGCACGATCTCTTTCTTCTCCTAGGAAAAAGGAAGCAATGTCTAAAAATATATGTTGATCATCTGAACTGAGCTTGTCGTAACTTATTTTAAGACTCTCTCGTATCTCAGTTCCAGGCAGTACCTTTTCAAGTTCATCCACTGTCTCTTGCCAATAAGATTCATTCCGTCCACAAACAAGAGCCCCGAATACTTTGAGCGACAATGGCAATCCATCGCACGATTTTACAAATCGTTTTACCAGATCTTCAAATTCTGGTGATGGAAATCGCTGATTCAAGGCATAGCAACAGAAGAGCTCTTTGGAATGTGATTCACTCAATCCCTTCAGATAATAAATTGAGGACTCTAACACCCCTGAACTTCTGAGGACGTGCTTGTCCCTGGAGGTAACTAAAATCAAGCTCTCAGGGCCAAGGATATCCCTAATTGGCAAAAATGCATCCAATTGAGATGCATGATCTATATCATCTAGAACTATAAGACCATGAAAAGACGAGAGATACTTCAAAAGTATTCCTAACCCTTCAGCAGGATTCTCAATTTTGCAATTTTTTTTACCTATGAAGGCTTCCAAGAGATTTGTCTGTAAAAGAGTTATAGGATTTTGTCTTACATCAAATAAAAACGAGGATTTAGTGTAATCTGATCTTCTACGGTTGAACAATTCCTTGGCTAGGGTGGTTTTCCCAACGCCACCCACACCCACAATGCCCACAACCTTGCAGCGCTCATGATTGGATAGGGCCCTCTTTTCAAAATTTTCATATTCAGCAACTTTGAGATCCAACCCAGTTGGATGTTTTGCCACATGCACCAATGGCTTTGGAATTATTTTCAGAACTTCTTTCACTACATTGTCCAGTTTCTCAAATTCGTCGTTCTCGTTCCTGAATTGAGTAAACAAAACAAGTGAGAAACGAATTGAGTAAACAAAACCAGTGAGAAACGCTTACTAATGTAAACTAAGGGAATCCAACAAATGAAAACTAAGACGGATGTTAAGGGACAGGAGGAGATGCAGCTCACCCAATCTCGCAACCGCTTAAATCGGCAACTCTAGAAAGTGCGCCTCTCCATTTCTGAATATTGTCAGAGCTGTAGCGTGGCTTCTGTTCACCAGTTTTAGGATCAAGTGTAGTTTTCTTTGCAAGATCTCGCAGGGCATCAGCGTACGCTCCGTCTTTGACATTATAACGGACCACCGAAGGTTGAACCTTGTAAAAAACTGGAAGAATGGCTTTCCCTGACTCTACCATGAGCAGAAGTTCATCCAAGCACCACCAAGATTCGGCATACCTTGGTGAAAAGATTGCAATGTGAACAGACGCACCACGGATAGCCTCTATTATCTGGTGAGAAATGTTTTGTCCCTTCTCCATCTCTTCCTTGTCGAAAAAGACTCTCATTAATCCATTGGAAGTAAGGCGCCGGTACAGATATCTGGCGGCCATTTCACCATCCGGACCGCGGTGATTAATGAACAGATCCCAAGGAGTACAAGAAGTCGAGGCAGAAGAGGAGGCCATGGAAGAGGAAGCAGCAGAACCTTGAGCGGATATAGTTAGATTTGCCATTGGTACTGAAATGTGGAAATGTATGAACTGATAAACGGGATAATAATAATAAGATGGAAAGCTTCAATGGAATTCAAAGTTTATGTCGAAATGCACGAGAATGCCGTTTAAAAATGCAGTGGACGCGTTGAACAATGATACTTTGGATACCATAGACGCGTGACCAAGACGCGTATTTAAAGGTGCGGTGCAGATAAGAGATGCCATTTCTTGGCCACCAACGCGCGAAGTCGTACGACGTCCACAAATATGGTCCACTACTTTTAGTCTATGGCCGACCAACATGTGAAGAGGGAAGACTCCAGGCATGATTTCCTTTTACAACTTGATGATATTCCTTACGTAGTAGTCTATACTGCGACTTTTTTGAGATGATATGACATCTCTATGCATGCCATACATAGCCATTGACATCGTTATGAAATCGGATTTTTCCAATTTCGTTGACCTAACACTTTCTCGGCAATTGTACCTTTCTCTGTTTCCGGCGTAGCACTCCGGCGGCGCGTCCGTCCAGCTGCACTTCGTACCGAAAGAGGTAACCAGTCATATATTGGGTATTTAATGCCTTCAGAGCAGCACGCGACTTAACGCGATAACACGGGAGCGGGCAAATTCGGCATTAAATAATATTTGCCCGCTCCCGTATTATCGAGCTAAGTGGCGTGCTGCTCTGAAGACATTAAATACCTAATATATAGCTGGTTAGCTCCAGCCCACTTCGTACCTGGTTATCTGTCCATACTGACACCGAAAAGCACGAGTACATCGACACTTCAATGCCACAACGACCAAATTCCTCGTGCTTCTACACTTTTTAATCATTTTAAATTTCATAAACATGCTTTCTGCTTTTTTCTCCGGCGTCTTACATTTTTGAATTTTTGTAAATTTCGTAAAACTGCTCTCAGCTTTCTTTGGCATCTCTATTCGCATAGTGATCTAAGTGGCTAGGAGATCTCAGGAGAGGGTGATGGTCCTTTTGTAGCTGTCTTTCAATAGGTATCAGCGTTTTTCATTTACGCAATTTTTCCCTATTTACATTAAATAATGGTGCTAGTAACTCGCTCTGAAATAGATGTTTCTAAAATTTCTTTTTAGAAATTTATATTTATAAGATTTGAATGTTTATAAATATGGTTCTGGTTTTATTGATCGTATGTTCGCAGTTTTTATATGTGCAATCGTCTACTACAGACTTCAGAGTGGTTTCCCCGTTTTGAAATCTTGTTATATTGATTTACAGTCAAACATTTCTCATGAAAGTTGAGAATCTGTGCTGCAAGAGCATGGAGATTCTGGAGAAAAGATTCGAGATCACCAATTTAGTAGTATATCGTTTGTGAATGTCTCAAGGGCCTTAATAATGATAGGCAGTTTTTAGTGAATAAAAATCTGTTGGAAGTTCAGGTTGTATGTGGGCCTCACACTCCATACCAAATAACCTCATACTTAGACATTTCGCACTATGCAAATAAATTTCACTTTTTCTTGTCTTAACACATGACCGAATTCTGAAGTATTGCATATATCCTTTTTTTTTTTGGGACATATTGCAGATTGATGAAGCGATGAATGCCATGACAACATGACAACATTCTAATGGTGATGCATAAAAATATGGAAGATAAAACATCACTGACTATGAGAAAAGCTAACCAATAATCCGCACTGTGCTGACCAACGTAGTAAAGGAATTGAGTGAACGTGTATATGATATCATGAAAATCATTGATGTTATTGGAATTAAAATGTAGCTGTAGGCTGTAACTACTATGCTATGTAGTGATATTACAAATCTAGTGAAATAACAAAAAAAAATGTTGTTATATTAGTATTGTTAAAAAGAAAGCGCTAGGTGGTGCCGCACCTCGCTACAAGCGGTTGGAAGATCACCGCAGGTGTAGGGGCGTGACAGTTGGTATCAAAGCTTGGTCGGAGCTGGTGAGCAAAGGTTGCTCGTGACGAAGTACAGGTTTGAAGCTGATGAGCTGGGTTGCTCGTGACAGTGGACAACAAGGCATGGCAAGTTTGGGAGAAGGTGGAAGGAAGCTCTTGCTTACCTTGGATAGGTTGAAAAGGTTGAAGGAAGAGAGGCCCCGAATCCGTGAAGAACTTGAAACATTGGAAAAGAATGTTGAGGAAGAGCTTCTTCGACTCGGTTGGGCAATGGAGCAAGGTGAAGTTGCAGATTGTGCTAACAAGGAAGAGGAAGCCGTGATAGATGAAGATGTTGCAGACATGACTACGATGGAGGATGAACTTGAGGATGATCAAGTTGGACCAGGATCGTGCAGTTTGTCAACATGGATGAATGAGGAGGAGCCTCATGATGATGAAGTAAGTGATGATACTTGTGTTTCATTTGGGCATTTGGGAGATGGACCGTGTGCAGGAAAGGGCAAAGCCAGTTTGCCTATGCTATGGAGGATCTTACCATGGATGACTATGATGGAACCTTGTATGGAAGAGCAAGGATTGTCAACCGTTGCAGGGCTTGTTGGGGCTACTTGTGACCTTGTGATGGAAGGTGCAAGGACCCGGGACAAGGGTGGAACTTGATGATCGTTGTGGAAGATTGGGTCATGCTTTAGCCACTTTGGCTAAGTGCCCGGCATGACTCATGGACAGACTGAGGAGGGCACACGCTTGTGATGTTTTGGGTGGACTTCTCATGGCCAAGACCAAGAGCAAGTCTTGATGGACACTTTGGTGGAGGAGCTATGATGAAGGGACTCATGACATGATGATGAGATGGTTGGGTGACCGAGTTCACTAAACCGAAGATCGAAGACTTGGATGAGATGGCCAGATGTTGTGATGTGTCTACTTGGTTGGACTACATGGGCAGCTTAGTCATGGACATCAGGTTGGAGACTTGAAGACATGAAGCATGGCAGACCTATGCAAGGACATTGTGTGGAAGCACTTGTAGAGATGTCAAGGGACATCCAAAGAGGAGTGCTAGGGCAAGAATGTTATGCAGGAAGACTTGCTAGTGTGACATGGGAACTTGAGGATGGCACATTGCAGATGATGAAGAGGACTTCATGGACCTGAATGAGGCACATCAAGAGTTGATAAGATTGGAAACTTAAGGATGGCGCATTGCAGATGATGAAAAGGACTTCATGGACCTGAATGGGGCACATCAAGAGTTGATGAGATTGGGAACTTGAGGATGGCACATTACAGATGATGAAGAGGACTTCATGGACCTGAATGGGGCACATCGAGAGTTGATTAAAGACTTGGATGGACTTGTGAGCAGCTATGGAGCATTCCTACTACATGGGGGATGGGTTATGGAGCTCATGAGGACATGAGATTGTTGTGACTTTTAGAGACTTCATGTATGGTGGACTTAAAGGTCTAATGCATTGAGGAGCTGAGGCCAGATGACTTTGATGCAGTATGAGATGCATAAAGTGCATGGACATGGCTTGGGAGAACTTGATGTAGAGGATCGATAAGAGACACTTTGAGGTGATGAAGTTACAATGATGATGATGATGCTTTGGTGATACACTTGAGCATGGGTTGAGCCGAGACTCAACTACTTTCTACACATGGGAGCTGATTTGATCGAGGATCATGGGCAGCACATGGGTAGATGAGACAAGTGCATACTTGTTTCTACGAAGACTTGAGGGTGGCGCATTGCAGATGATGAAGAGAGCTTCATGGACCTGAATGGGGCACATCAAGGGTCGGTTTGAGGAGATGTTCTCCTCACTTGGAGGAGACACACATATGGGCAACATGTTGCAGATGATATGGATGGAGTTTCCATGGACCTGAGCATGGATTATGGAGATACATACTTTGGTATGGTGAGCTTGGTGGCAGCGGTCACTAGGCCGGGACATAGTGGAGAAAGAGTCTCTACATATGTTGCAAGGATGTTTGCCTTGTGTAGAAAGGTCGACATCCTGGATGATGATGATCTTGGTGGGTGGCTACCGAGATGGTATTTTGTCGAGGACGACAACGATTTCCAGTGGGGGAGAATGTAACGCCCTGCGTTCTTGGGCACGGGCGCGCGCTCCCTCCGTCACAAGAAAATCAACTAAGACGCAGCGCTCCATAACGACGAGCCATCCATAACGACATGTGCGCGCGAGTATGGAGGGATGTTCGCGTTTATATATGGTAAATGGACAGCGTTCGAGCCGACCATGAGCGCACCCACGCATCGGGCGAGCCGACGGTGAGGACGAGCGCTAGGTGGGCGAAGTGTTGAAGATTTTGGAGGTCGGCCAAGCGTTGAAGCAGCGACCTTCCATGCGTATCCTTATATGCGATATTAAACAATACTTGCAAGCTGACATGTATGTGGGGGCATGTTATTACGATTTGGGGAGTCGGCCTTATGGCTGTACGCACCCTTTGAAGACGCAATGACATGTGTATATATATGGCACGTAGGGAGGCCATTTAAACCATCGAATCATACGCTCATACCTTCGCATAAGAAGACAAGAAGTGCGCAGTTTTAAGGAAGAAATGCGCATTCCTCATGCGCATTAGATTTGAGAGACTTCGCAAGTAGTCTTGGTGGATGGTTGGTATGTGTACGGTATGTTGGTAAATTCTTGGGTACAGTTTCGTGCAGGATTTGGTGGAAAGGTTGGGTGGCTCGGGTGAGCACCTCTTCTTGTGCAAAGGTGCACGACACGTTGTAAAAGGCAGGTGGCCTGTCTATTGTAAAATTCGGTTAAGTGTGAGACTTGGTTCGGCCAAGACACACTGTTGTATTGTAATCTGATATTCTTAATAAAATTGTCGGGCAGACTCACATTACGGGGAGTTGTCCCTCCCTTTATACTTGTTTGCAATTGTTGATGATCTTGGTTAATTGCATGATGATGAATGAGTATGGGCTTCATTAAAGTATAAAGGATAATGCTTTATTCAGTTGCAAAAACATAAGCTAAGTATGTTCATGTTGAAGTAGGCGTAGTCCACGGGTGTTAGTATTGTTAAAAAGAAAGCGCTCGGTGGTGCCGCACCTCGCTACAAGCGGTTGGAAGATCATCGCAAGTGTAGGGGCGTGACAATTTATATAAAGCTTAACTTTTAAAATCCTTCAATTTTTTCCTTTATTACGATGGCAAAAATGAATCACCCTTAATACAAATAATAATTATATATTAAAATGGGTTGTATAAAAGTAAATGCACAGTTAAAATATACTATCTAAAAGCTTGAACCCCTTTCCATGTCACCGTATAAAGTGAAACACTCTATATAAAAATATAATTTTTTTAATTTTAAAATATAATTGGTATAAAACGAAATAAGTAAAATATAATATTTAAAAGTTCGATGTCTTAATATATGTGATTATTATAAATGGAAATAATTTATATTGATGTAAATTCATTATAGTTTTAGATTTATTAAATATTTAGAGTGGTTAATTTTTTTTGGAAGTGCAAATGTTTTTTAAAGTATAAAAGTTGAAGAAAAGTTTAAATTTTGAGATATTTGATTATTCTCCTTGGTTAACAAATCTGAGGTTAAGATAGATATAAATTTGAGATTAAGATGTATACATGTTCTTTATTTATATATATATAATATATCAATTTTATTGAGAGGAATTATATATCTCTTTTATTTTGAGAACCACACGCACAAGAGTAGATCCATCTTAATTTTGGATCTATGAAGCTTCAAGAGTGATCAAATTTATTGAGGTACAAAAGCCTTTTAGAGTGCAAAAGAGATTTGATCCCTATAGATCTTTAATAGATGTAAAGTTAACATGGATCTATGGTGGTTCTTTATGTATATACACCATATATTAACCATATATCACCGGCACATCTCCATCATTTTCAATAGCATATATATATATATATATATATATATATATATATGAATGTGTATCATATATCAACTCCACACTAAACATGGAAGAGATTTCACATCCTCTTTATTTTGAGCAACACGCCAATAAAATGTTCAAATAATATAATTCTTTGTAATATTGTAATTTTTCATTATTTAAATTGCATTTTTAAATGCATAAATGGATTCAATACTTTAAAATTCTCCTTCCACATTTTAGTTATGTAGATAGAGTACACAGAGTAAACTTATAGCTCAAAAAAGCCTTTCACAAAAAGTTGATCAAAAATTATATTTTTGTCAAAAATTATAATAATTAGATCAGACTAATTGTTTTAATTTTGAGAAATTTCTTGTTTTTAATTGTTTTATATAATATACATATAGTTGACATTAGAATATTTTATTCAATATTAACATTGAAATATCTTGTTTTCAATTGTATTATATAATATGTGAAATATTTTACCTTAAAGATGCAAAATAAAATATTTTATCTTTTTTTTTTTTTAACTATTGGGAAACATATTATAACTTAGTTTTCAAAAAAACATGTAGGTTAACTCATTATTTTTTTTTGCTAAAGCAAGAGACGGTCCTTCTATTATCTTAGGAAAAAGAATGATTTACACAGGTTACATCAAACGCATAGAGGCGCAGACTCCCACAAAGGGAGAGAGAAAATACTCAAAGTACCCAAACAACCCTCCAAAAAACAAACAGAAACAATGACAAGATAGCCCTAGAACCGAAAGCGGGCAAGTGGAATCAAAGTCCGCTTCCCGAACCCACCATTGATTTGACTCCTAACAAACCGGTAGTCAAAAATCAACCCGCGTGGAGGCAAAGCTGCACGATCAACGCTGACCATCGATCTCTTCATTTTGATCCAACGACTGGTGTCCATATCGCGCGGCTTAAAAGCCCGCTATTTACCACGCGATGAAGGCGGTTTGCTTTTTCGTTCCTCCGCCACGTGGTGCTTCCTGAGTGGAATCGCTGGCTTTTCATAAAAACCGCCTTTGGTTTGGATGGCGCCCGATGAAGGTGGTAAACCATTAGTGGTTTTATCCTTTCAGGCCCACCAACTAGCACGCCAAATGTTGGCCGTTGATCTTCCTCCTCCGGATCTGACAGCCACAGAACCAATCGGACCGCACATCCGCTCGCTGCTTACCCAACGATGAAGGCGGTTATCCCTGTTCATCCCCTTCCCCGCACCACTAGCTGAATGACATCTCTTGTCATCCGAGGACATCTCGAGCAGTGTTTGCCCCCGGTAATTTCTTCCTATGGCCTTCCCCGCATTGCACGAGGAAGACATAGCCGGAAGGGTGGCCTCCTGCCTGGAATGCATTATGAGTGGAGTTTGCGTACATGTAATCCCTTCTCCTGTGCGCAGAAATCTATTGTCTCGATTGCTACCTTTGTTTCTCGAAGCACCCTCAGAGAACCATCTGTGCCTTTCCTTTGATAAACTACTTGAGGTGAACTTATTCATCGTTGACATGAAGTAAGATTCTGATACTGCTGTTTGTCACTGAGGGCCCGGGAAGAGCATTCCTCCTTCATCCTGTCGTCCGTTACCTCCTCCCACCTGCAGCATAAGTCGATATGCTTGTTTCGAACTCCCTCATTGGCAAGCCAGTCCTCCACTTTGTTGGCTTCCAAGCGAACATGCACCAACCTAAGAGTTCTCAGAACTCTTAGGTGTGATTGGATTCTTTGGTAGACTTGCAGAAGTCGCCAGTTTCCTGAGATTTTCTCAGGTGCAGCACTAGCGTTTATCCTCTTCATCGAATTAATGACTAATTCCAAGTCGGCCTCTATGATGACATTGTGAATGTTGTACTTGAGCAGTATTTCCAAGCCCAATTCCATCGCCATGAGCTCAGCCATATTGTTGGTTGCTTTTCCTAGATAACTGTGGAAGATGACCTGTATATTTCCTTCCTCATCCCTCATGACCCCTCCATAACCTGCTTCTCCTAGATTTCCTTTTGAAGCCCCATCGATGTTAAATTTTAAAAAACCATGAGGAGGGGGTTGCCAGAAAGCCTTATCTGCTGAGTTCTTCTTGTTGATCTGCTTAGAACACTGAGGGAGACGAACCTTGAGCTCTAACTTTTCCAGGATTCTGGCCTCTCTTTGTCCAATGGGTTTTTTGGTATCAACACCTCCTAGGATATGAACAGTCTCTTTGAGTTGCTTAAGGATTAGCTTTAGGATGCTGCTCACTGGGCTCGCCTTGTCCTTGAAAATCCTGTTGTTGCGCTCCTTCCAAACATTCCAGATTAAGAACCCTGGGGTCAGCTCCCAGGCGGAGGTTATTGTCTCATTATCCGAAAAAAATTTCCGCCAGTTTTTCAATGTAGCAATGATGTCATTTACCTGTCTGTCTGTCTGCTTGAAGACATCTCCAACCCAGTTCCAAAGTATTGTAGTGAAAGAGCATCTATTCAGTAGATGATTAGTGGTTTCTTCCTGTTGTGACATCTTGAGGGGCCAACAAAGCCTTTTTTTCTTAGGTTATCCCATGTCAGAATCTTGCCCTGTTTAGGTTAACTCATTATTATTATTCAAGGAAATGGAGTATTTTATCTATGTGCCATATTGTCCTTTTTTTTTCTAATATCCCACCTTGAAATATTTGTATCATTCATATTTTTTAAATCCCACACTTAACAACTTCATATTAAGAATTGAATGAATTTCAATATCCTTCTTATTAGTAGTAATTGATCTTTTTCACTTTTAATTATTTTTTATGATATAAATTATTATGTTTAAAGTTGATATTGAAATATTTTATTTATAGTCAAAAATAATTTTTTTTTTTCATTTTTTTTTTCTATTAGTTAATATGAATATTTAAATATTTTATTTAAGGTTTATATAAAAATATTTTTAAAAGTAAAGGAATTACATGTCCTTCTCACATTTAGAAGTAAATATATAAGATATCTTTTATTTTTATTTAAAGATTTCTTATATAAAATTATGTTTTTTAAGTATATATCTCTAAATATTTTATTTATGGTAAAAAATAAAATATTCTCTTTAATATATGTCAACTCTATGTTAAAATGAAAAACAATCATACTTATCCTATTTTATAGATTTTTTGTTTTTTGTTTTTTCATTTGTATTTTTTTTTTGGTTAAAAACTGATAATGTCGTTTATGCTATGGCTACCTCTTGTCACAATTGTCCTCAAGGGAAATCGAGACTATTGATGTTTGATAATATTCTAGATTTATCAAAATGTTAACAACTAGCACTACCAAGTCTATCCCAACTAAAATCAACTAAACTACTAAAAGTGAAATACATGCACCGAGTGACTAAATATAACATCAAGTATCAGATGAAGTAACTGGGGCTAGATCCTTAACATGGGTTCTTGCTAATGTCGAAGGTTTCATACCACATTGGATATTTCCTTCTATGTGAGCAAGATGAACATCCAAACTTCCAAGGTAGGAGCATTGATGACATTGAACATGTTGGATTTCATTCATATTAGATATTTAATCATTGTGGTCTTTATGTTTTTCCTTCGTGACCCTACCTAAGAGTGCCTTTATTTGCCAGTGGAAGGTGATGGAATCCAAATATTGGCTCTGCCTTTTCCTAATATGTCTAGGTTTAGGAATCAAATTGGCTACTTCAGCTTGAATTTTAGATTATGAGTAGGATTGGCGGTCATTAAAGGTCAAGGCTTCAAGTTGATAAATTTCCTCTTTGATTTCTAGAGGAGTGGAAGAGTGAAAAATGGTTGTTTCATTTTAGGCTTGGGCTTGGGATCATGGTTGGCCCTATGAACCTCTTCCACTAGACTCCCAATGGTAGCACATCCTCTTTAGGATCATGCTATGTCGAGTTATCAAGAATCATTATAAAAATATCACCTTGAATTCCTAGAAACTTGAGGGGCTATAAAATAGAGAATTAAATAGAAACAAAGCCCAAGAAAACTCGAATTTCCAGGGGAGTTTGTATCGACTTATTGTGAGATGGAGCGTGTGAGGGGAGGAAAATAAAGGACTCCAAGTAGGGTCCAACAAGCACAAAGATACATGAATACCAAAACCAATTCTCACCCCCACTTTGCTTTAAGAAATACATACTAGTAACTTCCAAATAGAAGGGAAACTATTAGAAATGTTGACAAAGCATAAGGAATTGAAAATAGGATGAATTACCTAGTGTTGGTTGGCCTATCAAGCTTGAACTTGTGTTGTCATGAGTATGAGTTGACGGTTGTCACCACCTTCCCTTACATGAGTTGTCACAGTAATTTCCATAGTCATCCCAAAGAGTTGCTCAACTATTGTCTTTGGACTTCTCCCATCGCTACTGCTCAGCATCTAGAACATGCATTGGATATTGACATCCCCAAATACTAAACCTCTAGGAATTACCATGCATGCCAAGCCTTTCCCATGTAAATATGTCGTGCTCCACACCATATTCGTAACACATAACTTGCCACATAACACTAAATCGTGGTAGTCAAGTTCGAGCCCCACATGCCTTGTTTAATGGGAGAATCGTCCCCCCTATAACCAAGGGATGTCGCAAGTGCACTAGTTAAACACAAAACCAAGGTCTCCCAACCAAGAGTGGTTAGACAAAGAGTAGTTTTCCATGTTATTATGAAAGGAAGTAATAGTTGTTTGCATGTGTAAATGTATGGGGTAGGTTGGCCATCTCTGTAACACCCTCCTCCCACATCTATCCAAGCAACTGACCAGACAGGGTAAATATGCAACGAGAGGCCACTATGATATGATTCGACCTCCTATTTCACGTTAAGGAAGTGGAACCGAACGAAACACACCATACAGACATTCAACATCAGCTACATGACCCTCAAGAACTAATCCAATACTTTAGACAGTTTTCCTTGGGGTCCCACTAAACTTTTGGACAACTTAAGTCTCAGCCGCTCCCATACTATAAGCATGAGTGCGACCATAAACCCAAATTCTCTCTCACAGGCTTGTCTACCAGCGACTAGAGAGCAAAATTGTCAGTGCTATGCCAACAACTTCGGGATTTGAACCACTTTTTCAGGCCTAGAGCCCAGGCCATTGCCCACAATTGAACCATCTCTTTAGATCAGTAAAATAACATGGAAATGACAATACTAAAGCAAATACTTGTTCAAGACCTTGAATGGACCCCTACTAGCCATGACAGGAATTTTGTCAAACATATCGTGAATATGTAATCTACAAGTGTAAATAACAGTTTTGAGTATAGGGTTCTCATACTTAGCTGAGAATTGCTAAGAACCATTGATGCCTCAACACATCAACTTCCATTCCATCCCTTGGGTCATAGATACATTGATCATCCAATTACAAGTAAAAACATGATGAGAGTCACACATGGTTGTTGTCATAAAACACATATATAATGAGCATAATAGTAACATAAAGACTCATGAAAGTACAGCCATATAGACCACATAATCCATCAAATTTATCATAGAAATACATTGAGAAATAACATTTCATTAATGATGCAAAATCCAAACTTGGGATGGGACTTCCACGTTCCAACCGACCATAGAATGGCTGAGCCAAATATCTCTTCAGCCATTCATCCCCATGCCATATTCTAAGCATGAATGTGGGATCTCATAGAACACATCAATCAAAACTCATCCATGGCTTCTAGAGGCCATCCACCTCAACCCATAAAACAGTGATTCCACCTCACGGTCGAACATCAAAAAACCATCATTAGATTAGTCTCCATCTAAGCCTTCTAGGACTTCCAAAGCGTTTTTCCAACCAAGGCTTCCAAGACTAGTAACTCAACACACCGCTTATACAGGGCTTCCAAAGCGTTTGTCCAACTAGTTCTTCCAAGACTACTAACTCAACCCACCTATGGATTCCAAAGCGTTTGTCCAACCAAGGCTTACAGGACTAGTAACTCAACCCAAGATGTTACATAGCTTCTAGAGCATTTGTCCAACCAGGGCTTCCAGGACTAGTAACTCAACACAAGCTAAGGAAACATGAGAACCAAACAAAAACAAATAATGAAATTAAACCCACAATCACCATGGCTATCCAGGAAATGGCAAGGCTAGGCGATCCAATGTCAATCCCGACCATATTCCATGCAAATGACATATCATAACCAAAATTCCACATGCATATGCCATGCATGCCAAAACTAGTGAAGAAATCATACATGCAACTCGGTACCTGCAAGAAAATCTGATGTGGTGTTGATCCTGATGCACTCTTGTGCTTTCATATTCTTCCTTTGTCTTCTTGCTCCAAAAATACAAGTATTCCACACCCACCAAGAGTGCTCCAAGAAAACTCTAAGTCTCCAAGAGTATGAGAGAGAGAGAATAATGAGAGAGCTCCAAAACTGAACTGACAAAAGGTTACCAACTGATCCTTAGAAGCCTTTTTATGAATGAGGCCTCTATTTTCTTCATTTTTCATTATTTTCCTTCATTTTCCTTCTCACATGCAATATGTGACCTTTCACCTCCTTTTCTCCTAATTTCCATTATTTTCATAAATAAATGTGCCAAAAATGTCATTTTGCCTTTCCAAAGCCTTAGTCATTGCCTTTTCCAATTTCCTTAGCCATAAACAATCACAAGTGATCCCCATCACTAGGATTCTACCCAATATTCAGCTTGGAATAAGTGTACCATGATCTGTGGTTATTATTTTTCCTTTATTTACTTTTATTACATGGAATTTTCATGAGGGTTGTTACAATGTCACATCTTCATGTAGGAGAATCTTGGGTGAATGTGCAATCCTCATCACCCAAAGATATTTCCTTTCGAGTTGGCTGAAATTTTTGTTTAGTTTAGTTTTGGTTTGGTTAGAACTTAGTGTTTGAAAATATAAGCCTTTCATCCTTATTTATTTTGGGCCAAGTTGAGATTTGGCACTAGTTCCAAACCCAATGACGAAATCTAACAAACTTCCCTAACCTAGCTTGATTTTCAACATGTGTAATTTTTGGTCGTAAATCGATGGTTTGGTGGAACATAAAAGAGCTATGATCGATGCAATATGATTTAACCTCCTGCACCTATTCATGACATGTCATGATTAGAACAATTGTTGAACTTCCAACATAAGAATGCATAAATGAATAGTTGGAACAATTGGTATAGAGAAAGAGTAGTTAGGAGGCGATGAATATGGGAATTGATAAAATCAAATGGTTGAAGTGGTGACCATTAGAGGGGAATCAATAAAGAAAAGGTTGAATTGGTTTCCATTAGAGGGAAATCAAGAGGAGAATGTTGAAGCAATTCACATTTGAGGGGAAGATAAATGTAAGAGAAAGTGCTATGAAATGAGGTCGTAATATTGTAATCTTGGAGGAGATTGTGATTGTAAATTACTCATTGAATTTTGTTTAATAAAACATCTTAGTCTGTTGCTATATATATTGTGTTTGTCTTTGTTTTAACTCTACTATGCGTTTGGGCTTACCCCCGAGCGTGACTTCTCCAATTGGTATTTGAGTCGGTTTGAGAATTGAGGGTGTCAAAATATACGAAGTTATAAGGATAGTTGTGGTGGTTAAGAGGAAAAAGAGAGAAGATCTAGAACTGTAGAGAAATTGCATATAATGGCACATCGTGGATGTGGTAGAAGAGGAGGGCAATAGAGAGAAGCAAATCTTGCTATAGTGGAAATATTGAGTGGAATAACAACTAGGCTTGAAGTTATTAAGAAAACACATCATAAGGGTGTCCTCGTTTTCATGGATTGACGATTTTATAGGCTTCAAACATATTCCTTAGCAATGGTTAATCAACAATAACCCTTACGTTCTAAGGGTCCATTTTCAGCCCCTCTTCTAAAACTACATATCCTAAATAAACTGACTCTCTTCATGAAGGTGCAATTTTTAAATTTTAACATGGTTTTACCTCTTTCAACCTTTGCAACACAACCCTAATATGTTTTAAATGTTCTTCATTTTTCTTATTGAAAATTAAAATATCATCAAGATATACTTGACAAACTTACAAAGATAGGTCTTTAGTACTTGGTTCATCAATCTCATGAATTTATTGGGTGCATTTTTCAGTCTAAATAGCATAACTAGCCGCTCATATAATCCATCCTTCATTTTTAATTTTGTTTTCCACTCATCCTCTTCATGAATTATCATTTGATGGTACCCACTCTTTAAGTAAATCTTTGTGAAATACCTTGCTCCACTCAAACAATCCATTAAATCATCCATACAATGAAATGGAAACCTATATTTGATAGTAATCTTGTTAATTGTTCAATAATCTATAAACATTCGTCATGCACCTCCTTTCTTTGGTGCCAATCTGATAGGAACAACAAAAGGACTCAAACTCTCCCTAATCATCCCTTTGTCCAACAACTCCTAAACTTGTTGATCTATTTCCTCATTCTCCTAAAGCATCATCCATTATGTTGCCTTATTCAACAGGCTTGAGGCTAGAATCAAATCCGCGCAATGGTTGATTTCCCTTATTGGTGGTAGTACATCTGTCAATTCCTTCATCATTATATTTGCATATTCATCTATCAATGCTTGAATTTATATGGGTATATTTTCCTCCATTTCTATTGTCATGTTTTGTGTTGGCTAGGAAACAATAGCATAACATATTTCATTAGATTTTTCAAGAATCTACCATGAAATCAAACACACTCTTGAAGTACCTTATATCCTCTTCTTTATCTTTCATTGGATTCAGAAAAAAATCCTGACCATCTTTCTTGATGATGTAGGTCTTATTTTTTCCATCATGTACAACATGCCTATCACATTGACATGACCTACCTAGTAAGATGTGACAAGCATCCATTGACATTACGTCACAAACTATTTCATCTTTATAATTACCAATTTGGAAATTGACCAAACATTGTTCTCTTACAACCATTTGATGCTCCTTTTGCAACCATGATACTTTTTATGGGTTGGGGTGTTTTAATCTTCTTAATTTCAATTTCTTCACCATTTCTTCACCATTTCTTCAAACACAATACTTTTTTTGCTACCACTATCTACAATATTATTGCAACACTTACCACCAGATTGACATCTAGTTCTAAACATATTTCTTCTCTTAATTGTTTTAGATTCAAAATTCTCTGGGTTTAATAAAATCCTTCTCAACATCAAGAATTTTCCATCATATGGGTCCTCTCCATGTTGTGATGATTCTACAAATTCATCCTTGGCTTGGTCCATATGAATTTTGGCCTACTTTCCTTTACCTCCACCTTGAATCTGTGGAAATTCAAAAGCTTTATGCCTAGCTTCTCCACATTGGTAATATGTACCATGAAACCTATGCCTCATCCTCTCCCAAAATTTTCTAGTCTTCTCAAGAACTCAACACTCCCATGAGAATTTCCTCTACCTCCCACTTCATGAGTGGAAGAACTTGTCTGAGAGGTATCAACATCATCTTCTTTGGTATAAATTCCTCATCCACCTCTAGTTTGTCCTCTACCATGAGCATTTATGCTTCTTCCTTTGTTATTATTATATTTCTTCCTATTCAATTTCTCTTAAACCTTCAAAGCACATTGATAGTCCTTCTGTACCCTATATAATTTGAGAAAAAATATTTAATCTTGGATTGATATACATAAGACATTTAAATACCTTGGTACGTGTTATGCCCCATCTTCAATGTGGCCTGCTCATATACTTAGTTTGTAGAATTCCTCTATGTATTCCTTAATACTTAATTCTCTTTGTTTCAAATTCTATAATTTTCAGAACAAGGTTATGTGATGGTCAACTAGAAAAAACTTTGTTTCAATTTTGTCTTCTTTTGCATCTTCAAAATCAAACTATTTCTCCATCTCAAATATCCAATCCAAAAATTCATCTAGATTCAAGTTACCATTACAGGTTGGAGGATTAAAGCGAGGACTGGTATTTACTCTTTTTATGGCTCGAATGAACCTTTCTTCCCCCTGAAAGATTTTAGGCTCATTTCCTTCTTTTGTTACTTCAACTTGTTCTTTTTCTTCATCACTAAATTTTTTAACTTGGAATGATGTGTTGTCTTAATTACTTCAAGCCTAATTGCTATTCCTCTCAACGTTTCCATCATAGCAAGGTTTTCTTCTCTTTATGCCCCTCCTCTTCTACCACATCCATGATGTGCCATTATACACAAGTTCTCTATAGTTGTAGGTCTTCTATATTTTTTATATTACCCTCCACAAATATCCTCATAACTTCGTATCTTTTGACACCCTCAATTCTCAAACCGACTCTAATTCCAATTGGAGCAGTCGTGCTTGGGGGTAAGCCCAAACACATAGTAGAGTTCACACAAAGACAAATACAATATACACAACAACAAACTAAGGTGTTTTATTAAACAAAATTCAATGAGTAATTTACAGTTTTAATCTCTTCCATGATTACAATATTATGACCTCAGTTCATAACACTTTCTTTGACATTTCTTTTTCCCCTCAAATGTAAATTGATTCAACATTATCCTCTTGATTTCCCTCTAATGGAAACCACTTCATCCTTTTTCTTCTTGATTCCTCTCTAATGGCCACTACTTCAACCAATTTATTTAATCAATTCCCCTATTCATTACCTCGTAACTACTCTTTCTCTATATCAATTGTTCCAACTGTTCATGTCTCCATTATTTTGTTGGAATTTCACCATTTGTTCCAATCATGATGTGACATGTCATAAACAAGCACGAGAGGTCAAATCAGATTACATTGGTCAAAGCCCTTTTATGTTCCACTAACCCACCAATTTAATACCAAAATTTGAATGTGTTGGGAATCAAGCTAGGTTAGTGAGCCTTGTTAGATTTCTTCATTGGGTTTGAAATGAGTGTCAAATCTCGACTTGGCCCAAAATAACTAAGGATAAAACTTACTCCTACAAACACCAAGGTCTAACCAAACCAAAATTGAACTAAACAAAAATTGCAACCAACTCGAAAAGAAATATGTTTGGGTGATGAGAATTGCACATTCACCCAACATGATCTTGCATGAAGGTGTGGCATGCCCAACCCACCCCATGCATTTACAGATGAAAAAAACTATTAACTCCTTTCATAATAACATGGAAAACTACTCTCTGTCTAATATTTCTTGGTTGGGAGACCTTGGTTCTGTGTTTAACTAGTGCACTTGCGACATCCCTTGGTTGTAGGTGGGACAATTCCCCCATTAAACAAGGTGTGGGGGGCTCGAACATGACTACCATGATTCAATGTTATGCAACAAGTTGTGTGTTTCCACTCTGGTATGGAGGATGACATATTTCCATGGGCAAGGGTTGGCATGCATGGCAATTCTTGGAGGTTTATTCTTTGGGGATGCCAATCTCCAATGCATGTGTTGGATGCTAAGCAATAGCGAGGGGAGAAGGCCAAAGAAAATAGTTGAGAAACTCTCTCCAATGTTGGTGGAAATTGCGGTGAAAACTCATGTAAGGGAGGGTGGTGACAACCATCAACTCATCCTCATGGAGGCACAGGTTCAAGCTTGATAGGCCAACCAACAATAGGTAATTCGTCCTATTTTTAACTCATTATGATTTTTCAACTTTTCTAATGATTTACCTTCTATTTGGCGATTACTAGTATGTAGTTCTTAAAGCATAGTTGGGGTGAGCATTGGTTTTGGTATTCATGTCTCTTTGTCCTTGTTGGAACGTACTTGGAGTCCATTATTTGCGTCCCCTCACACGCTCCATCTCATAATAAGTTGATACAAACTCCCCCAAAAGATTGAGTTTTCTTTGGCTTTAGTTTTATTTAGTTCTCTATGTTACATCCCCCCTAGATTCTGGCAATTTGGGTGATATTTATATTGATTCCTGGTAACCCAATGTGACATGCCATGAAAGAATATGTGCTACTGTTGGGGGTCTAGTGGAAGAGGTCCTCGGGGCCAACCATGACCCCAAGCCCAAGCTCAAGATGCAACATCCATTTTTCACTCTTCCACTCCTCTAGAAATCAAAGAGGAAATTTATGAACTTGAAGCCTTGACCATTAATGAACACCAATCCTACTCATAATATTAAATTCAAGCTAAAGTAGCCAATTTGGTTCCTAAACTTAAACATAGAAGGGAATATAGAGTCAATATTTAGACTGTATCACCCTCGACCGGAAAATAAAGGCACTCTTAGGTATGGTCCTGAAGGAAAAACATAAATACCACAACGATATAATATCTCTCATAAATGAAATCCAACATGTTCAATGCCATCAACGCTCTTGTCTTGGAAGTTTGGATGCTCAACTTGCTTACATAAAAGGCAATCTTTACTGTGGTCTGAAATACTAGTGGGAACTAGTGCTAAGGATTTGGCCTCGATTACTTCATTCGATTCATGATGTTATATTTAGCCACTCGGTGCATGTCTTTCACTTTTAGTAGTTTAGTTGATTTTAATTGGCATAGACTTAGGAATGCTAGTTGTTGACATTTTGATAAATATAGAGTATTGTCCAACATCAATAGTATTGATTTCCCTTGACGCAAAATGTGCCTAGATGTAGGCATAGCATAAAAAATATTATAAGCTTTTTGAGAAAATACGATTTCACATTAACTAAAAAAACAAAATACAATAAAGTTATAAAATAGGATACTTAGGATTGTTTTTGCTCTTAACATAGAGTGAACATATATTAAAATAATATTTTAATCTTAACATGGTTGGAATCCAACAAATGAAAACTAAGACGGATGTTAAGGGACAGGAGGAGATGCAGCTCACCCAATCTCGCAACCGTTTAAATCGGAAACTCTAGAAAGTGGGCCTCTCCATTTCTGAATATTGTCAGAGCTGTAGCATGGCTTATGTTCACCAGTTTTAGGATCAAGTGTAGTTTTCTTTGCAAGGTCTCGCAGGGCATCATCGTACGCTCCGGCTTTGACATTATGACAGACCACTGAAGGTTGAACCTTGTAAAAAACTAGAAGAATGGCTTTCCCTGACTCTACCATGAGCACAAGTTCATCCAAGCACCACCAAGATTCAGCATACCTTGGTGAAAAGATTGCAATGTGAACAGACGCACTATGGATAGCCTCCCTTATCTGGCAAGAATTTTTTTGTCCCTTCTCCATCTCTTCCTTGTCGAAAAACACTCTCACTAATCCATTGGAAGTAATGCATCGGTACAGATATCTGGCGACCATTTTACCATCCAGACTGCGGTGATTAATAAACAGATCCCAAGGAGTTACAAGAAGTCGAGGCAGAAGAGGAGGCCATGGAAGACGAAGCAGCAGAACCTTGAGTAGATATAGTTAGATTTTCCATTGATACTGAAATATGGAAATGTATGAATTGATCAACTGTATAATAAGATGCAAAGCTTCGATGGAATTCAAAATTTAAAAATGCAGTGGACACGTTGAGTAATGATGCTTTGGATAGCATAGACGTGTATTTAAAGGTGAGGTGCAGATGGGAGATGCCATTTATGTCATGTAATATTGGACGATTCAGTATAATACTCCCGGCGCGCTGTGCCACTTTATGAGATATTTCTCCACGCGTTTTGACTTTTTCTAAATATAGCCATTGGATGTTCTGCTCTATCTATTTAATATGCAAAGCGAGATCTGTTCATTCAACTTGTCCTGATGATGAACCACACTAGTTGGTTCGAAACGCGTCGAAAAATGAAATATCATTTGATTTACGCCGAAAAATCTCTCATAATCTTAATATGGATCACAGAAGCCTCAATTCAACAAAGGATTGAATTTCTTTCGGCAGTTCTCGCACCAAGTTTATGGGCGACTTTCGACCAGTCAAAGCGTCGAGAAGCGGGGCGGTCTTTTCCCTCATCTGCATTGCCATTTGTTGGAAATTCTTAACGACAAGTCACTAAGTGAATGATTGGCCTTAGTGAAAACTCATATTATGTTATTAAAAGATCATGTATGCCCATACATACCATTGACTCATTGGGATTTTTCGACGACTACACCACTCATGCTCTAGCATGGTTCACTGTTAAGACTTTCCCCTTTCTGATGTAGTTAATGAAATCAACCGACAGGTGTTCAATGTCATGAATGTCATCTCTATGCTGAGGAGTTCAAACTGCTCAGTTGGGCACGCAAAATTTCGAAATGAAAATTCAAACTCAACAGTCCCGCACTCAAAATTTTGAAATGGAAATGAAAACCGCAGAGTGCTTTGTAATATCTATTTCGATTAGAGCAGCAACACAGAAGGGGTCATCTGCTTGGTTTACGGGATTCAATGCAATTTTGATGGAGAGTGCATCATCTCTCTAAACTATAGATATCTTGATGAATGATGTGGGCCCATGGTCTTCCATTCTCACAGAGTCCATCAATATGGAGATCGTTATTCTCTTTGTAATCCAAAGTCAATGTCCTGTGAATAAAATAAAGTAACTTCACGAGACTTGATCCGAGAATGCTACTATGGAATTCTGCTCCATCGTAACACGAACTACCTCATTTACCATGGTTTCCAACAGAACTTACACGATGCTAATCATGCCCGATATTATTCCATTGTTCATCATTTTTCTTGCGACTTCTTAGCAAGTTAAATGTATTTATAGTTTTAGTTTTAACACGCCAGTGTGATCCTGGGAACAAGCAAAAATTTTGGACTTGGAGTGCTCCCTTACAGACCATTGTACACCAAATTTCTCTAGAAATTCCACAACATGCTCTCCCCATATATCATTGAAGAAGATGGAAAAACTTTGACTATGTTGTAATTTCTAATTCAAAAATAAAATTTCACCTTTTTCATCCAGATTCTGGCCAAAATTTCCATCTTTTTGTAAAGTTATTTGTACACAAAGTTCATTTCTAAGACTCTTAACAGACAAAATTTGTGAAACAGTCCGCCAAAGTAATAAAACCGTCACTGAAGTGATTATGTACCATTTTTCTATTGAAAAGCATATTGAGAATTAGATTTTTCTCGGATCGGCCCTTGCCTAGCACGCCAATATTCTTAGCCATTGCATCTTCCATCGCCAAATATTCAAGAAATGAAAATTCTTCCTATTGTCCCACTATAAATGGTTCGTTGATAAGTTTCATCTCTGCACAACCGATTGGAGCAAAACCACCATGGGAACTGTTTGTAGAACGAAGGTTGTGCTTCTAATGTTTCCTTAATCTGTTGAAGTTCTCGTTGGAGGTTCTGATTTTGTTCCTCTAACAACTCTAGAAGTTGGTCCAACTCAACCAACGAGGAAAATTTGAGATGCTCTTTGATATGTAAAATAAAATTGTAGATCTTCATGTTGGTTTGATAACATTACACATGGTTGGTATTGTGCAGTGTCGTGCCACCTATGATGCTTCTTGGAGAAGAGCATCCAAATATTTAAGTCATCTACTCACAGCGGAAACCTTATCATTCTTGTTCTTGTTTATTGCCTGGCAGTCTCTTTGGATCTGCTTAACAATAGGCTCTATTTTCATTAAGACATCTTTAAGAAACACCAATTCTTTCCTACAGCAAACTTTGTCACTTTGGCAAAAAGGGGTCTGAAACCTTTTGGGAGCATTTTGAGGCATCAAACAACCCTTTTTGGGGGTAAAACTTTGTTACTTTCGTGTATCACCTTTCATGTTGTTCTACACACAAAGATATTTCCAATGACGCAAGAAATTAGTCAATCAGAGTCCATATGAAAAAGTTAAGTTACTCAGAAGTTAACCTTCATGTTTTCATAGCTATAGTTCAAGACAATGCCATGTCAGCCCCCATTGTTCATGGAAAGGGGGCTAGCCATGAGTTTTTGATGTAAAATTATCTAGAAGAGTCTATATTGTAACTATATTTAAGAGTTGATGTAGTCAAACTTAACCACTAGTAGGCTATCGGGTTGTGTTATAACTGGACCTCTATGAGGAAGAGGCATTCCATTCTTTCGAGAACATTATGTTCCATAGCTGAGCAAAGATAGTCAGGAGAGATAGGAGGTACAACACAGACAAGGGATTTGTGCACTGTAGTAGCCCACGGTCCATATGAATTACGTCTTTGTACCTACAGCCATATTTCCAAACAGAGAAAGAGAGAGAAGCAACCTCACCTTCCAACTGGCTTTTCTCCCGAAATGGTTTCCCAGAGCATATTTTGTGTGCTATGTGTCTGTGTGATCTTCTTTTCTCGTTCTCCACTTTTCTACATAATTTCCATTCGAATGCATGCACTAATTACAGTTAAATTTACAGATCTAGAGTTTTAATAAAACTGTAATAGTGTAAAAATATCGCATTTTGATATTTTATTATCAGATTTGTTATTACGAATTGTCCAGTGGAATATCCATGGTAGTTTACGAATAACCCTCTCAACAAAAGCAACAACTCTTAAATTTATGGTTGTAGCCATATATGATGATAAGGGAGACCCACATGTATTATGATGTTCCACATCTACACAACGAGGTGACATTCTACCAAGGGATCCCAACCCATTTGAGGAAGATTGGAAAGGTGATTGCATCAAAGAATTACTAGGGCTTTGAGGTTCTATTGCAACTAGCTCATCTATGTAATTCCCTGCGAAAATGCCTTTGTATTTATAGGAGGCAACATCTAGTTTTAAATCTGCATATATTCATAGGCTTTCTTATGAGCTTGCAGTTACGAACTCATATGAGTAAATATGGAAGGTTCAAGAACTGCTACTCTAGGAGATGTTACCTCAGAGGCAAACAAGTCTTCAAGATTTGTTAGAGAAACAATATTGATCCCATGACTCTTGTATTTTCTATATATTGTTTTGGTGTTCTCACCACCATATATGACAACAACATTCATCTTTGCTTGTGTGGAAAGTGGAGAAAAATCATTCAGGAGTTGTTGGCTACGTGGGGCCTGACCCAGGTTCAACAGTGAGTTTAGCCAAGCAAATCCCGGTACTACTGGCCCTTTCGGCAACAGTCCGCGGAGCATGGACTGAGGTCTCACCTGAAGTAGTATGGGAGGGTGCTGGAACCAGGTTTCCGCACCCTAGGGATGTCTTGATGAGGGTTTCGGAGGTTCGCGATCCTAAACTACATGTTGTGCTGCTCTGCGCAGCTTTCTATTCTTTGCAACCCGTGCACACCTTTGTGATTACCGTATTATCCTGATCTGATCCTGACTGTGCTATTATATTATTGCTTTAACTTAGTTTATGTGGCCCAATATTCTTTATTACTTGTTCAACTTTCAGATTAGCGCACGTACTCGAAAACAATATAAATGCATGAAGATAACCAGAACATAGAAGTACAGATCTACAAACAGACACACAACATTCTGAATCAATCTTATCTTTATTAATACTCAAGTTTAGTTACAGACCCTACATCGCCCTGCGTACTCAGCTGCAGAGGTCCGCGCACTCAGTTGCGGACTCTACTAGGCCTCTCCGCACTCAGCTGCAGAGCCTCTTCCTACCACTACAACCCAATACCTTCATATCCACTTCAATCTTCTAACCATGCCTTCTCATCTATCTATTACTTCTAAAAACTCCAAGACCCCCTTTACACTTAGAGTCTCGCTCTATTTATACAATCCCATGGTCCACAGACTATGGGTAGGCCGACATACTATACATTAAATTACATTATTTTAGGGCGGACAACCCTAGACTCTCGCGCTCCACGCCCGCATTTTGTGGGGTATTTACATTACACTTGACCAAAACTCGGGCTTCAAGCCCCAAAAGCATGCTGCCCAACATGCCCCCAACACAATCATCGTGACTCGTCCCGAGTCACTTTGCTGGTGTGGTGATCTTTGCGCGAAGTTCTTCCAACTGTGTCTAGGCTGCGCGAAGGTATGCAGTGCACTGCTCTGCCGTCCGCTGGATCTACTCTACTCGCTCAACTGAATTCTCACTGTCAGGGTCAAATCCCTATCTTAGGTCATGCATCGCTTTCATTTGTGTGAGTTTTCCTTCGATGTCGGCCGTGATGAGGAAGGCCTCATCAATCCAAGGCTGGATGCATGCTTTAAGTACTGCCTCTTTTTGGCGCGCTGCGTCCACTTGCTCCTTCAATGCCTTCACCTATTGTAGCCTCGCAAGCCGCTGAGTTAGGACTACTATCTGCACCATCCCACGCACACTATCATATTGCATTGAAGCTCCCGCACCTCTGTTTCCAACCGTTGTATGGTAGGGTCCTCTTGTAGGGTTGTGAGGACCCCGAAGGATTCTTCCAACAAAGTGGTGTAGCTCTACACTCCCTGTTCAATTTCTTCCAACCCTTTTCGGACATCGTCGGCGCGTTGTTCTCGAACTTCTGGGGGCATGGAGGGCTGCGCCTTTAATCGTAGTTCAGCAATTTGCAGGTTGAGGTCCAGCTGGATCCTCGTAGCTTCCTCCTTTTCCTCATGAAATCCACTAGCCAATTTGTGGATCCGCATTCCTATTGGTAGATCTATCGCAATTTCCAGTTCTAGGACGCGGCGACATGCTTCCTCTACAATCTGCTCCAACTGCTGGTTCTGTGCCACCACTTCATCGCGTTGTAGGCTAATCTGTTCGATGTTGATTCGTTGTTCACTTAGCATTTGCATTGCGTGTCCCTCCCTAGCGCAGAGTTCTGTTGTCGCTCCGTCCTATAGCTAGTATAAAACATCCTGCAGAAGGGCAGCCAAGTTTAGGCTGAGTCCCTTGATCTGTCCTACCGTGGCTCTATCCTCCATACTATCCGTTGTTAGTGCTCCTTCCGGCAGCGCGACGGTGTTGGCCATTTTGGCCCGCAACAAATGCTCTGTTGCCAATGCTCCCGTGGCACCGTAGATGGCTACTGTTCCCTCTTGTGGGAGTCGCACCTGAAGTCCCTGCAGTTGTGCCCTGAGTGCCCCCAACACATTCTGCTACTCCGTCATTGCTTCTTGGAGCGCTTCCGTGGTGACCTCGCAAACTATTTCACCGATGTCATATAGATCACCCTCTGTCAGTGTAATAGGCTCCCCATCCAATTTGGAAGCCTTGGTCTTCTTCCGGGGCCCTGTTCGTTCCGTACTGTGCGGCCATTTCAGTTGTGTAGCTGTTGTGCTTGGGTCCGTGCCTTTCGCCGTGTTGTCTATCCCCTTTCCTATGGTTAGGTCCGGGCCTTTTTCCTCCTGTGTCGTGGTGGCCCCAGCTGCTGCTGTTTTTTTGGCGGCCTTGGTATGCTCTGCGGCAGCCTTCACTACGTTGCGAGAAGCCCTTACCTCCTCGGCAAACTGCTCATTCCGCTTCTGTTGTGACAGCAGCTTAGCGACATCCTTCTGTCTTTGTATCACTGCCTCATCGTGTGCTGCCAAATCCGAGGTGTGCCATTTGGGTGGCCATGAGTCGAGCACTGTGAAAACAACGTCATCAATCACGATGAAGGGGAATTTGGTCCATTTCTGCTCCGAATCCTTCTGCACCCTGATATACACATTGTGTATATCGGCCTTAAAGTATGCAAATCTCCGCAGACTGTTGTATACCATGGGGGATAGGCACGGCAGTTTGTTGATCCACATTCGTATGCTCGCCTCCATGAGTATCCAGAAGACCTTGATCTTGCGGATTTGCGTGGCACGCCTTGTCGCCTAGTACGACACGTATTTTGCTGCCTCTGGCAAATCCTGGTAAAGAGGAGGAAATTGACTGTCCTCCGGCAATTCCCCTGCAACCAACAAGATGGATAAGAGCAACCACGCATAGTGGAAGGTCTTACCCTGCTCTTGGGCCTCCTTGCAGTTCGTCAGGAACTCCTCGGAGAGGAATTGCACCCAGTTGAACTGTACCACTTTAGTGCATTGCTCAGCCAGTGCAATGACCGTTGTTGGTACCTCGTTTCCGCGACATTTTCTCATCACTTTTCCTGCCAACAGCTGGGTGGCTACGCACACCCCTTTGTCTTGAATGCTAGTAATGACATAGCCCCTCTGCTTCTTCTCCAACCTGTATTTCTTCTTCATGGCTTCTGCGAGCGCCAAGTCTCCGCTTTGGCCAGCTATTTCCGTGGGGTCCCTTCCCGTACAGGGAAGGCGAGAAATCCTATGAATAAGCTCCATCGTGATGGGAATCGGCTCCTCTAGCCACAAGTACCCATCATGCACTAGGCAAAGCAGTTGCTTGATGACGAATATCGTGATTGGTGCCCGGTGAAAGTGTGGAATCCATAGTAGGTGGAGTAGCCCGGCCTCCTCCACCCCGCGCAGCCATTTCCGTGGTTGTAGCGCTGTAACTGACCCCTCCTTGCTTTGTTTCATAAGTTGGCTAGTCTCCAAATGTGGGAACTTTTCGCTGTCCGCAAGGTCCCAATCTTCAAATTTCATCGTGGGTACGCGGCCCAAGACTGAACCCTCAAATAGAATTCCATCTGGGAGGAGTGGGGTTTCGAGTGCGCTCTTAACGGCATCCATGTCCTTGGGTACTTTTGCTTTCCCTCTCTGTGGGGGGACATATTTGGGCAGTTTTGCTGCAGCGCGCACTGGCTGAATGTCTTCCTCCATTTCTTCATCTGGTTCAATCTCTTCTACGAAAGCCTGGTGATCCTCCTCCTCATCATTTGTCTCAATATTAACCGTCTTGCCCTTGTCTTCCATAGACAGTTTACCAAACTGCGGATTTCACAGGGACATGCGGACAGGTCCTGCTGCCTATGGATCCTTTTTGGGCCTCGGCGTCTAGGGTGATTTTGGAATTTTCCACTGCCTCCCCCACCGATGGCGTAGAGCTCTGAGTGGCTCCCTTAGTTGTTGACATCATTTTGACTAGGAAATCCTGTGTCTCCTTTGGCAATGTCTCAAACACTAAACTTGCTCTCACAGCCTCCAACTTCGTCAGGTCCATACCCAATTGATAGCGCAACAATTGAACTCTCAAAATGCCAAGGGTTGTTCGGTGGAGAGCCACCTATGATTTCTAGGCCTTTTTGAATTCAAATTCGATCGTTCACCCCTTATTCGGCTCAGTAACGTGAGATTGGCAGCAGTTAGCCCCAAGTCTAGTTTTGACTTTGTGTCTTAATTGCCCACCACCCGCTCCTTTTTGCCTTAAATTGGACCTCTTGTCATGAACAGTGATACCAACGGTCACCTCCTAACCTACCCGCATAGCAGCACAGCCCCTTATGCGCAGTCATGCCCCCTGTGACGTATCGATCCTACACATAACCTTCGTCTCGCGCATCTCCCATACAGACACTTTTATTGTCCCGCGCTCTCTTTCAACTGCTTGGAGCACTGAGACTGTGCTTCCTACGGATAGTCAGGTGGTTGTACCATCGGTGCAAGGCTTCAATTCACCTTTCAGCTCGGTCCGCGGGCACCCCTCAATTACCCTCGCGTCCGTCAGTGTGTCGCATTCTTCCTTGTATGGTGCACTCCCCTGGTTACTTTGTCTGATAAGGTGCGATCGCAGTCATGGTAGCAGAGCCAGAAATTCTCGGCGACAATCTTCTAATGCGGTGGTATGGTTGCCCATATCTTGTCCTATCCTTCTATCGACGCGACATGCTTGCGCAATTTCGGTTTCCAGTTTTCTGATTTCCGCGTCCATTAACATGCTTTTCTGCTTCAGTCATACCCGATCTTCTTCGAGTTCGCGAAGCTCAAGGTTCCCTCGCCGAATGGCTTCTTGAATTTGCATATGTTCATCCTCGCGCGGCTGCATAATCCCTTTGTTCTGGTCCTCACGTGCTGTCCCAATTATGGGAGTTATTGCATGAGGATTCTTTTCCAAAACTATGGCCCTAACTCTACTCGTCGTCTTCGGAATCATTTCCACGCTCAGGTTCTTGTGCATGGCTTTATAAGCCCATCGGACTGCTGGTACGCACAGGTCCCAATCAGTTCGTCCCTCCTGGTAAACCCTATTCAGGATTCTGCATACCTTCTTGAATGCTTCTACATGGAACCTCTGTGGGGTGCATCATTTTTCCTGTTGCTGCGTCCTGTTCTGCTTTTCGATTCTTAGTTTGGGGTGTGTTTGTGTGGACTGCACGACACCCGTCTGCACCCATCGACACAGGTGGGCGTGTAAGTTGCTTCATCCTGGCTACTCAACTCTTGTTTGACGTTGGGGGGCTTCCAAACCGTAAGCGCATCCACCTTCTACATTCGCGCCAGTTTACAATGGTCTTCTAATGTGTACTCCACCATCGTGAGGGTGTTGCGCGTAGTGCCCATTCCAGCGCACCGAACCGTTGCTGTTTTGGTACTGTGCTTTCAAATTTGTCCAGGAATTCATCCACCGCTGTCACTCCATCATATATTGGTAGTTCCCTTGCCTCTGTCATCACGCAACGCAGTGATCTAATCATCATGTTGCAATTCAGAATTGTCACTTCGTGCAATCGGTTTTACCAGCATTCTACCTTTTCATCTGAATCTGAAGTATAGGAGCTGTCGCGCTCCCATGAGATTCTCCCATCTGCAGTCGGGTTCACCTGCTCCTGGTCTCGCGTTGTTATCTTGTAAATACAGTCCAACTCATCGTCGCGCACTGGTTCAGTGTAGCGTGCTCCTTCAGCTGGGTCTAGCGAAACTACTACAGGTAGGGACTTATTCTCGAATATCATCTTCCGCTGCTTCAGGTTGATGACTCCATTCATATCAGTGGCCCAGTCTATTCCTAGCAACACAGGATAAGGATTGTTGTCATCAACAATCTCTATTATTTCAAACTCTGTTTGTGTGCTCATGCCTTCGATATCAACTGTTACCCCTTGCAACCTCCCCATGGGCAAAATCTTCTGTTGATTCACCATTCGTAATTGAATAGGGGACCACTATAACGTGGGCCTACCCATGCGTTCCCATGTTTTCTTTGGTAACGCATTCACGCCCGATCCTAGACCTAGGATGACCTGATCCATTTCATATTCACCAATCTGCGCTGTCAATCTCATTTCCCTCCCAATGCACAATGCATGCTTTCCCAGTTTCCAGACTACGCGTTCTTCCCCTGACCCTGCGCACCTAGTGATTAACTCCTGTAGTCCCTTGACTGCCTTATTGTCACACAACAATTTCATGCATGTCTCCAAAAAGGTAGTAAGCATAGAAGGATCCATCCTTGGCTGTGGTTTATCCTTACTACCTGAAATGGAGGCCTCCATGAATCTCTTCTTAGCTTCCATGAACGTCTCCTTTATGCGTTCTAAGTCAAACTCAGGTTCCTTTGTAGGAGCCTTGCGAACCCATGTATCTTCCTCGGGCTGCTTCCCCTTATCCTCCCTTGTGGTCGCACCACTTCTGAGCATCATGTTCACATTTGGGTCTTCTTCGCGCAGTTCAGACCTCATCATTTGGATATTCTGAGTCGGAGGAGGCTGGAGTACCCCTTTCTTGCGCATCTGTGCGATCAACGTAGGACAATCTACCATTTCATGATCAAACTGAGCACAGTATGAACAAGATATTCTCATCGGGTTGGTACAATCACAGGTGTACTGCCCTGGTCCTCCGTAATTGTAACAAATTAACTGTCCGCGACCCCTTCCTGGTCCCATTCCTCCTCGTCCTCGACCTCGCCCCTGAAATCCAGCGTGCACCATCCCCGCAGCTGGGTCGAGGGCTCGCGTTTCTGTCTGCATCCTATATGCTGGGGTTTGGTCCATCATTAACTCGTAACTATGACAAGTGCGCTCGTCGTGGCCTACCGACCTGCAGAAATTACAAAACAACTGCTGGGGAGTCTGCGTATACTTCTGCAACAAATGACAATTATCCATCGCGTGTTTTCCTCCTATCTAACAGATCGCGCACCATAACGTGGGTGTCACACTTGGCCTTGCCTGTGCCTCCAGTCTCAGCGGCATTGGCCCCCCTCCTGCCAAGTAGTTCGCGAATACTAGACAGTGGTCCTTGTCATGGCCCTAGCCTTTGCATTTTACACACCATACTTCCTCACGCGCCTCTGGCCACGGTGCCCTATCCTGCTTCAAGCTCTGCATTTCCAGGTAGAGATTCTGTAGTTGCGCGTGGATTTGTTGAACTCCTAGCCCTAGATCTTGTATGGGTGTCTCATGCAACTTCATCGCCATTTCTAGCACTTCAACTTGGGTAGAAAGTTTCTGTTGTGACAGCGTCGTCCTCAGGTGTAAGGACCTGCAGTTCCGCCCGAAGTGCGACCGCGTTCAACAAGGGACAAGCGGTTGGGAAACTTGAACGAACGAGCTCAGACTTGATGTGCAATGGAGACAAGTAAAAATGCGAGCACAAGAAGGTTGGGCGAAGTGTTATATAGGCATGGGAGCATGGTAGGATTGCCCATGGGCCGACCTACATTTGGAACAAAGCCAACATGTATTTTGGTGGCTTTTGCGAAGTGTAGGGGTGCGTTACTACATGGTGGACGAGTCAGCTTGGGCAGCCAACTTGCCCAGCCATCCTTATATATACAACGAGGTGTTGGAGCGAAATTCAAGCAATTCGACAAGCGAAGTCTTCAAGGAAGAGGTGCGTAGAAAAGGCCGCAGCAAAGAGGAAGGCGCAGATGGTTATGCGCCCAAGTCTTGGGTAGGTCGTTTGAAGGCACGGTCTAAACGAAGGCGTAGGGCGAGGAGCGCCCATCGGTCGAACGAAGGCGTGCACGGGTAAGGCGTGGGCGCCCGGTTGTGCAAGGCGTGCACGGGTGAAGGCGTGGGTGCCCGGTTGTGCGAAGGTGCACGGGTGAAGGCGTGAACGCCCGGTTTGTGCGGTTGGGTGGTTGTGCACGGGTTCTTGGGCAGCTCGGGTGAGCGCCCGCCCGTCGTGCAGAGGCAAACGCGGAAGGTGTGCACGGTGGAACGAAGTGAAGCCGGTTGTGCGAAGGGGGTGTCTTGGTGACTTGGTGGAGTCACTCGCCCATCGTGCACGAAGACAAGGTTCGGTTGTGAAGTGCGGAAGGCAGCTCGTGTGAAGGCGCGCCCGCCTGCCTTGGGCAAGGAAATCTTGGTTGTGAGACGGTGGTGTGACGAAGTTGTAATTTTGGCTAAGTATGAAACTTGGTGTTTCCAAGTATACTTGTAAAGCTTTGTAACATTGAAATATTGTATAATATATTATTTGGGTAGACTCATTGTTCAGGGAGTTGCCCCTCCCTTTATACTGTGAAATTGTGTTCTTCGTTTATAATTGCTGTTGATAATGAATGTGTATGGGTGTTCATTGGTATAAAGGAAAACATTAATAATACTTGGTTGCGAAACACAAACTAAGTAGGATAAGTGGTTAGGCGTAGTCCATGAACATAAGTATTGGTGAAAATAAAGTGTTCGGTGGTGCCGCACCTCACCAAGCACGGTTGAAAGACTACTTCCAGCCTGGGGGCATGACAGGTGGTATCAGAGCTAGTTTGAAGACTTGAAGGAGTCTTGCAGGAAGCTGGGTGAAGCAAGTGTGCATACACTTGACAGTTGGTGACAGGTACTTGTAGGTGAAGGAAGTTGGTTTCACATACAAGTGGAACAAGGGCTGGTTCATGTTTTGTAGGGAACTTGGGGAAGATTGAAAGGCAAAGATGGTGGATGAACCTACGACAGGTGAATCTAGCCATAATGCAAGTGAAGTCTTCCGGTACAAAGTGTTGGAACAGATGGGTCGATGGAGTTCTAACTGGGTTTCAATGAAGGCTGAGAACATGAAGATTCAGGAAAGTTGTTCGGAACTAAGGAAGGAACTTGAAGAACTCAAAAGCCAATGCGGAAGTACGATAGATGGTGAACTCAAGGAACTTGATGAGGAGATCTGACAAAGTGGTCTTGGTCTTCAAGAGCTCTTAGATGAAAGAGCCCGGTTAAGGAAGAAAAGTGCCATGGTGGAAGCCGAAATCAAGCAAATTGAGGAGGAGATAAAGAAGAAGCTTCTTGGTAAGAAGATCATTGTGATTGAGCAGGAAGAGCTCGACTACATTGACAGGCTGGGAACTCACTACCGAGACAATCCAGAGGATGTTCGGAAGCTTAGTTCTATGAAGGTAGTCAATGGATACTTGGTTGGTGCACTTGAGCAGAATGCGATGGAGGACAAGCTTGAAGGAAATCAAGCTAGACCAGGATCGAGTTGCTTAGAAGAGCCAAGCAAGGAGGTGAAGTACCTTAGGAGGAATTTCAAGTTGGAGCACAAGCCAATTGACACTTCTGAGGCTGAATTCTTGAAGAAGGTTGCTGATGTGAGACACAAGATAAAGCTGATAGAAGGAGGTGATGCCTTGAAGCTGAGTTTTGTGCAGGTGATCGTGAAGGGCAAGAGATTTGCAGCTTTGGTGGATACGGGGGCTACTCATAGCTTCTTAAGCAGGAAAGCAACAAAGTATTTTGGAAAGAAAGCGAAGATGGAGAGGGAATGGAGTGCTTTCAAAGCAGTCAACTCTACCATGAAAGCTATTATTGGTGTGATGGAAGACACTCAGGTGAGAGTGGGATCGTGGTTTGGAAAGTTGGACTTGAGGATCGTGGACATGGATGATCATTCTATGGTGCTGGGGCAAGATTTCATGAGGCTTGCACAAGCCATACCAATGGTGGACCAAGACATTCTCTTGATCACAGCTGAAGGAAGAACCATGATGGTTCCGATGAATAGAAGGAGTTGCTTGGGGTATAGACCAAGGATGAATTCTATGACTTTGTATCCCAAAGATCCGAATGTGAAGCATGAGGATGTGGAGCAAAGAGGACTTGGGAATATGACTCAAACAACGAAGGAAGGGAAGTTGATTGACTTCGCTGCAAGAGCGAGGAAGAATGAAGTGAGTGAGAGATCAATCTCACAAACCTTGAAGCACTTGACAGATACATCTTCTACTGATGATCTTCACAATGGAGTTGCAAAAGAAGGGAGTTCGAGTACTACTTCAGAGGCAGTGGTTGGAGAGGATTATGAAGGTAGAGATCCGGTTGGTATAGTGGATTTTTGCAGGTATGCTATGGGCATATATGACTTTCAGTTGACGAAAGCCAAGCTTGGGGAGCTTGGGTGTACATGTGAAGAGATTGAGGCTGTGCACAGATACTTGAGGACACAACATCAATCTGATACATGGGTGGACGAAAGTTAGGGAGGAAACTTCCTCGCCCTCCTTTCTCTATAGACAACCTTGGAGATGGGTTGGTGTAGGGACCTTGTTTGGGAGGGGCTACACCAAATTAAGCAAGGGGCCTTGGGAGGAGGCTTCTTTATGACAAATTGCAGACTTATATGTAGATGACCAGATGTTGGGATGAAGTCTACATGGGTTGGACATCATGGACAACTAGAGTCATGGACATCAGGTTGGAGATATGGAGCATGACAGTTATGCAGGGACATTATGCAAGAGCATGTATAGAGGTGTCATTCATGGACATTCTATGGGGAATGCCGAAGCAAAGGATGTGGTGCAGATGTTGTTATGACATAGAGATGTATGAGCTGGTGGAGAGGTTGTACACTCTTGTGCAACAAGGCCATGAGCTGAACATGTTGCAGATGGGATGGAGTTTCCATGGACTTGAGCATGGGAATTGGACAAATTCTTGGTGAGTCTGAGATGTAGCAGAAGTCAGGGGAAAGACTTATGGTGGCATAAGGATGTGCATTCTTATGATTTGAGCGTGACAGTTGGACTGATCACCCGACTAGTTCGAGTCATGAGGGGTACCAATGTGTAGAGAGATGTGACTATCAGGACGAGGCAATGTTGGCACATGATGGGAGTGTGTTGGCATCTGATGAAAGACTACAGGATGAGGACGAGACATGATGGAGATGTGGTTCTACATATGTTGCAGGGATGTTTGCAATATGTGGAGGAGTTGATATCATGGATAAGACTGTTCAGATATGGAAAATCTTGATCTTGGTGGATGGCTACCAGGATGGTATGTTGTCGAGGACGACAACGACTTCAGGTGGAGGAGGATGTAAGGACCTGTGGTTCCGCCCGAAGTGCGACCGCGTTCAACAAGGGACAAGCGGTTGGGAAACTTGAACGAACGAGCTTAGACTTGATGTGTGATGGAGACAAGTAAAAATGCGAGCACAAGAAGGTTGAGCGAAGTGTTATATAGGTGTGGGAGCATGGTAGGATTGCCCACGGGCCGACCTACATTTGGAAGCAAAGCCGACATGTATTTTGGTGGCGTTTTCGAAGTGTAGGGGTGCGTTACTACATGGTGGACAAGTCAGCTTGGGCAGCCAACTCGCCCAGCCATCCTTATATATACAACGAGGTGTTGGAGCGAAAGTCAAGCAATTCGACAAGTGAAGTCTTCAAGGAAGAGGTGCGTAGAAAAGTCTGCAGCAAAGAGGAAGGCACAGATGGTTATGCGCCCAAGTCTTGGGCAGGTCGTTTGAAGGCACGGTCTAAACAAAGGCGTTGGGCGAGGAGCGCTTGCTGGTCGAAGTAAGGCATGCACGGGTAAGGTGTGGTCGCCCGGTTGTGCAAGGCGTGCACGGGTGAAGGCGTGGGCGCCCGGTTGTGCGAAGGCGCACGGGTGAAGGCGTGAACGCCCGGTTTGTGTGGTTGTGCGGTTGGGTGGTTGTGCACGGGTTCTTGGGCAGCTCGGGTGAGTGCCCACCCGTCGTGCAAAGGCAAATGTGGAAGGTGTGCACGGTGGAACGAAGTAAAGCCAGTTGTGTGAAGGGGGTGTCTTGGTGACTTGGTGGAGTCACCCGCCCATCGTGCACGAAGACAAGGTTCGGTTGTGAAGTGTGAAGGCAGCTCGTGTGAGGGCACGCCCGCCCGCCTTGGGCAAGGAAATCTTGGTTGTCACACGGTGGTGTGACGAAGTTGTAATTTTGGCTAAGTATGAAACTTGGTGTTTCCAAGTATACTTGTAAAGCTTTGTAACATTGAAAGATTGTATAATATATTATTTGGGCAGACTCATTGTTCAGGGAGTTGCCCCTCCCTTTATACTGTGCAATTGTGTTCTTCGTTTATAATCGCTGTTGATAATGAATGTGTATGGGTGTTCATTGGTATAAAGGAAAACATTAATAATACTTGGTTGCGAAACACAAACTAAGTAGGATAAGTGGTTAGGCGTAGTCCACGAACATAAGTATTGGTGAAAAGAAAGTGTTCGGTGGTGCCGCACCTCGCCAAGCGTGGTTGAAAGACTACCGCCGGCCTGGGGGCGTGACATCAGGGGTGGTGTCAGAGATGCCACAAACCATGCGCGATGCTATGCATCCATGAGTGTCATATTAGCCTTGCGGATTGTACTCTTCAGTTGTTGATCCAGATCCCAGGGGTCTTGCCTGGAAGGAATGTTTTGGAATCTTGCCATAAAGTTTCAATTTCACATCGAAATTTTTGAACTTTAATCTTCAGCTCTATGTTTCGTTCAACAATTCTACATGGTTTTTGTTTGCGTAATTACCGTCTATCCTTTTCTACATGTGCAAGTTACCTCTTCTCACGATGCTCCAATATTTTGATTAAAGTTTTAAACTCCTGTAGATCCTCTTTTAAAAGGTTATAAAATCTAACGAAAAATTCTATTGTACAACTATTTGTAATTCTTCCCTATTATTACATCTACGAATTCTTCAAGGCGATTACATCTATGAACATTTCATTGTCTTTTTATTGCTTAATAATTGGTGGAAAAATTGATGTTCACAACCTCAACAATGATATTTATTTTATTGCCCTCTTCCTAAAGCCCCATAATGTGAGATATTACTTGCTCAGCAATTTCCATTTAAAATTGCTTTGTGTGAACGATGACACTATCTTCAACACAATTCAATGCACATTAAGTAAAATTAATTACCCAACTTTATTCTATTGCCCTCTGCCTAAAGCCCCATAAAGTGAGATATTACTAGCTCAACAATTTCCGTTTAAAATTGCTTTGTTTGAATGGTGACACTATCTTCGACACAATTCAATGCACATTAAGTAAAATTGATTACCCAACTTTGCTCATAAATTTTTTAAATATAATCATAAACATAATTTTAAAGGTGTGTTGTTATTCACTGAAACTTTGGAATCCAAACTAAGATAGTTTTTCCACTATCACAACATATCTCGCTTTATATCCTATTATAATAATATTATATTATTAAAAACAAATATATTAAAAACGAAGAGTCAAATAAAGAGAAGGAAATGGTTCGGCCTGGAGTATGCCGTAAAACTGCTTCTGCTTGGATAAGAGCTCGTCTTCCTCGGACGTAAGGAAACGGGTTAACGGCCCAATACCCAGAGGCATCTGGCAGGAGTGAGAGCCTGCTCCCGATTACGGACCACCAGCAGGGTTATGCCAGGTGGCGTGGTTTTCCTATTTAACAGTGATGAGTCAAACCCAGCATTCGCGGATAGCAGCCAGAGATGGCTGTCCTCACTGTTGGTTTGACACCTGAGTTGATAGGTTTTACCACCTTCGGAAAAAAAAAAAAAAAAAAAGAGAAGGAAATGGTTGTAAACCATAAAATGTTCTTAAACCACAAAGCTTGTGATTGAGCACAGCAACGAAGTGCGTTACTGAGTCGTTCTCTAATTTAGAAAGTATCACTAACTATTGAACTCAAATTAAAAAAATATGATTCGATTCTTTTGAGAAGCATGGTTAAATGATAAAGAATTAATATCATTTAATATTGTAGATTTATTTGTTATCATTCACGGAAAGGAGAAGGTTAAGTTGAATTTATGTTCATTTATTAAATAAATAAGTTATGATTGGTTAAGAGTAATTATATTATTAAAGTATTTATTTAATTAAAATTAATATAATTATAGAAATAAAATAATTAGTAAAAGTTCATAAACATTAATTTAAGATAGGTATCAAAATATTTATTTTATAATATACTTTACATTGTTAAAATAAAATAAAATAATAAATTATCACTTTATTTATTTATTATTATTGTTATAAGAAAAATTAATACATGATTTAAGAATTAGTGTTATCCAATATTGTTGGTTGAGTTGTGATGACTAAAAAAAAGAAAAATAAAGAAACAAGTCAAGTTAAAATAAAAATAATAATTTTATTTATTTATTATTATTATTACAAGAAGAATTAATACTTGAATTAAGAATTAGTGTCATCCAATATTGTTGATTGAGTTGTGAAGACTAAAATAATGAAATGAAGAAACAAGTTAAATTGATTTTCATTCAACACATGATTAGTTATTAGTAATAAAATTATTACAAAAATAATTTGGATTAAAATTAAAATATTTTGGTATTAAATTTGAAATGTCTTAATTTGAATAAATAAAATTGTGTCATAACATAGAATGTTCACTATACAATATATACAAAAGTTGTTTTATTGTAAGAGGGTTGAAGGTGATAATCTCTCTCTCTCTCTCTCTCCATATATATATATATGGAGAGAGAGAGAGAGAGAGAGAGAGAGATAGAGAGAGAGAGAGTGGATAGACTTTTCGCCTATCACCAAGGATACTTGTGATCAGGTCAATGGGACTATCACTTTACCGTTGAGCCTAACACAACCATCCAAAAGCCTTATTAGACAAGCAAATCAAGTTATAAAACTAGGTGGAGACCCTAAACTAGTTGCAAATCACCTTCTAGTGTGGAACGTCCATGGTTTGACCTACCACGATGGGTCAATGATTATTGTTAATTCTTATACACGTAAAGGATAAGGGAATTAAAATCCCATGTCCATGGACAAGAAGGATTGAATTTCTTTCGGCAATTCTCGCACTAGGTTTACGGGCGACTTTCGACCAGTCAAAGCATCGAGAAGCGGGGCAGTCTTTTCCCTCATATGTATTGCCATTTGTTGGAAATTCTTAACGACAAGTCACTAAGTGAATGATTTGCCTTAGTGTAGACTCATATTATGTTATTAAAAGATCATGTATGCTCATACATACCATTGACTCATTGGGATTTTTCGACGACTACACCACTCATTCTCTAGCACGGTTCACTGTTCATACTTTCCCCTTTCTGATGTAGTTAATGAAATCAACTGACATGTGTTCAATGTCATGAATGTCATATTTGTGCCGAGGAGTTCAAACTGCTCAATTGGGCGTGCAAAATTTTGAAATGGAAATTCAAACTCAACAGTCCCGCACTCAAAATTTTGAAATCAAAATGAAAACCGCAGAGTGCTTCGTAATAGCTATTTCGATTGGAGCAGCAACACAGAAGGGGTCATCTGCTTGGTTTATGGGATTCAATGCAATTTGGATGGAGAGATGCATCATCTCTCTAAACTATAGAGATCTTGATGAATGATGTGGGCCCATGGTCTTCCATTCTCACAGAGTCCATCAACATGGAGATTGTTATTCTCTTTGCAATCCAAAGTCAATGTCCTGTGAATAAAATTAAGTAACTTCACGAGACTTGATTCGAGAATGCTACTATGGACTTCTGCTCCATCGTAACACGAATTACCTCATTTACCATGGTGTCCAATGGAACTTGCACGATGCTAATCATGCCTGATATTATTCCATTGTTCATCATTTTTCTTGCAACTTCTCGGAAAGTTAATTTTATTTATAGTTTGAGTTTTAACACGACAGTGTGATCCTGGGAACATGCAATAATTTTGGACTTGGAGTGCTCCCTTACAGACCGTAGTACACCAAATTTCTCCAGAAATTCCACAACATGCTCTCCCCATACATCATTGAAGAAGATGGAAAAACTTTGACTTTGTTGTAATTTCTGATTCAAAAATAAATTTTCACCTTCTTCATCCAGATTCTAGCCAAAATTTCCATCTTTTTGTAAAGTTATTTGTACACAAAGTTCATTCCTAAGACTCTTAACAGAAAAAATTTGTGAAACAGTTAGCTAAAGTAATAAAATTGTCGCTGAAGTGATTATGTACCATTTTGCTATTGAAGAGCATATTGAGAATTAGAGTTTTCTCGAATCGGCCCTTGCCTAGAACACCAATATTCTTAGCCATTGCATCTTCCATCGCCAAATATTCGAGAAATGAAAAGTCTTCCTATTGTCCCACTATAAATGGTTCGTTGATAAGTTTCATCTCTGCATAACTGATTGGAGCAAAACCACCATGGGAACTGTTTGTAGAACAAAGGTTGTGCTTCAAATGTTTCCTTAATCTGTTGAAGTTCTCGTTGGAGGTTCTGATTTTGTTCCTCTAATAGCTCTAGAAGTTGGGCCAACTCAACCAACGAGGAAAATTTGAGATGCTCTTTGATATGTAAAATAAAATCGTAGATCTTCATGTTGGTTTGATAACATTACACATGGTTGGTATTGTGCAGTGTCATGCCACCTATGATGCTTCTTGGAGAAGGGAATCCAAATCTTTAAGCCATCTACTCACAGCGGAAACCTTATCATTCTTGTTCTTGTTTATTGTCTGGTGGTCTCTTTGGATCTACTTAACAATAGGCTCTATTTTCATTACAGTATTTTTAAGAAACACCAATTCTTTCATGCAACAAACTGCAATGTCTATGTGATCAATGATCTATTGGATTACTTTGTCGATACCCACACCAATAAAGTTAAGAAGATTTTTAATTTGAAGTGGGCACATCTAGTTTTATTTTTCTTCTTTTTAAAGTCGTTTTGATCTGGAGCATGAGGGATATAAATTTTGAAAATTTATTCAATTTACAAATTAGGATTAATATTTACAATGAGATTTATATATAAATGAAATTTGAGTAGGAATTAGTTGTAGATAAAGACATCCTCGTTGCAAGAAATCGTAGACGTTGTTTAGAGCCCATTCCCATTGCCTTTGTGGAGGCTTTAGAACACAATGTCTAACACACAAAGCAAATCAAGTGAGTACAGAATTATATTATTTTGGTCTTTCAAGGAATAACATTGCAAATTTTCGTGATATTTCTGATTCTTTGGTTTCACATTTGGAATAAGAGCCAGCAACTTGAATTTCTAAAAGCTTTCAATTCTAACTTTGAATTTAAACCTTTAATTTCATTTCATTTTAAAATTTAAAGCTTTTAGATGGTTTCACATTTGGAACGAATAATGGCCAGAGAATTGAATTTCCAAAAGCTTTCAATTTTAATTGACCGGGGAGGAAGTTAAGAAGCCTTGTAATTTGAAGTATGCATCTTCTAACCTCATCGAAAGGAGTGGACACATCGCGTTTCATTCCTCTAAGTCGTTTTAATCCGTAGCATGAGGAATATCGATTTTGAAAGATCGTTCCACGTAGAAATTATGGATAGCGTGAGGGTCTAGTTAAGGTATACAACGATTATTATATATATTTTGAATTAGAAAAAACAAAACGTGGACACATTTATTTTTATTTTAAGCCATTTCCAATTTGTGATTTCTAAAAAATTATTCTATGTGCCCATCGTCTTGCCTTTCTCTTTTAAAAAGGAATTATATTACACGGAGGGATTTAATGAAACAAATTTGGAAAAGTCATTATATTTTCTTGTTAAATGAAATTTCTTTCCATGTTCCTCCTTTTTTTTTCAAATGAGATCAACCTTTGTACATGCACAACTTCTCTATATGCACATAGATATGGAAGTGTGCATATATGGAAGATGACTTCCACATATATCTACATATACAGAAGTTGCGCATATACGGAAGTAATCTTTTGTATATGTACAGTTCTATATTTATGTTATAGAATATGCACATACACATGTTGATTTTTGGTAGCTTTGGAGGTAATCCAAGCCCTAGGGTTCATGGTTTGGAGGTTGGAGCACCATAAAAGTCATTTGTGGGCTTGGATCCCAAGGATGGGATTTTTACCCTAATGTTCTGGGCCAAAACCATGAGGCATTTCCTTCATATGATGGATGGAGATGATAAAGGGTGTTGAGGAGAATCCAACACAATGAAAATCATCGAAATCTGAGTTGTAGAAGATGAGATATGAATTTCTGACGATATTTTGTGGGCTTGGTTAAGGTGGGCCTAATAGTTGGAAACCTTTGACAACTAGACAAGCCCTCCTTAAGGAATTTGTTGGAGCCACATATGAGGATATATGTTAAACAAATTTTTGATATCATTTCATCGTCCACAAGTGCACATTTCATAAGGAAATAACATCTGAATTTGAGTCGCAAGTCAAGGGAGCCAAAGCAAGGATGAATAGGGCCACGTTTGGGGCATATTTGTGACTATTTATAGGGCTGAGTATAAGGACAAGGAGGTCGCGACTTCATGAGAAAGTCTGGGTGGTTTTGTGTTGCATTAAGGTTGTGTTCTCTTGTGAAATTAAATTGAAGGTCTATTTTGGAAATTAGGGCATGTTGCAGCTCTAAATCACAGCTTGTGAGGAGTCTGCATGTCATTCTAGAGGGCTAGTAACCATGCTAAACATCAGCGCAGAACAACAGTGACACAAGGGAGGAATTCCGCAATTGTAGGAGGTTGTTAATAGGTGAAATAAAGGGTTAAAAGTGAGCTAATTTTTTCCCTAACCAGTCAACATTACCTACAACAGAAGTACACCAAATTTGAAGGTATGTTGATGTTATTTTGATGATGAATTTGTGCTAGGTGGATGGTCCATGTGTGGACGGTTTATCCAGCCTGTGGGAGCCATGTGTTGTGGCTGTCTTGGGTGTTTAGAAACCCTAATTAGGAGCAGATTTCATAGTAAATTGTGATAGAAGTATTGGGCATCATTAGATTGTTGGAGCAAAATGTGTTTATCTAAGAGTAGCCTGATTCATAAAGGGAGTTTGACAGTTGGAACTCGGGTGAAGTTTTTGGAGCCTATGTGTAGCTCTTTGATGGACAAAAGAAGCTACTAGATTGGCATATTGGAGCTCAAGTATTGGCCAGCCTACAAGATAATATTGGATCAACGTGTACTCATTGGAGCAGAAGTAACTTGCAACATTGATAGGTGGAATCCCTCATGGATTCTATGTGTTGTTTATTGATGTACTAAGGGGTAGTTAGAGAGCGGAACAAAAGAGAAGGACTGACATGACAAGGTACGACATAGATATTGTGATTGTGCACTAGAGCAGTGAGATTATCATTGTATCTTGTATTCTTGTACTTGTGGATAACTGAGGGACATTATCCCTTGTATGGGAGCCCTATATAGTTCTATTATTGAGTTGGTTTAATATAATGAAGATTGGGTTGTTGTACATATTTTTACAATATTTTTTAAAAATTTGTCTATACTTGTGCATGTGTGATTTACTGCTATTTATATTCCGCTGTGTAAAGTAGCTTTGTTGAGATTCTTGGTTTGGTAGCATCAGAGATTTTAATATTCTATCTTAGACTCAAGGTCGTCGAAATTCAACAATACATAAGCCATATATTGAAGTTGTGCATATATGGAAGCAATCTTCTATATATGCACGCCTATATATATATGTGTGTGTGTGTGTGTGTTTGCATGTTTGTGTGTGTGTGTGTTTGTGTGCATATACAAAATTTGCACATATACAGAAGATGGCTTCTTCATATGCGTGACTTTTGTATATGCATATATGTATGGAAATATGCATATATAGAAGCTTTTGTATATGTGTGATTTTTGTATATACACATATATATGGAAGCGCGCATTTACGAAAAATGTCTTCCGTATATTCACAACTTCTATATATGCACAAATTCTATACATGCAAATAGATATGGAAGCGTGCATATACAAAAGTTAGCTTCCATATATATATTCATATACAAAATTTTCGCATATACGAAAGAAATATTCCATATATGCACAGTTCGATATCTATGTTATAGAAGATGTGCATAAACGAAATACATACACTGAAGTTGCACACATCAATAAGCTATCTTCTATATGTGCATGCCTCCATTTATATATATGTGCATATACAAACGCTGCGCATATATGGAAGCCATATTCCGTAAATGAACTCTTCCATATATATATATATATATATATATATATATATATATATGTACATATATGAAAGCCATATTCTGTATATGCACAACTTTTTTATATGGACATAGATATGGAAGCGTGCATATACAGAAGATGGCTTCCATATCTATGTGCATATATAGAAGTTGTGCATATACAGAATCCATCTTCTGTATATGCATGCTTCTATATCTATATGCATATATAGAGGTTGTGCATATATGGATGTCATATTCCATATAATCACACTTCCATAAATATGTGGATATACAGAAGCCACGCATATAAACAAGGTATCTTCCATATATGTGTAGATTTTGTATATGCACACACACACACACATATATGAAAGATAGCTTATGTATATGCGTAGCTTCAGTATATGACATTTTTTTATGTGCATCTTCTATAACACAGATATGGAATTGTGCATATATGGAAGATTTCTTCCAAATATGCGTAACATTTGTATATGCACATATATATGTAAGCCAACTTATGTATATGCATGCTTCCATATCTATGTGCATGCATAAAATTTGTGCATATACAAAATTTGTGAATATACGGAAGACATCTTCCGAAAATGCACACTTCCATATATATGTGTATATATAGAAACTGCACATATACAAAAGTTTCCATATATGCACATTTCCATATATATATATATATATATATATATATATATGTGCATATACGAAATCCACACATATGAAGAGTCATCTTTTGTATATGTGCAGATTTTACATATGCAAACACACACACACACACACATATATATGGAACCGTGCATATACAAAAGATTGCTTCCGTATATGCGCAACTTTAGTATATGGCTTATCTATATGTGCATCTTCTATAACAAAGATATGGAAATGTGCATATATGGAATATCACTTCTATATATGCGCAATTTCTGTATATGTAGATATATATGGAAGTCATCTTCCATATCTATGTGCATATAGAGAAGTTATGCATATATAGTTGTGAAGTTGTGAATATATATATATATATATATATATATATATATATATATATATATATATATATGCGCTTGTGTGTGTGTGCAGAAGTTACACATATATGCAAATAATCTTCCATATATGCACAGTTCCATATCTATGTTATAGAAGATCACGTATACTGAAGTTCCGCATATACGGAAACAATATTCCATATATGCATAAATTTGATCTATTCATACAAAAAAACTACTCGCAGATCTAAACTCTATCTACTGTGCATAAATCAATGTGCCTTAAATGTAATTAACTATAACTGCATTCAACTATGAATCTTGATCTTATATTTATTGCGCAAAACAAAAGTAAATAATAATCGCATAAAGTAAAGTACAAAAGGTAAGCACATAGATTTGCCTTCAAAATATTCTTTATTAACTTCATATCTTTAGAGTTACAATCTTCTTTCCCTATGCACACAGTTGCAGACTTACTAAAGTCTCCACGCACACAGTTGCACGAGTCTACCCCTTCGCTCTAATATAGAAAGATATGACAATACAGGCTTAAATGATCAAAAAATGATGACTGCCTTTGACTTACTAAGACAACCCTTTATATATATTTTTCCCTTACAATACGATGGTCCGCAAACCATGGGCAGACTCAAAACATTCAAATTAATCCCATCCCTTTAAAAAAGATTGGGCTTAACTTGCCCTAAATCCCCTGTGACTCCTAAAACACTATGTGAAGTACTTTCCGCTCCTCAAAATGTGGGTTATTTACAAAACTTTGACCTTGTGGGACCCTACCCAATAAGCCCCCAACCCAAAGATGTGACTCGTCCTTAGTCACTCAGCTGGTACATCCTAAATATTTTCTTTGAGACCACTATACGCATCCTTCAAAGTTTAAAGTGTCTTTGTGCACTGCATGACGGCCTGTCGTACTTCCTCTACTATATTTTCTATCGTCAGCCTTGTTGTTATCAAATCGATGGTTCTTTGCATCTACCTTAGGTTCTTCATTTTTTTCTCCATTGTCTGTGAAAGTTGAATGGCTTCCTCGGCCCATGGTTGTGTCCGTGTTGAAATGATCTTCTCTTTTCGTCGTAGCTCATCAATTTGTCCTTGCAAAATTTTGCCCTCCCAGAGATAGGAAAAACGTTGCGCATGTTCTAAGGTCTGCACTGTCACTTTGATCTCGTCACACTTTTTCTACATATCACGGATCTCTTCTTGTATCTTCTATACATGTGAGTCCTCCTGTAGCGACATCCATATCTCCATAATGTTTTCAAAGATCTAACTACATTCCTTGATTGTAGTCACTATATCTTCCATAGCAACCTTGATGTCCACTACACATTGTTCACGAACCTCTGGCGGAGTTGTTGGCTGTAGCCTCATCTACAACTCTGCAATCTTCATTTCTAGCTCGAATTTGACTCTGTCAACTTGCGCATTTTATTCTTTAACTACTGCCACAAGCTTCTGAAGCTTCTCCTCTAGAGCTGCCTCTATTTCGATTTGGACCTCTGGTAGCTCATTGCATGCTTTGGTGATGGTCGCTTCTAGTTGTTGCCTATGTGCAGTTGCCTCATCACATTGTGTTATGTCAGGTATCTCAACGTCTAATCTTGCAACCTCGCGTTTTCGTTCTGATTCAGGGATGTTAATGTTGCGCGAATCTTCCTTTCCCTCTTCCATAGTCATATTATAAGATTCTATTTCGTGATGCAACTGTGTGTTCCGTCAGGCTGGACCCAAGTCGTTGGCTCCTTTGGTGTCCAGAAAATTGCTGCTCTGATTTCCTAAAGGGCATCATCTATACACTAAAAACCATCTTCGAAGCTAAAGGTTAACAGGAAGCTTTCCCTTACACTGTAGCAGTCGGCAGTGTCATGGCGCAACTCCAATTCGATATACCAATTCATTGGTATCACATCCAGAGTATGGAAAAATATGTGGGGCATGCATAAAGAATATATAGGAGATTGGAAGGAGTATAGCCGTTTGACAAGGCTCAAGATTGGTCATGCAAACACAAGGCTCGTAGAGAAATATAACGGTAAGGATGATCCCTGATAACATTTGTCTCATTGGACTATCGATGAATCGGTATCTCGAATCGGAGCTGCACCATTGCACTGTCTACTACTATAGTATGAGGGAAAGTTTCCTATTAACCTTTAGCTTCGAAGATGGTTTTGAGTGTATAGATGAAGCCCTTTAGGAAATCAGGGTAGAAACTTTCCGGACACCAAAGGAGCCAACAACTTGGTCTAGCCCAACTGGAATGCACAATTGCAGCATGCAATAGAATGCTATAATATGACCGCAGAAGAGGGCGAGGAAGATTCACGCAACATTAACATCCTCGAATCATGAGGACAACATGAGGTTGCATGACAAAAAGTTGAGATACCTGACATAACACAATGTGATGAGGCAACTGAACATAGGCAGCAACTAGAAGTGGCTATCACCAAATCATGTAGTGAGCTACTAGAGCTCTAGATCCAGAGAGAGGCAACACCAGAGGATAAGCTTGAGAAGCTTACGGAAGGAGTTAAAGAATCAAAGGCGCAAGTTGACATAGTCAAATTCGAGCTAGAAATGAAGATTGTGGAGTTGCATATGACGCTGCAGCTAACAACTCTGCTAGAGGTTCACGAAAAGTGCGCAGGGGACATCGAGGTTGCTATGGAAGATATAGTGACTACAGTCAAGGAATGTAGTCAGATCTTTGAAGACACTATGGAGATATGGATGTCGCTGCAGGAGGACCCACATGTATAGAAGATACAGGAAGAGATCCATGACATGCAGCAAAAGTGTGACAAGATCAAAGTCACTGTGTGGACCTTAGAACCTACACAACGTTTTTCCCATCTCCAAGAGGGAATTTTTTTGCAGGGACAGATTGATGAGTTGCAGCGAAAAGAGCAAATCATTTCAGCACAGATGCAACCATGGACTGAGGAAGCCATTCATATCTCACAGACAGTGGAGAGCAAGCTAAAGAACCTAAGGCACACGCAAAGAACCATCGGTCTGGCAACAACAATGCTAACGAAAAAAATGGTAGAGGAAGTACGACAGGCCGCCATGTAGTGCGCAGAGACACTTCAAACTTTGAGGGATGCATATAGTAGTCTCAAAGCATCTTCTATAACATAGTTATGGAACTGTGCATATATGGAAGATTGTTTCCATATATCCGCAACTTCTGCATACACACACAACTTATATATGGAAGCATGCATTTATGGAAAATGGTTTCCATATATTCACAACTTATGTATATGCACAACTTCTCTTTATGTACATAGATATGGAATTGTGCATATATGGAAGATGACTTCCATATATCTCTACATATACATAAGTTGTGCATTTATGGAAGTGATATTTCATATATGCACATTTCCAAATATATGTTATAGAAGATGCACATATACATAAGCCATATACTGAAGTTGCGCATATACGAAAGCAATCTTCTGTATGTGTAGATTTTAAATATGCACACACACACACACACACACATGTGTGTTTGCATATATAAAATATGCACACACACACACACACATGTCTGTGTTTGCATATATAAAATATGCACATATACAAAAGATGGCTTCTTCATATGTGTGGCTTCTGTATATGCACATATATATGTGGAAATGTGCATATATGGAAACTTTTGCATATGTGCAGTTTCTATACACACACACACACACACACACATATGGAAGTGTGCATTTTCAAAAGATGCCTTCCGTATATTCACAAATTTTGTATATGCACAAATTCTATACATGCACATAGATATGGAAGCATGCATATACAAAAGTTGGCTTACATATATATGTGCATATACAAACGTTACGCATATAGGGAAGCAATCTTCCATATATGTACAATTCCATATCTATGTTATAGAAGATGTGCATAAAAAAATGTCATATACTGAAGCTATGCATATACATAAGCTATCTTCCATATATGCATGCTTCCATATATATATATATATATACAAAATCTGCACATATATGGAAGATAACTTCTTTATATGTCTAGCTTTTGTATAGCCACATATTTATGGAAGTGTGCTTACATGGAAGATGACCTCCATATATGCACAACTTCTATATGTGCATATAGATATAGAAGCATGCATATACAGAAGATGGCTTCTGTATATTCTCAACTTCTATATATGCACATAGATATGGAAGTCATCTTCCGTTATTGCAAGTTTCCATATCTATGTCCATATAAAAAGGTTGTGCACATATAGAATATGGCTTCCATATATGTGATGAGCCCCAAATTTGGTAACATTTTGGGCTCATTTGGCCTAACTACCCTTGTTCAATCCTTCATTTTTCATAACTTATGCATTTTTTTTTAGTATGTTTATGTCATTTGTACGAATAAGGGTAGTCACTATTCCTAGGTGGCTAACACGTGCTCATTTCAGGATTTTTGACACATGTTGGAGCAAAACCGAGCAGACATGGGCTAGAAGACAGCCAAGCTTGGGTTGAGGATTCGTAGGGGGGTTGTCTATGGCATTAAATAGCCTCCCTCGGGATCTTCACCCCCAACTCCGAGCTCCAAAGGCCACCAAAACCGGATCTAGAAGGCAGCCAAACCGATTTCTTGAAAGGAGTTGTTCACTCACAGTTGGAGCAGCCAAGCCCCACAGATTTAGGAGGCCAGCTAGGGCCTCGTAGTGTATAAATGTTAAGTCTTCAGCCTTCGAAAAGGACTTTTGAAAATTTTTTGCATATTCTGCACTACAGTGCTGCTAGTTCTATTTTGTTCTCTTGTAGCCATTGTTGGCATAACTCTTGACTTATGATTATTTTTTGATAATGGGAAGCAGTCAGATTTGATATCAGCTCTGAGTTTTCTATAGGAGCCATAGCTCTCATGGTTGGGCCCAACCTGAGATCCTAGGGCCTCCTTCTTTGTATTGTTATCTTTCCTTTCAGCACTGTGATTTTCCTTGTATGCATTTGAAACGAAGTTTGTTGAGCTAGATTTAGCTGTGTGGTTAAGTAGGTCATTGTTGAGGAATAGAGCTGCTTCAGATGGCTAGAATAGATTGATAAGATAAGAATTGATAAAAGCTCCAGAAAAGGGTTGTCCACACTCTCAGTTTCACCTCTCCCTCATTGGATCAGGGGCTGGAATTGCAGAAACAGTGCTGCCCAACAAAAACACTAGTTTGCTTGACCATGCAATCTTTGGTGTAATGTTTTCGTTTGTAGGAGTTAGTCATGCACTCAGGCCTTTTGAAATGTTTCTTTGCTTAAGTGCTGTACATGGTTCTCTTTATGAATAAAGCTGTTGTTCATTGGTTTCATTGACAGTTAGGATAGATTAGTTGATATTTTGATTGTGTGCAGGACGTGGTTGATTTGGTTAAGTATACATCGTGCAGGGCATCTCCATCACTCTCTCGTCCACCTAAGCTTCGTCCAGGCCAGCTACTCCCTCTCCAAGTTAGGTCCCTCGTCTCACAACTACTCCTCTGCCCACGTAACCCTACCTTCTTGCTCTTCCATTGCCTCAGCCTTCTTTAAGACAAGTTAGCTTTCCACACCCTCTCATCACTTCATCCCTCAGTCACTGAGTCATCTCAGACCCCTACCCTACCTCCCTATCCATTCATGCATCCTCTTTCACTCACCCATCATCCAAAATCCAATTTTAGAACATCCTGTAGAAATTTCTGAACATCTTGTAGAAATTCCTGAAACATCCTGTAGAACCCCTGCATACTTCCTGTAGAAGCTCACAAATGAGGTTTCTTGATAGCCAAACTTTGTGAAACTCTTTGGAAGGGTGTTAGGGACTCCTTAGACCCCCTCTGAACCTTCCCAACCTTTTCCAAGCCTTTCTCCTCCTTGATCCGCCTCTGCACAGTAAAAAGCTAGTTAAAATCACATGCATGATAATTCAAATAACTTCTTCAAAAATACAAAAAGATGTGTTCTTCAGATAGAGATAGCATAGGCATGTGCATTTTACCTTTGTAGAAGTAATGGCATCTTTTGCAATAGTTTGCATCCTCTCCTTTGCATCAGTTGGACTAGCTGGTAGAATTAGGGTTTGCTAGGGTTTTTGCTACTTTTTGGCTTTCAGTTTCTTTCTGCAAGTAGATCAGTTTCTTTTGAGTTAGCTTCCATCCATCAGTTAAAAAGCTTCTTCTAAGAGCTCATAGAAGTTGGCTTAAGCCCCTAGCGGACTTGTGCCAGCTGACCAAGTGACAGCTGCGGCAAGAGCTAGTACTTGTGCATACAGCACCGTCGCTTCCAAGTTTGTTACGAACTACCGGGTTGATAAAAGTAAAGAAGGGAGTCCCAGGAGTTGCAGCATTATTGCTGCAATACTGGAGCCCACCATCTTTTTGGCGCCGTTGCCGGGGAAGCGTCAGAGTATTGGTGATTGTTGCTTTTCTTCTATTTTCCTACTCTCGCCTTCTGCTAAATAGTTTATTTCATTTCCATTCTGCAATTTCATTTCTGCAAAAGTAAAGTAGACATTTCCTGCTTTCATAGATTAGACTTTCAATTCTGCAAGCGTAAAATAGAATTTCAATTTTGCAAGCGTAGACTAGCATTTACTTCCTGCAATTTCATTTGAGCAAAATAGACTAGTCCTTTCATGCTTTCATTTCAATTCCGCATTTCCATTTCAGCAAGATAAAGTAGTTGCAATTCAATCTATTTTAGTTTTGCAGGTACTGGAAGAGAAAAAAAAAAAAACAAAAGCAATCAAAAGCCTTTCCATTTCATGCCTCGTAGGAACCGAGATAAAACCGGCAAATTCTTACCCAACACCCCCACCACTTCACTGAGTCACCCTTCTCTCTTCTTTGGTGACAGTGATCCAGAAGAACCTATAGGCGAGCCTCCTGAGATATACGAAGATCCTATAACGGAAGAAGAGTTAGAGAACACTCCATCTGAAGCCATGGCTGAGAATAGAAGAGAAGATGAGAGAATAGAAGGTGCCTTTCCCATCCGAGAGACCAATGGGGACATGAAAATGAAAAACTTAAGCCCCTCCGCTTTACCTCACTTCCATGGATTGACTACTGAAGACCCTGATACCTTCCTGTTTGAGTTTGTTGTCCTTTGTCGAACCTATGACTATACAGAAGATGAGCAAAAATTGAAACTCTTTCCCTCTACCCTCAAGGATGCAGCATTACGCTGGTTCATGGGCTTACCTGGAAACAGTATCACCACTTGGGCTCAGATGCAGCAAGCTTTCAATACCAAATACCGGGACTACTGTAGGTCCAAGGAAGCCAAGGGAGAAATCTTTCGGATGACCATGGGAAATGATGAGTCTTTAGAAGATTATGAGGAAAGGTTCCAACTTAGCTATAAACGGGCCAGGTGCACACTTGACCCTGAATCTCTCAAGTTGGTCCTGCTCCGAGGAGTCCATGAAGACCTTCTAGATACCCTTCACATGCTAGCTGGAGGAGATATTTACCAACTACCTTATGAGGATATAAAGACTGTGTTTAGAAACCACTCTAGGGCAGCCCAAAAAAGAGGTAGGGGAAACCCCCTTTCAGCTAGTACTACTTTCTCCAAGCATGAGTTTGCAAATCAGCTGGAGGACCTCAAAAGTGAGGTGAGACAGACCATTGCCATGCAACTTGATACATTCTGAATCCAGTAAAAGAAAGAGGAAGCTGAGAGGGCTTTGGCCATCTTCTGCCCTAGGTGTACAAGGAAGCACCCTAAGAACGAGTGTCCATTACACTCAGTAGAGGTATGTTTCGTTTGTGAGGAGGACCACCCCACAAACCAATGCCCAACCTTACCTGGGCTTAAGGCCATGTACCAAGGAACTGAAGCACCCACTGAACCTCTCTACTTCCTCAACCAAAGGAGGCCGCATGGACCTAGACCTTACCAGAAGGGGATGCAAGGGACATCCCAAGCTTATTATAGCCCCAACCAATCTGCTCCTATGCCTTCTTGGGGTCCCCCTGCTCATCCTTCCTGGTCTGTGGCTCCTCCATGGTCTTACCCACCTCAATAGCATACTCAGCCCACTACTCATTCGTTTCACTCACATGTCCAGCCACAGCCTCAGTGGAATGCACCTCAACCAGGGTGGAGGACCCAGTATAACACTCCTCCCGCCATTTTTCCTCCACCACCAGCTCAGCCACAACCATTACCTCTTGCTCCTCCAAGACAACCCCAAATGCCTGCTCAACCGAACCCGAACCCCAACAACCGACAGGCCCAGCAGGTATATATTGGGGAAACAACATGCCCTACCTATGCTGTGGAGATCCAGGGGATCAACCTGCGATCTGGGAAGACTCTTCCGGATCGCCAACCTCCTCCCCCAGAGGACGAGGAAGATAAACAAGAAAGTGAACCAGAAGCCATTCCACCCTTTCCTGAGAGACTGACTGTAACCACACAACCCAACCCAGAAGAGAATGAGCTTCTGGGAGAACTCAAGCAGTTGTGTGTGAAAATACCACTTCTCCAGGCCATCAAAGATGTACCAATATACAACAAATTGGTTAAGGAAAAGTGTTTCAGGCACCCGGGTAGGCGGAAAAGAGATGCCTCAACCATCAATGTCATAGGACAACTGTCTGATCTTATGTTGGGGCAAGTAATCTGTCCAAAGTATTTGGATCCTGGGAGTCCTGTAGTTGATGTCTACATCAATGGCACCATCATACCCCACACTTTGATTGATTTAGGGGCTGCCATTAATGTGATGACCAGGGATACCATGCTCAAACTCAACCTTCAGGGTTCCATAAGGAAGACCTCAACGGTCCTGCAGTTGGCAGATCGCTCCACCGTGACCCCCGAAGGGATTGTGGAGGATGTCTTGGTCTCTGTTGACTCTTGGGAGTATCCTGCGGACTTCTTGGTTCTTCAACCAAAGGCAAAGCTTACTGGATACCCCCTTATTTTGGGAAGGCCTTGGTTAGCCACTGCGGATGCTTACATAAGCTGCCAAGCAGGAAACATGACCATCAAAAATGGTCCTATGTCCAAGCAGCTAGTCCTATACCCTCCTGCCCAACCTCTATTAGAGCATGACTTACCACTTTGGTTGGAAGAAGGAGAAGAGGATGAGGTGTACTCTGCACCCTTGTGCACCTTAGAAACCACCATGGGAGGTCCTCAAACCGAGGATGATTTGATTGAGACCTTGATTCAGAATCCACCTCCTAGTGCATTGTCCTTAGAGAAATTGGTGGAGGATACTCAAGCCAGCACCTTAGTGGACCTTTGTGTGACCGATCCAATCACTCCCAAAGTCAAAAATGTGGAGTTTGGCCCCGAGAGAACGTTAAAGATCAGCTCCTCCCTATCTCCTTCCCAGGAAAAGGAGCTGTGTAGTCTATTGGCCAGTCATCTAGATGCTTTTGCTTGGAGCTATAAAGAGATGAAAGGAGTCCATCCTTCGGTCTGTACCCATCACATCTACATCAAAGAAGATTGCAAACCGGTCAGGCAACCTCAGAGGAGAATGAATCCAGCCCTTAAGGACATTGTCAGAGAAGAATTGCGAAAACTGTTGGATGCAGGATTCATCTACCCCATCTCGGATAGCGAGTGGGTGTCCCCTCTGGTGTTGGTTCCCAAGAAAAATGGGAAGTGGAGAATCTGTGTGGACTACAGAGAACTGAACAAAGCCACCAAGAAAGACCACTTCCCTCTGCCCTTCATAGATCAAGTGTTGGATGGACTGGCGGGAAAGAAGTTTTTCTCTTTCCTAGATGGGTTTAGCGGGTATAATCAGATCCAAATCAGCCCGGAAGACCAAGATAAGACCACCTTCACTTGTCCTTGGGGTACCTTTGCTTACCGAGTCCTTCCCTTTGGGCTATGCAACGCTCCTGCCACTTTCCAGAGAGCAGTATTGAGCATCTTTTCTGAGCTGGTCCATGATTCGGTGGAAATCTATATGGATGACTTCACTCCTTATGGGTCCAACTTCCAGGAAGCATTGTCCAATCTGGGAAAAGTTCTAACCAAGTGCATTGAGATGAACCTGTCCCTCAGTCCTGAAAAATGTGAATTCCTGATGACTGAAGGGACCATGCTAGGACATACCATTTCTCGCCAAGGGTTACAGGTGGATCCTAACAAAATTGCTCTCATCAAAAAGGTTCCACCTCCTCAGAAGGTAAGAGATGTTCGAAGTTTCTTAGGCTTGGCAGGATATTATAGAAGATTCATTAAAGACTTCAGCAAGCTAGCCTCACCATTGTTTGGCCTCTTAGCAAAAGATGTTGAGTTTAAATGGACTGACGATTGTCAGAGGGCTCTGAATGAATTAAAGGATAAGCTGGTGTCTGCCCCGATATTGAGAGGTCCAAATTGGGCCCTACCTTTCCACGTCCACACTGATGCCTCGAACAAAGCCATAGGGGCAGCCTTAGGACAGGTTGAACAAAAACTCCCATATGCCATATACTTTGTCAGCAAAAACTTATCCAAGGCAGAACTGAATTATATTGTAACTGAGAAAGAGTTCTTGGCCGTGGTCCATGCCCTGAACAAGTTCCGACACTACATCACTAGCTATCAAACATTTGTACATACTGATCATGCTGCAATTAGATATTTAATGAATAAACCAGATGTGAATGCTCGTATTATTAGATGGTTACTTTTGTTGCAGCAGTTTGATTTGACTATCGTTGACAAACCAGGTAAAGAAAATGTTGTTGTTGACTTTTTGTCTAGATTGGATTTACCTGCAGGTGAAGATGGGACCGTGGATGACCAGATGCCAGATGAACATCTGTTTGCTATCTCAGTACTCTCGCCATGGTTTGCTGATATAGCAAACTACCTGGTCTCAGCACAGTTCCCTCCGCATCTATCCTCAAAAGAGAAGAGCAGAATCGTGAGGAAAAGTGCCTCATTCACTTGGATCGGGGGCAACCTGTTCAACTTGGCCCCGATCAGATCTTAAGGCGTTGTGTAAGGGAGGAGGAAGTCTTTGACATCCTCCTAACCTGTCATGACAGGCCTTGTGGAGGACATTTTGCAACCAAGAGGACTGCCTTCAAAATTCTACAGGCAGGCTACTATTGGCCCACGCTTCATCAAGATGTCAGAAGATATATCAGCCAATGTGACTGATGCCAAAGGATGGGGAAACCGACTCCAAGGGACGAAATTCCTCTCCAACCTCAAGTGACTCTTGAGCCATTTGAGAAGTGGGGTATGGATTTTGTGGGTCCTATCAATCCTCCTTCAAGGCAAAGGTCTTACATCATTGTGTGCACAGACTATCTGACAAAGTGGGCAGAAACCAAGGCAATCAAAGCAACGACAGAAGAAAAGGTGGCTGAGTTTTTAAGAGAAAACATCTTCTACAAATTTGGCTACCCAAGAGAGCTAGTCACCGATCAAGGAAGCCAGTTCACCTCCAACTTAATTGAAGACCTACTCGCTCATCAAAAGATCAAGCATAGGACTTCCACCCCCTATCATCCTCAAGCAAATGGGCAGGTGGAAGTCACCAATAGAGCATTAGAAGGGATTTTGACTAAGGTGGTGAGCAGCAGCAGAAAAGATTGGGCAGATCACCTGGTTGAGGCCACTTGGGCTTACAACACCACTTGGAAGACCACAACCGGCTTCACACCTTATGAGCTGGTCTATGGGAAGAGAGCTTTGCTGTCAATTGAGTTCGAGTACAACACATTAAGGATGGCAGCTCAGCTGGACCTAGATCTCAGCCATGCCCAGCAAGAAAGGTTATTGCAGCTGAATGGGTTAGATGAACACCGAATGCAGGCCCTTCTCCACTCAGAAGTGGTTCAACTTCAGAGGAAGATATGGCATGACCGGCACCTCAATGACAAGCAATTCCAGCCAGGAGATTGGGCGCTGTTGTACGATTCCAGACATAAGGATTTTAAGGGGAAGCTGAGAGAAAGATGGCTAGGACCATATGCAGTGGAGAAGTGTAATGACAATGGGTCTGTTCTTATTCGGACCATTGATGAGGAAGCTATCCCCATGCTCGTCAATGGGCATCGACTAAAGATCTACAGGAAACCTCTTTTGAGGCAAGAATTCATCAAAACTGTGGAAAAATCAGTGCTGGTCATAGAGAAGGGTTCTGCCTCTGTTTTGGGCATACCCTGAACATCATAAAAAAAAAATTAAAAAAAATAAATAAATAAATAAAGATCCTTGGGTGAAAACCTTTCTGAAGCTCCCAAGGCAGGTGGTAGGGGGGAAAACCTCATTGAGGCGCCCCTGTTGTCTCTCTGAAAAATTTTTGAATAAAAAAAAGACCCTTGGGTGAAAACCTCTCTGAGGCGCCCAAGGCAGATGGTAGGGGTGAAAACCTCACTGAGGCACCCCTGCTGTCTCCTAAAAAAAAAAAAAAAAAAAAACAAAACAAACAAAGGAAAAAGAAAACAGAAAAAGAAGGAGGCAGAAACAGAAAAACAGGCTCAAGCTTTGAAAATTAATGCAGGTTGCAGGTATTCCATGCAGAAAAGGAGGCCTCTCAACTCAAGGACAAGGGTCCCTACCATGCTACCAGGTGACCTCACCAGCACTCCCTCTAGAAACACTCATCTCTTCCAAGGTCTGGGCACGATCTGGTCACAGTTTAGCCTTCTATAGGAAGCTACAGGACTTTCTACAGGAAGTTCTGTATTTCTACGAGAAACTTCCTGTAGAATCTTGGGACGGGCCAGGACCGATTGTGTAGAAGAATTTGAAGCCCGAAGTCTAATAAGGGGGCATGCAACCAATGTTTTTTTTCATCACCCACTGCTGTCGCCTCCTTCCACCACCATTGCTGCCACACGATTGAAATACCTGCACAGTCAAACCAGAACGTTGGATTCTCAGAAGAAATAATTTTCAAATGGAAAATAAAGCACGCAGAGGCCCAATGCGCTACTTGTCAAGGCAATCCGAGAACCCTGCAACCGTGAACGTGACTCCACCGTTTTGGCATGCACCCGAGGAGGAGAAACGGCTACAGGATGTCCTACAGGAATCTTGTAGCAGTTGATCCGGCTAGAGCACACGCCATGAAGATACCTGAAACACATGAGCTGGCGCATGCACCATCCACAGCCAGGCAACCGGTCTCGTAACCAGCAGCAGTCAGCGAAAAGAAGCTCCCATGCCTATGCGTGAAGCGGCAGCAAGCGGATCCGTCAACCTCGTCCTGAAGCATGAGAAAAATAACGTCACGACCGCACAGGTAAGTGCCTCACCCTGTTTCGTCAAATTACATGAACAATGCTCTAAAATGTGTGTAAATATGAAAATGAATGGGTTGAGCAAGTCGGGTAGCCATTCAACTGGCCACCACAACCAGCCCGATGGCCTCGTCCGATCCGAAAAGCTTTGGTTGTGTCAAACAAGACAGGAAATGGACACGTGGGAAGCGTCCAGTCGGAGAGAAGCGGCGATCTAACAGAAATGGCGGCGGTAGATATGCAGGGAATGATTCGGCGGTCAGGCAGACTTACAGTGGAATGATAGCAGGTGACGTCGGCCAACGGGCCGGCGGGGACAGCTCACCCCCGCGCCACGAATTCCGCAGGGATTCAAATCCACCGGCTAGATCGCGTATGGCACTCCACTCATTTATTCTCAACCGCTTTGCAGCCGAGTACGCATCCACAATTTCCTGAAGGCTGTTACTCCGAGTCCTCGGCCTGTTCAAACGTCCTGTTGTTGCACAAAAGACCCAGAACCACTGAAGCGCTCTCCAAAACCCGTGCACGACTTCTACAGGAAGCTGCGCTATAGGAAGCTCAATGCCACGGAGGAAATTAAAACTGTTCACGTCAAAGGTAGCAAGTCTGGAACGAGGTAAGCCTGAACATAGTCCTCCCATGCAATTGGTTCGAAAGGTGGTGAAGTCAACGTCTTAAAGGGGTAGAAAACCGTAAATTACAGTCTGTGCATGAATTTGCAAGCGTCGTCCTATTTCTGCATGCGAATTGTCGTTGTAGTGTGTATGCGGGATTTTCTACAGGGTTTGGTTCATAATTGAGCCACTGTCAAGGCTCACCTATAGACAGTCGTGAATTTATAAACTGTGTGCATGATAGAGGCGTAACTCTGCGCTCTGTCTAAGGAAATCCCATAGATCCATCTTTTTATACGCGCCAGCCAGCTCAGGCCAACAGCAAGCTTTTACCATGCCGGGTGGGTTCATTAGGAAAGAGCCGACAGACTCAAAGAAGCTACGGGAAACCCCTGAGGTGGTAGACCTGTTTTCTCGTGCACGGTGGATGTCATTCTGTGACAAGCTTCAAGGTCACGATGACGAGGTTGCAGAAGAATTCCTGCGAGCTTTGCAGCCAAAGTCAAAAATGTTGGCCGTTATCAACTTCAGAGGTTTGACCCTCAGACTCACCCCGCAGTTCATTAGCAGAGTCACTGATCTCCCGATGGGGGTACCTTGGGATAAGGAGGAGAGAAAACTAGGCCAGAAGGCTAAGAAGGAGTTCTTTTTCCCGGAGGAGCAATTCTCAGAAGACAAGAATGGAGTTCGAAGAGCCAGCCTACAGCCGTTCTGGAGTGAGGTCAACCTCCAAATTATGAAGTATATCACGTGTGAGGGGCGGTTCAGCATCGTGTATGGATACCATTTCCGGCTGCTCACAGAACTTAGGCACCAAACAGACCTACCCTCAGAAAACAAGTTGAGCATTCCTTACTTCCTCCTGCAGCCCATGACTGAATGTGCCACCAAATTAAGAGAGGGAAAGCCAGACCAGATAGCCCATCATGGGCTCATTAAACTCCTCGTGGAAGATGCACTCCACACATACACCGTCCCTCTCTCTTGGGAAACCTTTCGAAATTTGACTAAGGATGATGACATCCGAATTTTGGCTGAGGAGCTCGCCTCCTCCAGCAGCGAGGAGAAGGAACCAATTCAAACAGAGAAGAAAGAAAAAGGCCAAGAAACCACGACCAAAGCACCAAAGAAAGAGCACAAGGGCAAACAAAAGAAAAACCAAGCTGCCAAAACAGAGGGTGACAAAACCACATTAACACCCAGGGAGAAACGACTACAGAGCAGGGTGGAAAGGACTGAAAAAGTCCATGTTGGTGAGGGCACCTCTAAGGCAGCCTCAGCAAAATTGAAGGAAAAAGCACCCCCAGCCAAGCAGGCTAAAACGGTTCCATCTGTTTCTACAGGAAAATTAAAAGCGGCTTCTACAGGAAGCCAGAAATCAGCCGCTACAGGGCTTTCTACAGGAAGTCCTGAGAAAGGAAAACAGAAGGAGAAAACGGCCGAAATCCTTGCTAGGGAGGCAGTAGCTGTGCTGGCCACCCTAAGCACCCCTCCCAAGCCAAAGGAAAAACGAAAGAGGGAGACTCCTCTGTATTTCAAAGCGAGGAGAAGTGTAAGAATCAAAACAGGTAGGCCCCAACCTCCATCCAACGACCCAATTACCATTGAAGACACCCCTACCTCGCCAAGGGAGAAGTCCCCCTCAAAAGTATCAGTCACTTATGAGCGGGGGAGCCCGAAGACAACTGCCTGGAAGGAGAGAATGGAAGGGTTAGCTTCAAAAACCCCTCTACAGGATGCTGAAGCCGTTCTACAAGAAACATTGGCCAGGCTCAAGGAGACCGAAAGAATGGAGGGAGAGGCAGCCACATCACCACCAAGGGAAGAAAAGGTAGAGCCACAGAGGGAAGAAGAGGTAGAGCACATTGCGGAACCTAGTCCCCAGCCAAGCTTGAGCTCTTATTATAACTTTTTGGAGGCTGGAAAAATTATTCCACAGAAATTCACAGTGCCGTTGTTCTTTGCATTGGAGGAAGAAAGAGTGAGAACCCACACATGGATGAGGATAGCTAAATCTAAAGGAGTAGCAGATATAGGCCCCTTGGAGGAACAACTCAAGGAGGCAAGAAGAGAATTAGCTATGGCAAAACACGTGGGAAACTGCCAGCGAGTATTTCTACAGGAAGAAAATGAGAAGCTCAAACTGCAGCTACAGGAACAGAGGAAAGAAAGGGGCACAGCATCAGAGGACACTACAACAGAACCTCAAGGCAAAGAAGGAATGCAAGCTGGTCTTGAGGAACTAAACCAGCATCTACAGGAAAGGGAATTGCAAGCAAACATCAAGATACAAGCTCTCAAACAGCAGTTGCAAGAAAAAGAGGCACAACTGGCCTGCATGGCCAGTTGGGCCATGGATGCTCTACAATGTAGACAGCCGACCAAGTCTTATGGCCTATACCTACGGGACCAGTGGCTGCAATTCCAAATTAATGCATTGGCACAGAGGGGTATCTCCCAAATCCAAAACCCCCAGCAGTTCATAGACTTATGCAACAGCAGTTCAACAGAGGACAAGGCCAAGCTGTCAGAGTTCTACCTCCATAATTTGGCCCTTCCAAACGTAACTTCATGGGACCCCAACACAGTCGTGGGAGATATGCAGCTGATGGCGTTTACCTCATGGTTAAACCACGAAGAAAAGAGAGCAACAGAGGTCAAAGAGGTTATGAACCGAGAGTTACATGAACCACTGCTGATTAGAGCAGAGCCAGGGGACCCCACTGCATTGATATCAGCCCACCAACACCTAGCAACCGACTCTCAGGCTTTATTAAAATACATGGATCAGCAGGCTCAGGCTATAGCACATTTCGAGGACATGGAGCGATTATTAGGGGACAATTGTGTTCATGCCTGCACCCGAAGGTGGAACACATTGTCCCACGGCCTCAAAATCAGGGAGTATCACACTCCAACTAGAATGAGGGAGGCTCTAGTACGGGTGCCTCTCTACAAGAAGTCCATACAGAACCTCCAGGCCAGTTGGATTGGCCTCAAGCTAAGCCCACCTTTGCTTTTGGGATTGGTAGAAGGAAGCACAGAAAAAGAAGAGCATAAGCAATGGGAAGAGGTGGAAAGGAAGGCCGGGTTCCATGACAGTGAGGAGGATACTACTTCAGAAGCCTGGGATGTGAGAGTGGCGGTTAAAGCAATGAAGGACGAGGAGCTGGATTAGTTGCTCAGGGATGAGCAATCATTTTAGCAGGGGGGTGATGATGAGCCCCAAATTTGGTAACATTTTGGGCTCATTTGGCCTAACTACCCTTGTTCAATCCTTCATTTTTCATAACTTATGCATTATTTTTTAGTATGTTTATGTCATTTGTATGAATAAGGGTAGTCACTATTCCTAGGTGGCTAACACGTGCTCATTTCAGGATTTTTGACACATATTGGAGCAAAACCGAGTAGACATGGGCTAGAAGACAGCCAAGCTTGGGTTGAGGATTCGTAGGGGGGTTGTCTATGGCATTAAATAGCCTCCCTCAGGATCTTCACCCCCAACTCCGAGCTCCAAAGGCCACCAAAACCGGATCTAGAAGGCAGCCAAACCGATTTCTTGAAAGGAGTTGTTCACTCACAGTTGGAGCAGCCAAGCCCCACAGATTTAGGAGGCCAGCTAGGGCCTCGTAGTGTATAAATGTTAAGGCTTCAGCCTTCGAAAAGGACTTTTGAAAAACTTTTGCATATTCTGCACTACAGTGCTGCTAGTTCTATTTTGTTCTCTTGTAGCCATTATTGGCATAACTCTTGACTTATGATTATTTTTTGATAATGGGAAGCAGTCAGATTTGATATCAGCTCTGAGTTTTCTATAGGAGCCATAGCTCTCGGGGTTGGGCCCAACCTGAGAGCCTAGGGCCTCCTTCTTTGTATTGTTATCTTTCCTTTCAGCACTGTGATTTTCCTTGTATGCATTTGAAACGAAGTTTGTTGAGCTAGATTTAGCTGTGTGGTTAAGTAGGTCATTGTTGAGGAATAGAGCTGCTTCAGATGGCTAGAATAGATTGATAAGATAAGAATTGATAAAAGCTCCAGAAAAGGGTTGTCCACACTCTCAGTTTCACCTCTCCCTCATTGGATCAGGGGCTGGAATTGCAGAAACAGTGCTGCCCAACAAAAACACTAGTTTACTTGACCATGCAATCTTTGGTGTAATGTTTTCGTTTGTAGGAGTTAGTCATGCGCTCAGGCCTTTTGAAATGTTTCTTTGCTTAAGTGTTGTACATGGTTCTCTTTATGAATAAAGCTGCTGTTCATTGGTTTCGTTGACAGTTAGGATAGATTAGTTGATATTTTGATTGTGTGAAGGACGTGGTTGATTTGGTTAAGTATACACTGTGCAGGGCATCTCCATCACTCTCTCGTCCACCTAAGCTTCGTCCAGGCCAGCTACTCCCTCTCCAAGTTAGGTCCCTCGTCTCACAACTACTCCTCTGCCCACGTAACCCTACCTTCTTGCTCTTCCATTGCCTCAGCCTTCTTTAAGACAAGTTAGCTTTCCACACCCTCTCATCACTTCATCCCTCAGTCACTGAGTCATCTCAGACGCCTACCCTACCTCCCTATCCATTCATGCATCCTCTTTCACTCACCCATCATCCAAAATCCAATTTTAGAACATCCTGTAGAAATTTCTGAACATCCTATAGAAATTCCTGAAACATCCTGTAGAACCCCTGCAGACTTCCTGTAGAAGCTCACAAATGAGGTTTCTTGATAGCCAAACTTTGTAAAACTCTCTGGAAGGGTGTTAGGGACTCCTTAGACCCCCTCTGAACCTTCCTAACCTTTTCCAAGCCTTTCTCCTCCTTGATCCGCCTCTGCACAGTAAAAAGCCAGTTAAAAGCACATGCATGATAATTCAAATAACTTCTTCAAAAATACAAAAAGATGTGTTCTTCAGATAGAGATAGCATAGGCATGTGAATTTTACCTTTGTAGAAGTAATGGCATCTTTTTCAATAGTTTTCATCCTCTCCTTTGCATCAGTAGGACTAGCTGGTAGAATTAGGGTTTGCTAGGGTTTTTGTTACTTTTTGGCTTTCAGTTTCTTTCTGCAAGTAGATCAGTTTCTTTTGAGTTAGCTTCCATCCATCAGTTAAAAAGCTTCTTCTAAGAGCTCATAGAAGTTGGCTTAAACCCCTAGCGGACTTGTGCCAGCTGACCAAGTGACAGCGGCGGCAAGAGCTAGTACTTGTGCATACAACACCGTCGCTTCCAAGTTTGTTACGAACTACCGGGTTGATAAAAGTAAAGAAGGGAGTCCCAGGAGTTGCAGCATTATTGCTGCAATACTGGAGCCCACCAATATGCACAACTATTGTATATGCACATATATATAAATGGAAGCATGCATATACAGACGATAGCTTATGTATGTGTGGAGCTTCAATATATGCATTTTTTTTATGCACATCCTATATAACATAGATATGGAACTATGCATATATGGAAGATTTCTTTTGTATATGTAAAATCTCTGTATATAAACATATATATGGAAGCCATTTTCCGTAAATGCACACTTCCATATATATATGTATATACAGAAATTTCACATATACAAAAGCTTCTATATATGCACATTTCCATACATATGTGCATATACAAAAGTCACGCTTATGAAGAAGCCATCTTCTGTATATGTGCAGATTTTGAATATGCACGCACACGCACATATAAGCATGCATATATAGAATATTGCTTCCATATATGTGCAACTTCAGTATATGGCTTATGTATTGTTGAATTTCCATGACCTTGGGTCTAAGATATAATCTGAAAATCTATGATGCTAACAAACCAAAAATCTCAACAAAGCTATTTTACACAGCGGAATATAAATAGCAGTAAATCACACATGCACAAGTATAAACAACTTTTTAAAAAATATTGTACAAATATGGAAAAGAACCCAATCTTCATTTTATTAAACCAACTGAATAATACAATTGTCTAGGGCTCCCATATAAGGGATAATGGCCTTCAGTTATCCACAAGTACAAGAGTACAAGATACAATGATAATCTCACTGTTGTAGTGCACAATGATAGTATCTATGTTGTATCTCGTCTTGTCGGTCATTCACTTCCATTCTACTCTCATACTGCCCCTTAGTCCATCAATAAACAACACATAGAATCCATGAAGGCTTCCACCTATCACTGTTGCAAGTCACTTCTTCTCCAATGAACACGAGTAGATCCATTCTTCTCTTATAGGCTAGCTAATACCTGAGCTCCAATATACCAATCGTGTAGCTTCTTTTGTCGGTCAAAGAGATACACATAGGCTCCAACAACTTCACCCAAATTCCAGTTTTCAAACTCCCTTTATGAATGGGGCTACTCTTAGACAAACACATTTCACTCCAACAATCCAATGATTCCCAATACTTCTGTCACAATTCACTATGAAATCTGCTCCTAATTAGGGTTTCTAAACACCCAAGACAACCCTAACACATGGCTCCCACATGCTGAATAAACTTTCCATACATGGACCATCCACCTAGCATAATTTCATCATAAAAATAACATCAACATACCTTCAAATTTGGTGTACTTTTGCTTTAGGTAATGTTGACTGGCTAGGGAAACAATTAGCTCATTTTTAACCCTCTATTTTACCTGTTAACAACCTCCTACAACCGTGGAATTCCTCCCTTGTGTCATTGCTTCTTTGTGTTGATAGTTAGGTTGGTTAATAGCCCTCTGGTATGACATGCAGCCTCCTCACAAGCTGTGATTTAGGGCTGTGGCATACCTTAATTTCCAAAACAGATCTGCGACTTAATTTCACAAGAGAACACAACCTTAATTCAACACAAAACCACCTAGACTTTCTCATGAAGTTCTGGCCTCCTTGTCCTTATAGTTGGCTCTGCAAATAGTCACAAATGTGGCCCACGACCCTATTCCTCCTTGCTTTGGCTCCCTTGACATGCGACTCAAATTCAGATGTTATTTCCCTATGAAATGTGCACTTATGGATGATGAAATGTTATTTGTTTACTATATATCCTCATATGTGGCTCCAAAAAATTCCTTGAGGAGGGCTTGTCGAGTTGTCATAAGGTTTCCAACTACTAGGTCCACCTTAACTAAGCCCACACAATATCTTCATAAATTCATAACTCATTTTCTACAAATCGGATTTCGACGATTTTCATTGCGTTGGATTCTCCTCAACACCCTCTATCATCTCCATCCATCACATGAAGAAAATGCCTCATGGTTTTGGCCCAAACCCTTTGGGTAAAAAACCCCATCCTTGGGATCCAAGCTCACAAATGAATTTTATGGTGCTCCAACCTCCAGACCATGAACCCTAGGGCTTCAAGTACCTCCAAAGCTACCAAAAATCAACATGTATGTGTGCATATTCTATAACTTAGATATAGAACGGTGCATATAGGGAAGATTACTTCCATATATGTGCAACTTCTGTATATGTAGATATATGTAGAAGTCATCTTCCATATATGCACACTTCCATATCTATGTGCATATAGAGAAGTTGTGCATGTACAAAGGTTTCTCTCATTTGAAAAAAAAAGGAGGAACATGGAAAGAAATTTCATTTAACAAGAAAATAGAATGACTTTTCCAAATCTGTTGCATTAAATCCCTCTGTGTATTATAATTCCTTTTTAAAAGAGAAAGAGAAGACGATGAGCATAGAGAATAAATTTTCAGAAATCACAAATTGGAAATGATTTAAAAAAAATTAAAGGCGTACACGCTTTGTTTTTTCTAATTCAGAATATATATAATAATCGTTGTATACCTTACTATCCATAATTTCTAAATGGAACAATCTTTCAAAATCAATATTCCTCACGCTACAGGTTAAAATGACTTAGAGGAATGAAACGAAATGTGTCCACTCCTTTCAGTGAGGTTAGAAGATTCTCACTTCAAATTAGAAGGCTTCTTAACTTCCTCCCTGGTCAATTAAAATTGAAAGCTTTCGGAAATTCAATTCTCTGGCCATTATTCGTTCCAAACTTGAAACCATCTGAAAGCTTTAAATTTTAAAATGAAATGAAATTAAAGGTGAATTCAAAGTTAGAATTGAAAGCTTTTAGAAATTCAATTCGCTGGCTCTTATTCCAAACGTGAAACCAAAGAATCAGAAAATATGACAAAAATTTTCACTATTATTCCTTGAAAGACCAAAATAATATAAATCTATACTGACTTAATATGCTTTGTGTGTTGGACATTATTTTCCAAAGCCTCCACACAGGCAATGGGAATGGGCTCTAAAAATCATCTACGATTGCCTGCAACGAGGACGTCTTTATCTACAACTAATTCCTACTCAAATTTCATTTATATATAAATCTCATTGTAAATATTACTCCTAATTTGTAAATTGAATAACTTTTCAAATTGATATCCCTCATGCTCCGGATCAAAACGACTTTAAAAATAAGAAAAATAAAACTAGATGTGCCCACTGCTTTCTGTAAGTTTTAGGAGATGCTAACTTCAAATTAAAAAGCTTCTTAACTTTATTGGTGTGGGTATCGACAAAGTAATCCAATAGATCATTGATCACATATACATTGTAGTTTGTTGCAGGAAAGAATTGGTGTTTCTTAAAGATGTTGTAATGGAAATAGAGCCTATTGTTAAGTAGATCCACAGAGACCGCCAGGCAATAAACAAGAACAAGAATGATAAGGTTTCCGATGTGAGTAGATGGCTTAAATATTTGGATTCCCTTCTCCAAAAGGCATCATAGGTGGCACGACACTACACAATACCAATCATGTGTAATGTTATCAAACCAGCATGAAGATCTATGATTTTAATTTACACATCAAAGAGAATCTCAAATTGTCCCCTTTGGTTGAGTTGGCCCAACTTCCAGAGCTGTTAGAGGAAAAAACTCAAAACCTCCAATGGGAACTTCAGCATATTAAGGAAACATTAGAAGCACAACCTTCATTCTACAAACAATTCCCATGGTGGTTTTGCTCCAATCGGTTGTGCATAGATGAAACTTATCAACGAACCATTTATAGTGGGACAATAGGAATACTTTTCATTTCTCGAATATTTGGCGATGGAAGATGCAATGGCTAAGAATATTGGCGTGCTTAGCAAGGGTCAATCCAAGAAAACTCTAATTCTCAATATGCTCTTCAATAGAAAGACGGTACGCAATCACTTCAGTGACGGTCTTATTACATTGGTTGACTGTTTCACAAAATCTGTTTGTTAAGAGTCTTAGGAACGAACTCTGTGTACAAATAAATTTACAAAAAGGTGCAGATTTTGGCCATAATTTGGATTAAGAAGGTGAAAATTTATTTTTGAATTAGAAATTACAGCAAAGTCAAATTTTTTCCATCTTCTTCGATGATGTATGTGGAGAGCATGTTGTGAAATTTTTGGAGAAGTTTGGTGTACAACGGTCTATAAGGGAGCACTCCAAGTCAAAAATTATTTCCAGTTCCTAGGATCGCACTACCTTGTTAAAAATCAAACTAGAAATAAATATAACTTGTCGAGAAGTCGCAAGAAAAATGATGAACAATGGAATAATAGCGAGTATAATGAGGATCGTATAGGTTTTGTTGGACACTATTGTAAATGAGGTAATTCATGTTACAATGGAGAATAAGTCCAAAGTAGCATTCTTAGATCAAGTCCCATGAAGTTACTTTATTTTATTCACATGACATTGATTTTGGATTGCAAATAGAATAACAATCTCCATGTTGATGGACTCTATGAGAATGGAAGACAATAGGCCCACCTCATTCATTAAGATCTCTATAGTTTACAGAGATGATGCAACTCCCCATCCAAATTTCATTGAATCCCCTAAACCAAGAAGATGACTCCTTTTCTGTGTTGCTGCTCTAATCGAAATAGCTATTACGAAGCACTCCGCGGTTTTCATTTTCATTTTAAAATTTTCAGCGTGGGACTGTTGAGTTTGAATTTTCATTTCAAAAATTTGCGGGCCCAACTAAGCAGTTTGAACTCCTTAGCACATAGATGACACTGATGACATTGAACACATGTGGGTTGATTTCATTAACTACATATGAATTTTGCATATATTGCATAATGAACATTCTATGTTATGACACAATTTTATTTATTCAAATTAAGACATTTCAAATTTAATACCAAAATATTTTAATTTTAATTCAAATTATTTTTGTAATAATTTTGTTACCAATAACTAATCATGTGTTGAATGAAAATCATTTTAACTTGACTTGTTTCTTCATTTCTTTATTTTAGTAATCACAACTCAATCAACAATATCAGATGAAACTAATTCTTAATTCATGTATTAATTATTCTTCTTTTTCTAATAATAATAATAAAATAAATAAAAAAATAAAAATAATTTAATTTTTTTTTATTAATATAAGATATATTATAAAATAAATATTTTAATACCTATCTTAAATCAATGTTTATAAACATTTACTAATTATTTTATTTCTATAATTATATTAATTTTAATTAAATAAATACTTTAATAGTATAATTACAGTTAACCAATTATAACTTATCTATTTAATAAATAGACATAAATTCAACTTAACCTTCTCCTTTCCGTGAATAATAACAAATAAATATACCATATTAAATGATATTAATTCTTTATCGTTTAACCGCTTCTCAAAAGAATCGAATCATATTCTTTTAATTTGAGATCAATTCTTTCTAAATTAAAGAACTACTCAGTGATGCACTTCTTTGCTATGCTCAATCATAGGCTTAGTGGTTTCTTTGACTCTTCACTTTTTAAATATTTTTTTTAATAATATAATATTATTATAATATGATATGAAACCAGATGGGTTGTGATAGTGGAAAAGCGATCTCATTTTGATGAAACCAGATGGGTTGTGATAGCGGAAAAGCGATCTCATTTTGGATTCCAAAATTTCAGTTAACACCAACACACTCTTTAAAAATCATGCTTATGATTATGTTTAAAAAATTAATGAGCGAAGTTGGGTAATCAATTTTACTCAATGTGAATTGAATTGTGCCGAAGATAGTGTCAGAATTCACACAAAGCAATTTTAAAAGGACATTGTTGAGCTACTAATATCTCACTTTAAAGGGATAGCAAAGGAAATTGTTGAGCTAGTAATAAGTAAATAAATAAATAAATTATTATTAAATTATTATATTAATTAATTTATAAATAATATATTTTAGCAAATGATATTGATGATGATTTACATCTATTAAAAACTATATGGTTTACTAGACCTTAAAAAGGTGAGAAATTATTCAAAATTCTTTAGCAATTTATTTCTATGCTCAAAAAGAAGAGAAGGTTGGTACTATGAGAGATATATTGAAAATTAGAAACCATGTGAGTATAAGTTCGACAATTTAAGAGAATGTGATTTTCATCTTCAACCCTTCTAAGCCTTCACATGATGATGAATGATTGTTTTTTATGCTTAATGCTAATAAGTATTATTATTTTATGTATGAGACATGGGTACATTGAGGGACTTGATCCCTCTTTGTGCATCATAGATCTAAAATTAAGATGGAGCTACATTGCTTCATATATATTTTTCTCATATAAAAAAAAAATATTTATATTATATATGAGGAATATGTAAATTCTTAGAGGGATTGCTTAGATAACAAGGCTTGAAGGCATTACAAGACACACTTATTGTAAGTTGAGCAAGTCACATGAACCAAGGTGGGAAGGAGAACAATGAATTGATATACAAATATTTAATTAAAGGGAACATTAAAGAGGACATTTAAATAACTTACTTCTAACTAATATTAATTTTTTTTAGTTAATATTTTTTAAATGTTAAGAGCCAAGTTCATTTTCAATATAAAAGGAATTATACATTGAAATATTTTATTTTAATTCACATCAAAATATTTTTTTGTTATTAATATTTTTCCTACATTATATCTATTAATTTCCTATATATAAAATTGATATTGAAATATTTTATCTATAATCTATATTTAAATATATATTTTTCTATTAATATTTTTAAAGATCATATGTTAACTCTATATTGAAAACAAAAATAATTGCCTATCTATGTACTCATGCATTATCAAACTTTCAACCAATAAATCATAATTTTCATATCAAAGTAATAACTTGGTAAAGTTATCAACATGTTAAGCTCTAAAGATTATAAATATAATAATAAAAACTATAAGAAAGAATAGAATAATATAGAAATTTTGTGTATTTCTTTTTTGTCCATGGCACAAGGTAAAAGGAAGAGAATAAACTAATTTTGTCCCTATTTTAAGTTATATATCATGGTGAAGCATGGAGTAGTGTCCACTTTGAAAGAGAAAACGGTATTACATAGTTAAAATTAGTTTGAAAAAAAGAAATTTGTCGATCTGAAGATGATTTACAAGACCAATTGAGAGATTGAAACATTTTTAATTCTTCACTTTACTTCTTCTTTCTATTTCATATTTATTTCTAATATAAGAAAAACAATGTAGATGACTTACACTATATATATGTTACATTACCGTTATTATATTTTTTAAAGTTATTTTATTATATTGATCTTCTCAAAAGTTGATGTTTTAATGTTCAAAAAGAAAATGTCATTTTTATTTAGAAATTAAATGCAAATTATACTTCCAATTTGCATACTAAAATGATGGATTTGATGTACATTTCATTTCCATCATTGAAATTTAGTCATGGTTCCTACTTTTTTCCCTTTGATGTTACAATTAATTTTTTCATCAAATTGAAATTTCGTTAGTGTGGCACTTAATTTACTAACATTTAGATTTATTTCTCCATCATGGTAAACCTAAAGCTTAACGTCACTTATCTTTATTTCAGAATTTAAGCAAATCATTTTTAGCCACTAATCTTACTTAAAGCTAAGTTGAACAAAAACATGCTAACATTGGTAAAAGTGTCCAACTTATTAATTAGTAAACAAAATCTGAACAAACATTAAATGAAAAGAAAAATTAATAAATTTTCATTCGTGCTAATGTGGATGCATGTTATAGTATACACTTTATGTTAAACCATTATAAATCTCTAGGACTATTAGGGAAGAGATTAAGAACCACAACCACATCACAAAATTAGAGAAGGTTAGGATTGTTAGTTGGTGATCTCTCCTATGATGCCTCAACTTCATGTGACACATGCTTTGGTCATTTGTCACATGTTTCTTACCTATAAATTGGCATTTTCAACAAAAACAAACCAAAACAACACTGTATTTGGCCAAAGTCTTGATTTCCTATACAAGGCTTCATGTAAGTTAAAACCATTTAAAATAAAGAGTAATTTAGTCAAATATACCCAATTGAAAACAAAATAAGACTTGTGATTTTTCTCTATAATGTTTTTAAAATCTTCATTTAAGATTTATGTTTGTACTTACAAAATAAGACTTGTGATTTTTCTCTATAATGTTTTTAAAATCTTCATTTAAGATTTATGTTTGCACTTAGAACTTGTCATTCTATTACAAGAAAATTTTGGAAATCCCTTTTGAAATCCATGGGACTATGGTTTTTTGAGGAACATTATGGTATCTACACAAATACTATGCTATTTTAGGGCAAACATTGGCGGTGTGCCAATATTTTACATAAGCCTCATGGATTTGACATTAGTGGTGTGATAATATTTTACTTAAGCATATGGAGTCTACACAAATTCTATTCTCTTTTATAACTGTCATTTTTGGTATGACAATATGTTACTTGCAACATGAACTAGTCATTTCCATTTCATTAATTTGAATTCAACGCATTTCTCCTCCCCATCTAGTATTATAAATTCGTAAGGTAATCGAGAGTGAAGAAAGTAGGTGATAAACAACAAGATTTGCAAAAATATCAATGTGAGGGAATTTGAGTTAGGTGTTTTAATGGGTATTATGTTAACTTTGTTTTTTTGGTAAAATTTTTGGTCTTTTTTGTTTGAAATTTGGTAGGAAATTTGTTAGAATCCAAAATTTGAAGTATAGAATCTGCATAATCTCAGTGCTTCTAAGGATTTTAGAGGGTGTTGAATCTATTGTTACTTGCAACATGCTAGAACTAGCCATTTCCATTTCATTAATTTGAATTCAATGCATTTCTCCTCCCCACGTAGTATTATAAATTCGTAAGATAATCGAGAGTGAAGAAAGTAGGTGATAAACAACAAGATTTGCAAAAATATCAATGTGAGGGAATTTGAGTTAGGTGTTTTAGTGGGTATTATGTTAACTTTGTTTTTTTGTTAGAATTTTTGGTCTTTTTTGTTTGAAATTTGGTAGGAAATTTGTTGGGATCCAAAATTTGAAGTATAGAATCTGCATAATCTCAGTGCTTCTAAGGATTTCAGAGGGTGTTGAATCTATTGTTACTTGCAACATGCTAGAACTAGCCATTTCCATTTCATTAATTTGAATTCAATGCATTTCTCCTCCCCACGTAGTATTATTATAAGATAATCGAGAGTGAAGAAAGTAGGTGATAAACAACAAGATTTGCAAAAATATCAATGTGAGGGAATTTGAGTTAGGTGTTTTAGTGGGTATTATGTTAACTTTGATTTTTTGGTAAAATTTTTGGTCTTTTTTGTTTGAAATTTGGTAGGAAATTTGTTGGAATCCAAAATTTGAAGTATAGAATCTGCATAATCTCAGTGCTTCTAAGGATTTTAGAGGGTGTTGAATCTATTTATGCATTCAAAAAAATCAATTTTAACAATGGAATCCTATATTTAAACTATGGAATATAGATAATTCTAGAAAGGTTGTTGAATTCATCTATTCATTTAAAAATGGGATTTAGATAATGAAAACTTACAATTTTTCCATGAATTGTATGGTTGAATTCTAGCAAAAAAAAAACAAACCATAAATTCAACAATTAGACTAAACCATTTACATTTTGCATAACAAAAAAATTAAATTGCAATTAACACATTATATAGTTTAATATAAATGTTATTGAAACACATTTGACTTTACTAAAAATGATCTAAATTATAATTACAAAGTAAATTGGTTTTTTTTACTAATATTATATAAATTAAAACCACATACCTATAACTACTTATAATTAATTAAGAATCCATCTTCTTTAAATAAAATCAAAATCTAACACTAAAAAAATATTTGATTAACATAAACATATACTCTCTTATAAAATATCAATTATAACACTTTATTATAGATCTTGAACAATTTATTTCTTTACATTTTTAGTTAATTAAAACTATTTTCTTCAAATAAAATAAAATAAAACCTAATACTAAAATGTAATTTACACAAATAAAAATACACCTTTTAAAAAATTTCAATTATTACATTTGCTTACAAACCACCCACAAATTATTTCATATAACATGGTTTTATTTTAATAAAAATAAAATACCAAAAAAAATTCTTACCCAAAACAGATATTAAAAAAAAATAAAAAATCAACTTATAAAGCAATTTAATAGATTTATGAATATAAAGGAAATTCAATACTTTACGCTCCATTTGTGTTATTTGTGTTTGGGAGCTTTGCCAGCGATCAGAAAATTTGCCATGCTTGATGAGAAATGCAGTGAAAAAAGAGGGAAACGATCAAATATATAGGTGTATGCATATCAAAATAAGCTTAAGAACGGTTGTCCACAAAACTAAAAATATCCATATTCACAAAAATGACAACATTGCGAATGTTTGAGGAATTTATGAGTTGCTGGTGGAAGGAATTGCAACATAGAGTTTGTTTTTTTTGGTACTCTATACCTTATTTGAAACAACATTGGGCATAAGAAATACTTGTAAATGTCAAATTTGTAAATGTGTTATTTCACATTTGATAGTAAAAATGGGTATAATAAAAAATTTATTAATAGTAAAACTGGCACATATATATAAATTTTTTCCCAATAATTTAAGAAATATTTTAATGTCTGTAAAGATTGAAATCCGATTTTCTAAAGACAAATGTATTTTATAATATTTACATATTAAAAAGAGCATAGATAAAGCAATCTGCCTCTCGCTAGATTTAGCAAATGTCAATAGATTTTTTTCAGAGAGAAAAAGCTGTATGGATTATATTAAGAAGATATAAAGATCATGAATACAATGGGGCAAAATGCCACAGCCAGAGAATATATTGTTTCAGAGGTACATTGAAGGCGAAATGCCTCTGCCAGGTACCAAGCCATATTGTGCAAAACCATATATAACAATCGTGTAGACATAGAAGCATATAATGTCAACCAAAAACTGTTGAAACCAAGAGTGCATGCAGAGGTAGAATATACCCCAAAATTGTCTGATAGTGCTGGAAGATCTGCCCAGGATGAGGCAGATAAGTAGAGAAGATCAAAATAAACAGATATATTAAAAGTCTATATGAGAAATGAAACTGTAAGAGTAGTCGCCAAAAGAGACCAACTTAGGACGGATCAGGCAAAGACCCCCGAATTATAGGAAGAATGGAGAAGAGCGGAAGGGGGCAGTCCTGAAAGATGCGTCTGTTCCTCCACTTCCAGATATTCCAACAAGATGTAATGAAGAGAGCCTGCCAGATTGGGCATTGGGTGCCCCACCAGGAGAAAGCTTCCTGTACAGAGGAAAACAAATTGTGAGGAAAACCGTAGATGCAGGAGAGTTCGTACCAGATAGCAGAGGAAGCGGTGCATTGAAAGAACATATGTAAGTTCGATTCCAATGCCACGTGACAAAGATGACATCTACTGGGCCTGAGCCATCCTTTCTTTTGAAGAACATCCCAGGAGAGATTCTTGTTGGAGAAGAGAAGCCATGTAAAAAGAATGGATTTGAGAGGGCAGGGGGCTCTCCAGAGAATGAGAGGAAAGACAGAGGGGAGAGGAGGTAAGACAGCTGTTAAGACAGAGTAGAGGTTCCGGACAGTGATGGGGTGAATTGAGTTGTTGGTGGACCAGATCAGTTCATCCTTGGTGCCAATTTGGAGAACCCCGCGGTGAGAGAATCTGGAAATGAAGGAGAGCCATAAGGGACGGAGGGGGGGGGAATGGCTAGCTGTAGGTCAGATTTCCAATTGGGCTCAAGAGAGGACCAAGAGTGAATGAGATGGTTCCAGGTAAAGAGGCCCCTAGAGTGAAGAAAGGAGAGTAAAAACGGAGGGATCATAGACTCAAGGTTGTATAGGGTAGGATCAATACCAATGTAGACAGACGAACCAGTGGAAAGAGTGCATTTTAAGTTTTTAAGGAAGAAGGGATGGATCTTTTTGAAGCTGTGCCAGATAGGGGATCCACTCCTGCTTTCGAGAGAGGACCTTCTAAGCTAGAAAGCCAGATTCCTTCCTTTCAGGTACTTTTTGTTGATCAAGGTACTCCACGGATTGTTCCCAAAAATGCCCCTGTGTAGAGATTTGCAGATGAGCGCTTCTCCAAAAAGATTCATATTTAGAAGACCCCAGCCGCCTTTTTCTTTTGGTCTTGAAATAGTATCCATCCTGACAAGGTGGAGCTTTGAGTGGAAGGATCGTCCACCCCACAGAAAATTTGAAGCTATGGATTTCATTTTCTTGATAACAGAAGCTGGGAGGAGAAAGAGGTGGCTCCAATATACCGCAAGTTGGGAGAGAACCGCCCGAACCAAGATATATCTACCAGCAAGGGACAGAAAACGCAATTCCCATGAAGAGATCTTGATGTAGAAACGGTCGACCAACCAGGCCCAGTCCTGGCATCTGTATCTCTTGGCTTTTAGTCGGAACCCCAAATAAGAGAAACCTTCCTTTATCTGGGCAAGATTGATCTGAAAACGTTCAGCGATCCACAGAGCCAATGTCGGGTTTGTGTCATTATGATATAGCACAGATTTCCCACAGTTGATCTTGAGGCCTGTGGCGCCTTGAAACCTCTTGAAAAGCATGTAGAGGCAGACCCAGGAAGATTTACACAAAATTGCAAAAATTAAAATGTCGTCGACGAAGAGATTGTGGGAGAGGAGGACGTCTCTGCAGATCTTTACAGGCTTGCATCTACCATCGGCAACAGCAAGGTTGATGTGCGCGCTAAGACAATTCATCACCAAGATAAATAGGAGGGGTGAGAGAGGGCATCCCTGTCGGAGCCCTCTCTCTGCTTGAAAGAAAGTGGATGGGATTCCGTTTATGATCACTGAGAAGTGGACACTTTCGACGCACGACATGATCCAGCTAATAGCCAAGGGCCTCAAGCCAATTTTGGCAAGGAGAATTCTGAGGAAACTCCAATCCACGCAATCAAATGCCTTTTTTAGATCAATTTTAAGTGCTGCAGCATCAATGTTCTTCGTGTATATGGAGAAGAGGCATTCCTGAGCCATGGCGACAGCGTCCATAATGAGTCTGTCCTTTAAAAATGCATGTTGTTCCTTTGTTATGAAGGAGTTGAGTACTTTCTTCAATCTTTCAGCAATAATTTTAGAAATGATCTTGTATAGTGAATTGCACAAGGCAATCGGCCTAAAATCACCAAAAGATGTGGATTTGGCTTGTTTTGGAATTAATGCTATGAAAGTGGCCGAGAGAGCACTATTAATACTTCCGGAGAGGCGAGTGGCGTCGACCATACCCAGCAGATCGTTTTTGAATAGATCGTAAAAGTGAGAAAAAAATTCCACCGGCCAGCCATCGGGTCCGGGGCTCTTATCTTTTTTAAAGCCCCTGATGGTCTCAGATAGCTCCTCCTCCGTAATAGGCTTGTAGAAGTCGTCGTTGGCAGCATCGTCGAACATGTTCGGCAGAGGGTCCACTGCCCATAGTGAATCACTTAGATCGCTATGTTGCCTCTGATATTGCTCCTTGAAGAATCGAGTAGCTTCTGCTGAAATTTCCTGGTGGGAGAAGATACAATCTCCATCATCCTTCTGGATTTTCCATATAGCATTCTTAGTTCTGCGGGCATTTGCAAAATTGTGAAAAAATCTGGTATTCCTGTCCCCCTCCTTGAGCCATATAGCTCGACTTTTTAACCTCCAAGAAGCTTCCTCTTTTATAAGAAGTTCTTGTTTCTTTCTTTCGAGGGTGCAAATGAGGGTAGCCTTATCGAACGTCCGGCCATTATGCTGAATAGATGTTGCAAGCCGGCTTAGTTGAAGGTTGATGTCGAGCAGGTCCTGTGAGTCTCTGCGCTTTTTTTCAATCTGCCATGTTTTTGTTTTGTCCTTGAGCAGTTGGATTTTGTCACGAAAGGTGAGAAGAAAAGCATCCTCGGCCTGATTGATATCCTTCCAGCTGGACTTTATGAATTCATTGAAAGATTCGTCCTGTAGATGTATAGAATTGAACTTGAAGGAATATCCCATTCTTCGTTCTGTAATCGCCCAGTCAAGGAGGATAGGCTTGTGGTCAGATGTGAAGGCCCCTCCCGTATTTGCGGACGACATTCCCCATTGTCGGATTAAACTGGAGTGTAGAAGAAAGCGATCAATTCTCTTTCCAATGTAAGCAGAGCCCAGCCGGCCATTTTCCCATGTGGGAGACATATTTTCTGGGATGATATCGACGAGGTCCCGTTTTAAAAACTCCGTTCTCATCCTGTCAGCCAATCTGTCGACAGGTCGACATTGGCCCCAGCATTCTTCCGAGGAGAGAGTGAGATTTAAATCACCTGCAATAAGCAAAGTATTAATGTCTAAAATGTGTGAATTAAACAAAGAGTCCCAGAAGGGGATTCTGTGTCTGTAGGGCGCATATATGTTCAACATATTGAGAGTGTTTGGACGTCCTCTGATGGAAGCCGTGATGAGAATGCCAGCAGAACACTTGAAAGCTTTTGCTTTGATCATGTGTGGGTCCCACATTGTGACCAAGCCTCCAGACAACCCATCTGCATTGGTGGCAGCCATATGCCATTGAGGAAACATTTTTCTGAAGAAAGCCAAAGACACCGAGCTGGGGTGCATTGTTTCCTGGATAAAGATAATGTGGGCCCGAGCAGAAAGAAGGGTCTCCCTTAGAGCCAAAAATTTAGGGCCAGCTCCAAGGCCCCTGATATTGTAGGAAATGAGGAAGGTCATTTAGAAGGCTGACCAGCCGAACTTGCTCTAAGGGGCTGTGGAGAGGTAGACTCGAAAATTGGAACATCTATCAGCGGGAGATTTGAGATTCCCAATTCAGAGGCAATGGTCCGGCCTCTGAAATGACGGCTCCCCCCTCTTTGTTTCTTTCTGACAGTGATATTTTTTGCGGAGTTGGGGCTGATGGAGGGGAAGGACGGCTTGTGTATGGTCAAGGGTTCCAGAATCGAGGGGTGGCAATTTAGAAGCTATTCTATATCACTGTCACAATTATTGATCGGGGAATCTGTTGGAGAGTTATTTGGGGTCGGGGTCGTCTGTACATCTTTCCCTTTTTGGAAGGCAGATGGCGATCTAATAGGAGAAGGCGAGGAGGAGGAGATGAGAATTGGGTGTGTTCCCACTACAAAGTCAGATGCATTCATTGCCGGAGGGGGGGGGACCGCTTCCTCTTCAAACTGTGCAGAGACTGGAGGGCTAAAGAAATCTGCCCTATTCTTGGGAGGAGGGGACGATGGAGCTGTTCCTTTGAAGGCCGCCAAACCTGAGGAGCTTTTAAAACCTGCAAAATTGGGTGACTCAGGCCTGTAATGTGAGTCATCCTGTGAGCTCCGAAACTCTGTGGATTTGAATGAGAAATTTTCCCCCCGGGGGGAAGCCTTTTCAGGTCGGGAGTCAGAATCCTCTTTCGGCACCTTTTTCGAAAAGTTGGAGTGTAACCTGTGACGGCGGAATCTGCAATCTCTAACGAGATGTCCCGTGCGATGACATCAATAGATTTAGCCAAAGCACTTTATTGAATATTGAGCCCGGTCAAAATTTGCCCAACAATTTCATAAATATGAACAAATCGACTAAGATTTGCCTCGCAATTTAAGAAACATGAAACAATTTCCAAGATTTAGTAATATAAAATAATTTATTTAAATATTGTCCTGTTTGTAAATATTGAAGTTTAACATGATTATTTTCTTAAGGATTAAGATGTAAAACTACCACAGATAATGGTCATTTGGCTAGCAACCTTTGGGAATTGTAAGGTAATCTATTCAGCACTAAGAATTAACAACAATTACCGGTTATTTAAGAACAAACTGTGTAGAACTGAAGAAGATTGAAAAAGAATTAAAAGAAATCGTAGGTGGAATGACTTCCCAATCCATTCCATGGAGCACTCAGGGACGAATTTGGGAACTTGGAAAAAAGAAACAGAGATTATTAGCAATAGAAGAAATCTCTTGGCGGCTTAAAAGCCGAGCCACTTGGCTAAAGGAGGGTGATAAAAATACTAAGTTCTTTCACGGTTTGCAAGCAAAAGACGTGCTTCCAATTCTATATGGAAAATCAAGAATGAAGAGGGAGATTATTTGCACTCTCAAGAAGATATCTCCAAAGAAGCTGTCAAACATTTTAAAAAGGCATATAAACGGGAAGCTAACAGGGAGATAGAAGATATTATATGGGGCATAGAACCATTCTCAAAAATGTTCGATGAAGAGGATAATGTTAGACTATTTGCTGCTGTAACGGAGGAGGAGCTACTTTCTGTAATGAAATCTTTTAAAAGAGACAAATGCCCTGGCCCTGACAGCTGGACCATAGACATTTTCATCCACTTCTTTCATATGATGAAAAGCGATATCTTGGGGATGGTGGAAGAAACCAGAATACAAGGGAAAATACATCAAAACATTTCATCCACCTATATGGCATTGATTCCAAAAAGAAAGGACTCCCTAACATTTGCTGACTACAGGCCGATATCCTTATGCAATGCCATCTATAAAATCATATCAAAAATCATAGCTGAGAGAATCCGTGGCAATTTATCAATTCATATCTCAAAAGAACAGCATGGGTTTCTAAGTGGCAGAAACATTTTAGAAGCAGTGGATATCGCTCAGGAAGCATTGCATTCTATACAAACAAAAAATATTGGAGCTGCCATTCTTAAAATTGATCTAAAAAAAGCCTATGACTGCCTAGATTGGAGCTATTTGGGATGTTTACTTATTAAGATCGGGCTAAATGACCTGTGCACTAAATGGATTATGGCATGTGTGGAAGGAGTTAACTTTGCCATTCTCATAAACGGATATCCCACATCATTTTTCTCGGCTGAAAGAGGTCTTCGTCAAGGATGCTCCCTGTCTCCCCTCTTATTCATTCTGGTCATGGATACCCTTAGTCTTCACCTGAAAAGAGCGGTTGCTGCGGGGAATATCGGCCCTCTTTCCATATCCAGAGGTAACTCTTTTACGCACAACCTTTTTGTGGATGATGTTCTTCTATTTGCTATGCTTTGTAGACAATCTTGGCATATAATGCATGGGATAATAAAATCATTTCAAAGGGCCACAGGCTTATATATCAACGAAGGCAAATCCACTTTTCACTTTGGTAAGGTTAATATGGACGAGATGGAATATATCTCTCAATTATATAATATACAGGCAGTTTCCATCAAAGAGGGTATCAAATACTTGGGGTACCATCTTAAGCCCATGGGATACAACATTTCTGACTGGTCATGGATCATTAACAGATTTTACAAGAGAATATCAGGGTGGGAATTTAAATGTTTATCTTTAGCTGGCAGAATGATACTTACATAGTCGGTCCTTACACAAATTTCTGTTTATTTGGCTCATCTGTATTACATTCCTTCGACTATTATTAAAAAATTAAACAGTTTAATGGCAACTTTTATCTGGGGAGGATGTAAGGAAAAGAGGAAATACCATCTTGCTAAACTGGAAAACATCTCCCTCCCAAAAAAAATGGGGGGTTGGGGTATCATGAATCTGCATCTCTTTGGCTTGGCACTATTATGTAAGTCATTATGGTGGGTGGTTTTTGGGAAAATCTTATGGAGTCAAGCTATCAGAATGAAATACCTTGGAAACGAAGATGTTTATTATTGGTATAGGAACAATTTTAAATGGCCCTCTCAAGGATCGGCGATTTGGAGAAGTTTCAAAAGATTCTTCCTTTCTTCTACAGAAATTTAATATGGAAATTACACACAGGGAACAACATTCTTATAGGACTTGATGCAATCATGGGGGTAGAGATGGACCCCCCAATCGATCCCCAACTTCTCACGCTCCTTCAACAAAAAGGTCTTTTCTTTTGGGCACAGGTAATAAAAGGATTGAAGGATGCTATTCCTCAATGGAAATTGGAGAGAGAGTTGGGCCTGGAAGGACCAATGGCTGCCCAATGGAACAGTATTATGTGGACTATGAAAAATGCTGGGTTTTTCAAAACTGAGGACAGAGATAGCATTCATTGGCAGGTAAAGAAAGGCGTGTCCATTATGTTTGTGAGAGATATATATCTCTCCTTGATAGAACAACGAAGGGATACCTCCAGGAAACGTTTTCCATACTCTCTATGGAAGGCTGGCTATCCTCTAAAAATAATTTTGTTTTCAAAATCTTACATGGACAAATCTGCAGAAAAGGAGCTGGCAGGGACCAGCCATATGCATAATCTGCCTAGCCAACACTGAAGATAACTTGCACATTTTTCTGGAATGCCCACTTACTCAGATTTTATGGAAGCGGATGGCATCTTATTTTGGCTTTCCGGAAATTTCACATCCATCCATAACAGATGCATATGAATGGTGGGGTTCACAAAAAATAATATGGCGTCCCATTCCACTAATTGTCTTCTGGTTCATAATGGAAGTGGAGAAACAAAAGGATTTTCCAAAACAGCAAGGAGAAATTTGGGCATATAATGGATAAGGTTATCCCCTTCTATTTTTCCATACTCCCTAACATTCCTCAACAGATGAAGCACCAAACTACAGTCTCAGACTCTCATCATCTATTCTTCCCACGGGCACACTTTGACGGAGCAGCAAAAGACGGCAAATGCACATGTGGCGTTTACATTGGTATATCAAGTGATCTTCAATACTTCATGTTTTGGAATGGTGGCAATGGGACCAATAACAAAGTTGAGGCCATGGCCCTGCATGGTCTGCTTCTATTCTGCACATTCATGGAGATTGGCCCTATAAATATATATGGTGACTCCAAAATAATCATAGAACACGTGAAGGGCAATCAAACTGTAAAAAATGACAGCCTCACTGGATGGCTAAGCAGGATTACTTCTCTATGGAAGCCTACACTATGCCCTATCACACATATAAAACGTATGCAAAATGCACAAGCGGATAAACTTTCAAAGAAGGGTATGCAGTCTCCATATGGTAAGTGTCAAATGAGTATCTCGGCAGAATCCTGTACATACGACATTCAACCTTTCTCTATGCCGGGTATATAAAGTCGACAAAAATCTGGTATGCTTCATGCTCCTATTTTCTGGAAAATATGTCAGATGGCCAGGTGTTTCCATATTTTTGAAGTTTTTGAATATTTCTAATGATGAAATGATCCAAAACACTGTCAAAATAGGATACCATATCCGGGATATAATCTCACTAAAATTCTGTAAATACAGATCTTTTTTGAATATAATACATGAAAAAAAAAAGAATTAAAGATAAAACATTTTGATGGAAAATGCGATCGAGATTTTACCGACTCCGACTATTTAAGAATTAAAGATAAAATATGTGGATGGAAATGATACAAAAATCTAATTATCACTTGCAAGGAAGGCTTGCCATAAATTTACACATTTTCAGAATTCAAAAAAAAAAAAAAAAATCACTATTCACCAAACACGTCCACAAATTTAAAATTTCAATATTCATAAAAACGACACTTTTGCTTATTGAAAATGCCGGTGAATGATATGTTCGCTCGTAAATTTGGCCACACTTAGGATTTGACAAATAAAAATACCATGTAGGGTTTTAGCGAATATGATGTGGCACTTTATGCAATACAACGATCAAAAGAGATTTATCCAACGTTTTAAGGGAAAATCAAAAGATTTAAGCATAGTATCGTTTTTTATAAATTTACATGTTAAAGGGTTAGTGTAATTGAATTTTATTTTTTAAGTTATTAAAAACTTGTATTCACAAAAATGTGCTGGGTGATTTTTGTGACGAGCTTATTTGTAACATAATTATGGCACAATATGTGTTGGAAATATTAATCTCAACTACTACAGTTGCATTTCAACTGAAGTTTTGAGTAGAAGTACAGGCTGACCATTTCGTAACACATCATATAGTTAAAGCACTTAATGAAGAGTCGGTAAATATGTATGGGCACTCATTTTGTATAATGGCCCATCCTCTCTCTTAAATTTTTTCTGGGTCATGTATTAATGAGTCAAGTTGTATGTTTTGATAAATATGAATGTAAAAGTCATTTTGCATAAATTGGTAGAGAGTCGAGGGTGAAAGTCTAAGCACTTAATGAAGAGTTGGTAAATATGTATGGGCACTCATTTTGTATAATGGCCCATCCTCTGTCTTAAATTTTTTCTCGGTCATGTATTAATGAGTCAAGTTGTATGTTTTGATAAATATGAATTTAAAAGTTATTTTTCATAAGTTGGTAAAGAGTCTAGGGTGAAAGTCTAAGAGGTAGAGAGGAGAAAATTGTGGAGCAAATATTGGTGGGCGCGTGAAAACAATCGTTACGTGTGTTACTCCGCAACTCCTTGGTGAGTGAAAGTATAAGAGGTAGAGAGGAGAAAATTGTGGAGAAAATATTGGTGGGCGCGTGAAAACAACAGTGTGTTACTCCTCAACCCCCATGGTGAGTGAAAGTCTAAGAGGTTGAAAGGAGAAAATTGTGGAGCAAATATTGGTGGGCGCAACAGTGTGTTACTCCTCAACCTGGTGAGTGAAAGATAGTGTGTTACTCCTCAGAGGAGAAAATTGTGGAGCAAATATTGGTGGGCGCAACAGTGTGTTACTCCTCAACCCCCTCGTGAGTGAAAGTCTAAGAGGTTGAGAGGAGAAAATTGTGGAGCAAATATTGGTGGGCACGTGAGTATTGTGTGTTACTTGCAACCCCTGGTGAAGTGTAAATTGTGGTAAGAATTTTTGTTTACATGTGGTGAAGTGTAAATCGTCGTAAGAATTTTTATTTACATGGTGAATGAACTGCAATCTCAATCTAAAGTCTTATTGTCTTGCTCCAAGCTTTTACTTTGTTTTACTTTGTTTTGCCGTGAGTAATTTTTTGTGTTTTTTTTAAGCCTTTGTTCAATTGTGATTTGCTTGCCGCAACTGATTTGACTTCCGCAACTAATTTGTTGAAGGAGACTCCTTTCCTCTGCCCCTGTAAATTTCTAACATGGTACCAGAGCCACTTAAATTCTATTAGTGTAATGTATTTTCATGCATTAGAAATATAATCTAAAGTCTTATTATCTTGCTCCAAGCTTTTACTTTGTTTTGTTTACAGTGAGAAATGGTAGCATCAAGCACAAGCTTGACTTGACTAATCTTCAGATACCTCACTTTAATGGCAAAAATTATGATTACTGGGCTATAAGAACGAAAGCTCTATCTTCTTCTCAAGACATTTGGGATTTGGTGGAGAATGGTTTTCAAGAACCAGCAAATGCAGCAACATACAATGCCTTGACACAACCAGAAAGGGATTTGTTGAGGGACAACATGAAGAAGGATGAAAAATGCCTCTTCTACATCTTTCAAGCAGTCCCTGAAATTATTTTCATAAGGATTGCAACAGAAACAAAGTCCAAGCAAGTATGGGACACCCTCCAGATAGCCTACCAAGGCATGGTGAAAGTGAGGACAAGAAAGCTACAAATGCTAAGGAGAGACTTTGAGACAATTTGTATGAAAGAGTGTGAGAATGTAGACTCATTTTTTACACATATAATTGGATTGGTTACTCAAACCAGGTCTCATGGTGCGACACTTGAGGAAATGAGAATAGTTGAGAAAGTTTTGAGAAGTCTTCCAGCAAGGTTTGATACCATTGTTGTGACCATATAAGAGACAAAGGATCTCTCATAGTTTTTAGTGGATGAGCTTCATGAATCACTGTTTTCTCATGAACATAGACTAAATAGAGCAACAAGCTCCTCATTAGAGCATGCCTTCAAGACACAAGTTTCAATTGCTCAAGGTAGAGGTAGAGGAAGATCATATGCTAGAGGAAGAGGAAGAAGCCCACACAGAGGTGGAAGAGGCAACCCTTCAAGCTCAAGTGGAAGGGGAAACAATCAAAATCCAATTCAAGGCCCAAGCCAAAATCAAACACAAGGTCAGAGGTATGATAAATCTCAAGTTCAATATCATTATTGTAACAAGTATGGTCATTATGCAAATGAATGTAGAAAGAAGCAATATGACATAAGTAACAAACCAAGTGTAAATTTCACAAAGGAAAATCATAACCATGATAGCATGTTTTTAGCTTGTAATGTAGCACAAGAAAAACAAAGTGATGTATGGTTTCTAGATTCAGGGTGTAGCAACCACATGATAGGGAACATAGAAATGTTTTCCAATCTAGATGAAAGTGTGAAATCTGAAGTGACATTAGGGACTGATAGCAAAGTCTTTGTCATGGGAAAATGAAGAGTCAATATCCTGATAAAGAAGGGGGACAAGAAATACATCTCATATGTTTACTTTGTCCTTAGTTTGAAGCATAACCTCATAAGCATTGGACAGCTCATGCAAAAGGGCTACAATGTCTTTTTCAAAAATGATGAGTACACAATTTTGGATAAGCCTCCAAGCAGACAATTGATTGCAAAAGTTCAGATGACAAGCAATAGAATGTTTCCCCTAAAGATAAAATCATATTTGAAGGAAGAATGTGCACAAGCACAATTGTCAATGAATTCACAAGAGAATGAAAGAAAAGTTGAATTTGTCACACAAGTAAACTTTCAAGCAAAGGTTAAAGATGAAAATTGGTTATGGCATTTGATATTTTGTCATCTCAACTTTGGAGATTTGAATTTGTTGCATAGGAAAGGCATGGTGAGGGGATTGCCACTCATAGAAAAATTTTACATCCTATGTGAAGGATGCATCTTGGGAAAGCAACATAGAGAGACATTTCCAACAGTAAATTCAATAAGAGTAAAGGCACCTTTGGAGATTGTCCATTCAGATTTGTGTGGATCAATGCAAACACCATCAATCGATGGTAGCTACTATTGTTTGACCTTCATAGATGACTACACAAGGAAGACAGGGGTCTACTTCCTAAAACATAAAAGTGAAGTGTTTGAATGCTTTCTCCAATACAAATCTCTTGTTGAGAAGCAAAGTGGATACTACATCAAAGTCTTGAGGACTGAAAGAGGTGGCGAATACTTCTCAAATGACTTCCTTCGATTTTGCAGGGAGCACGGAATTCACAAACAATTTACAACAATGTATACACCTAAGCAAAATGGTGTAGTGGAAAGGAAGGATATGACCATTATGGAAATGGCGAGGAGTATGTTGAAGGCAAAACATTTGCCAAATGATTATTGGGCTGAAGCTGTCGCATGTGCAACATATATCATGAATAGGTGTCCAATCAAAAGTGTCAGGAATGCAATTCCTAAAGAGGCATGGAGTAGAAGAAAGCATGGTGTCACTCACATGAGAGTGTTTGGATGTGTGGCGTATGCACATGTCCCAGATGAGTTGAGGAATAAGTTGGACAACAAGTAATTCCTCAACCATGACTCCCTCTACTCCTATTTAAGCGCAACAAAGCAAGCAACAAGTAACACCATCAACAAATAATAGGACAACAAGTAATTCCTCAACCATGACTCCCTCAACTCCTATTGAAGCGCAACAAAGCAAGCAACAAGTAACACCATCAACAAATAATAGGAAAACATCACACAATGAAGCAAGTGCTTCTCCAAGCACACTACAAAGACCCACAACGTCATCTACTTCAAGCGCAACACCAAGTGATATGTCAAGCCCATCTTCCGCAAGCATAAGAAGACCAAAATTCAGAAATTTAAATGAAATTTATTAGCAAGATGAAGTTGATAGTAGCGTTGGTCTGAATTCATTATTTGCATTATTTTGTCATGTAGATGACCCAATCCATTTTGAAGATGTAGTCAAAGAAGAAAAATGGGTTGTGGCAATGGAGGAAGAAATAGAAGCAATAGAAAAGAATGACACATGGGAGTTAGTGAACCTTCTGCAAGGAAAAGAAGTCATTGGAGTGAAGTGGGTCTATAAGACCAAGAGAAATGTTGAGGGGAAGATTGAAAGGCATAAAGTGAGGCTAGTTGTCAAAGGATACAAGCAATAGCATGGAAGAGATTATGCAGAGACATTTGCACCAATCGCGAGGATGGAGACAATGCATACAATTGTGTCAATTGCAGTGCAACATAGATGGAAAATGTATCAAATGGACGTAAAATCAACGTTCTTGAATGGAATGTTGAAAGAGGAAGTATACGTTGTGCAACCACTTGGTGATGATGTAGAAGGCCAAGAAGACAAGGTGTATAGGTTGACAAAAGCTCTTTATGGGCTGAAGCAAGCACCACGTGTATGGTATAGCAGGATAGATTCTTACTTGTTGGACAATGGCTTCGACAAATGCGATGGAGAACCTACTCTCTAGATCAAAGAGAGTGATGGTAAGCTTCTTATTGTTGTCTTCTATGTAGATGATTTAATTTTTATAGGCAATGATGATTTCCTCATCACTGATTTCAAAAAAGTCATGAAAAGTGAATTTGAAATGACTGACTTGGGGTTGTTAAGATAATTTTTGGGCATAGAAGTGAAGCAAACAGAAAATGCCATTTTTATTTCTCAAGAAAAGTATGTAGTGGACATTTTGGAGAGGTTTAATATGTAGAACAACAAGCCCGCACCAACTCCAAATGTCATGGGACTGAAGTTAAGAAAAGAATATTGCAACAGCAATATCAATCTGACATTATACAAAAGTATGGTGGGCAGCTTGATGTATTTGACCGCCACTAGGCCGGATATAATGTATATGCAGTGAGTTTGGTGTCGAGGTTCATGGAGACACCCAAGGAGATGCATTGGCAAGCAACGAAAATGATTCTAAGGTATGTCAATGGGACAAAACAGTATGGTATTTTATACACTACTACAAATGATTTTAGGTTGGTTGGTTACATTGACAGTGACTGGGTAGGAAGTGTCGATGACAGAAAGAGCACATCAGGATATGTTTTTCATTTGGGTTCTGGAGCCATTTCATGGGCCTCCAAGAAGCAACCAATAGTGTCATTGTCAATAGCATAAGCTGAATATGTCACCGCAACAACTGTAATGTGTCAGGTAGTTTGGATGAGAAGGATGTTGAGGGATCTATGCCACAACCAAGAGGGAACAACAACTATTTTCTGTGACAACACTTCCGCAATTGCATTGTCAAAAAATTATGTTTTTCACAAAAGGACCAAGCATATTGATGCTAAATATCATTTTATTAGAGAGTAGATTAACAATGGTGAAATTGTGTTGCAGCACTGTAGGTCACAAGAACAGTTTGCTTGCTGATATTTTCACAAATCCATTAGGATGTGAAAATTTTGTTTATCTTAGAGATTGTTTGGGAATTGTCAATGGAAGCAATTGTGATTAAGGGGGAGTGTTGGAAATATTAATCTCAACTATCACAGTTAATTAGACTGACAACAACCATACGTGTGGTACACATCAACTACAGGTTGCGATTTTGTTTGTAGGTTGAAGGACTGAAGTTCTGAGCAGAAGTAAATGTTGACCATTCCGTGACACATCAGATAGTTAAAGAACTTAATGAAGAGTTGGTAAATATGTATGGGCAAACATTTACTGCGCAACTCTTATTTGATGTCCACAACCTTTGCAAATTCAGAAAATCATTCATTTTGTATAATCACCCATCCCGTGTCTTAAATTTTTGTTCTATTATGTATTAATGAGTCAAGTTGCATGTTTTGATAAATATGAATGTAAAATTCATTTTGCATAAGTTGGTAGAGAGTTTATGTTAAAAGTATGAGAGCTAGATAGGAGAAAATTGTGAAGCAAATATTGGTGGGCGCGTGAAACCAACAATTACTGGGTCTTACTATGTGTTACTCTGCAACCCCTGGTGAAGTGTAAATCGTTGTAAGAATTTTTATTTACATGGTGAATGAGCCTCAGTCTCATATGAATGTATTTTCATGCAATAGAAACATAATCTAAAGTATTATTGTGCTACTCCAAGATTTTACTATGTTTTACTCTATTTTTTCGTGAGTAAATTTTTGTGTTTTTTAAGCCTCTGTCCAGTTGCGATTTGCTTTCCATAACTAGAGATTTTACTTCTGCAATTGATTTGTTGAAGGAGACTCCTCTCCTCCGCCCCTTGTAAAATTTATAACAGTATGTTGGTCCAAAGGAAAACGAGGGGGTTGCGTACACAAATACCCTGCAATCTTTATCTGAGGATGGAAAGATGAAAATCTACTTGCATGGATGAAAACCTACTTGCATGTTGAGAGATCCTCGTGTACATCGTGCCTTACTAGAAAACACATTTCCTTTGAAGCGGACTCCTGTAGATGTGAGGAGAGCTCCCATTTACTTGGAAGAGTGAATGCAGGAACCCTTAGACATCCTAAAAAATAATTTGTTCAATGTAGAAGGCCATGGGGAGGAAAATATTTGGATGAGAGCTCTAACTTCTGACTGCTGAGGCTGAGCGGAAAATCCATGGAGAATGCTTTAAAGGCAACCCCTTCAAAGGTCTCAATAGGACTCACAGTCCATGTTTCACATGATTGCCATGAATTGACAAATCCATTCACTAGTAGTGGCTAGTTCAATTCGTGTCATGCCAAGTTAGGTGAGGTGTCATGTCAATACATAGGACAAAAAATACGATAAGTGAAAAAAATTCTCAATATGTGCCTTTCACTAATTGGGTATCTAGAGACAACGAAATGGTGAGGGAAACTCTACCCTTATAAAACTCCTTCGATGTACCTAACATGTGGGCATCCATATATTTCTTCTCAAAAACATTTTATTTTTTATTAAGATTGATTTTCATGCACTGATCTATTTTCATCTCCATTTGACCATCAATGTAATTCTTGTAATAGGAAAAATTTGGCCCACCCAAGTATAGCCCTTTGAATATTAGATAATGTGATCCTTTGGTATATTCAAAGGACAAGAAAGTTGGCAAGTGTTAATGTGTTATAATTTGGAAGCACCTATCACTTGTGAGTTTCACATTTTTGTGGACATGATAAGATGTATTTAGCCATATTTCTTAGAATTGTTGTCCCGCTATTAATTTTACATAAGTATCTTTGTTATTGTCTTTGACAAACTTTATATTGTCTATTGGACACATTGACCATTATCCTAAAAAATACACTCTACTCTCCTTTTACAATATATCCACCATCTATTCTCTTTGATGTCTTCTTCCTAGTATAGTGTATCTCTTTACAATGTCCCCTATCATGCCATTAAATTCATTGCATCATTCACATTTAGATGAATAATGATATTCAATGGCGTATAATGTTATTTAATGAAATATTTTAAAAGAATGCATTTTTTTTTAAAGATAAAGTGAATAATTAATATATTTAATAATTCCTCGATCAACGTGTGAGCATGATCTAGCAGGCTCCACTCTTGCCATCGAATTAACTTAATGATGTTGACATGGTACTCCACCATCCTCCACATTCACGAGACACATGGAGCGGTGGCTTCTCGCATGCCTCTTATTAATTGCATTAACAAAGGCAGCAACAACAACCTTGAAAAGAATGTTGCGGGTTTTGATTTTGGTAAGTTTGCTCATTTTTCTACTAGTAATTTGTGGTTGACTCCACCTTGGTTCAAGCAACTTTGCAGCCTGGGGAAGGTGCACCCCGCGATCCTTCACTAGGTATCGCCCCATCCACCATCGCCTCAGACTGGTGCTCACGGGTATGTTCTCGATTCTCTTTTTTGTCTCTATGTGACCATGGCTAATTCCCTAGTTTTGATGGTTTGTGCAATGAATGGAACTTTGTTTTACTGGATGGCTTGGAGGAAGATTCATTGGAAATTATATGGAAATCATTGTCTAGTATGAGGGTTTCTAATGCAGGAGCATCCGGCTCAGAAATTTCATTGTATTTTAGTTGACTTAGGGGTCTTGTGGTTTAAGGAAGTTGGGTTCCTACCTATTAAATTAATAGGATGTAAGAGTTTTAATTAATTAAGTGTTGTGATGCATATTGTAAATGTTCTCAAATGTTGGAGAACATGAGAGAATTAGTATAGTTGAGAATTCATAGGGATTGTTAGATTTGAAAATTAATTGTAAATCTTAAATTAAGAATTAGTTCATGATTTTATGGAGTTGAGAGGATTTTTAGGGTTTAGTTGCAAAGATTAAGGATCTGAACCAGAATTGGTTAAACATAACCTTTTATATAAAAATTGTAAGCCTCAAGTCATAGGAGATTCAGAACTTAGAATAGAGAATAGATAGGGTTCATTTGTAACCTACAGGCAAAGAGATGAGAAAGGCCAATTGAATTAAAATAAGATTAGGCCAAAGGAGAGGAATGAGATTTCAATTAAGGATATATGTACAACATTATTAATTAATGGAATTCATTATTTTGTTTATTGCCTTTGTATGGCAATGATCCAAATTGATTCTGGAAATGAATCTTTGATACGGTGCTACTGGAGGTGCGTTGAGACTCCAGTCTTCCTCTTATAGCGGTATGCGAAGTTCGTTCATCTACTCTAGCATTTTCTGTGCAGCATTTTATTTTGTAAATGTATATAATTCTAAAATTCTTATAAAGGGTTCAAAAAGAAATCAATATATATAGGGATAATGCAGAGGAGACAGAGAATAGGAATACATCAAATTATGAATTAGTTAGGATGGAATTGCTCTACGTTGAGCAATACTGAGGAAATCGTTGCTGGAGGTTTGTTGTGCCAAAATCCTATTTTAATTTGCTTGAACAATAGATGGGAAGGTAAGTCTCTGCGTTTTTAACTATTGAAACATGTGGGGAAGTTGAATCTTCTTCATCTTTAACGACATCACAGAGACTTGCTGCATCTACAGCTGTAGCGACTGAAGTTTTTCCAGACCCATTTGCGAAAGAGGCAAAACATTTCATTGAAATTAGAGTTTTAAACAAAGATGTTCGGATTGTGTTAGAAGGTGTTGATAAATTTAGTAATTTAATCGGTTCAGTATATTACCCTGATGGTGATGTTGCAAAGGACCTCGCATTAGAACTTGTAGAAAATGGTTTAGCTTAATTTGTTGAATGGAGTGCTAGTATGATGGAGGAGGATGCCAAAAGGTGCCTAAAGAATGCTAAGCTCCACGCAAAAAAAGTCAAAAGATCGCTTGAAGATCTGGACTAATTATGTTCTACCTCCGTCTAATTCAAAAGCAATTCATGATGGCAAGTTTACTAGAAAGGTTGTGGAGGTTGTTAGTGGAGACTTGCATACAATAAATGAATATGTTTGTCAGATCTGCGTGTGCAGAGTTGGAATGTTATAAACTGGCATGAAGATGTATTATAAAAGTCTGGTGCTTGAGGAATTGGAGCCAAAGTGAAATGCGTAACTGAGGATTGGAGCTATATGTTGAAGGAATATGGAACAATGTTGGAAGGTATCCAGAATTGCGTGTTGGGATCCTTAGTTTCATAACTTCGGTCAGAGCAGGGTTAGAGGTACCAATATATCAAACATTTTGTTGATGCTGTCAATTTCATAGATTATCCTATCATTAGATAGAGTTAATATTTCAGTGAAAAGAACTGTTGAATTACTACAGTAGGTTGTAATTGCAAGTTCTAGTGTAATTTAAATCATTTTTGAAGTTGATTGCATGGGTTGGAATAAATGTTTATGAGTCATGTAAGAAGAGGATTACAACCTCGTGGAAGGAAATCGAATGTTGAATTCAGTGTCATGGGAAATGTTCTTGGAGAAGAATGTTGTCAATGTCATCATGTCAAGAGCAGAGAGGCACAGGATCTTAATGCAGAAGATAGAGCATAGAACGTGTTGAATTGTGAAATCACAATTTGTTTCAGTGTGAATGAAACATGAAATTAATTTCCTGTTCTAGTTTCGACAAAAAGGATTTTTTTATTAAAACCTGAGCGCCTTGGAGGCATTAGAGAAGTTTTATTGTTGTATAATAAATGGATTTCATCAAGACGTGGGCCCATAACCCACAGGTTTTCAATGAAGGAAACCGTTGAGAGAATTAGTTTTGACGGACTAGGCTTAACTTAATCAACATTTGGTATCAGAGCTTAAGGGTAAGCAGTAAAAGAAAATTCAGTGGAGTAAAATAGAATTTGAAAATTCTGAACAGTGAATGAAAGGTCAAGAAAATGACTTGTGAAAATGTGCAACATAGTATTGCTGACAGTTGGTGACTTCGACCAAGGTAAAGCTCGAAGATTGGTAAGAGGAATACTAATCTTGTAATTTCTGCATTTTGATAGAATGTTCAGATTTTGAGAAAAGTAGCAGCAAGTGATTTATGGCAAATGAATCCGTATAATTGGAATTGTGAAATGTTTGAAATTGAAATTGAAGAAGAACAGTTAAGTTCTTAGAGGAAGGTGAGTAAGAATGAAGAAGAGATTGCAGAAACATAAAGAACCCACAATGATGTTTGTGGAGAATGGAGATTCACTCGAATATGAAGAGTGGATGGAGACTGCTTGTGAAATCGTGTAGGTATTGTTTTATTTAACTTTGATTTGAGTTTTGCTGGATAAAAAAATAGATTGAAGATTGATAGTTGCAGCTAATGAAGTATCTCAGCAAAAGAATATCAAGCCTTAAGAAGCAGTAATGAAGGAAACTAGTAAGGATTTCTGAGTGAAAGAAGAGGTGGCCAGAACCTAGTATTTTGTTTGTGATTGAAATACAAGAGGACAATTGTGTTCTCAAAAGTGCAAATGAGTTGAAGCCTAGAAGGAGCAGAGGAATGCTCAAAGAAAGTTCCAGAAAGGGGACTAGTGGCCAAGTACATAGGAAAGCTTGGTAAGGTAATGGTAACAAGGAGGACTTGCTATTGTAGAGTCTTAAGTATAGCTCATAGTGAGTAAGGAACACATAGAGGTGGAGGAAAAAACGACTACTGATATTCGTAGCAGAGGTTCTGAGAGAGACCACTGCAGAAGAAGAGTGAAGAAATATGTCAAAGCAGTTGACATATGGAAGATGAGTGACAAGGAATATGACAGAGAAAAGGCTGAGATAAGAATGCAATTTAATTTGTTGATGGAGATGTTTGTGAAGAGTAAAGAAGACCAGAGATTTGGTTACAAAATGAGAAAGAAATTGCAGTGGCATAAGCTACAAGAGAAGAGAGAACAACAGGTGAATATGCAGTTAATAGAGGAGCTGAGGAAGCTTGAGCAGATTATAGATGTTCAATTGAAGACAGAGAAGCTCGAAGGAGTTGAGCTACAACAAAAGAAAGTTGTTGGAGAAAGTGATGAAGAAATTGAAGGAAAATATAGCAGAGAATCTATGAACTATGATGATAGTTCTGATGAAGAGTGTATGATTGGAATATCAACTGAGGTTGAAAAGCTTCATGGTTTTAATACTAATGAGTTTTGTATGTTTGCAGGTTACTCAAGAAAAAGGGAAAAACAGTTACTGAATACTGTCACAGCAGACAAAAATATGTTTTGTGAAAACATAAAAGAAGAACAAAGTGGAATTTTTGAAGCAAAAAGAGATAGAACAACAGTGTTTCATAAAGGTAATAGATGTGAAAGTTACCCACAAGAATCTATTGAGATGACAACGGAAAAGGAACAATTACTGAAGATTGTTCAAAGGAAAGAAGAAGTCTACAGTGAAGATGCAATTAAAAAGCATGATGAAGCGAAGGTATTTACTGTGCCTAACGAGTTTGGAATTTTTAAGCATGCTAATTTAGACATGTGTGTAGATTTAGCAGAGGGAGAAGGGCCATCTGATGATTGGTCAACAACAAGTGAAGATATGGAAAATTATGTAAAATTTCCAAATTCTACTCCAATTGAAATCATTGAGTTATATAGAAAGTTAGACCTTCAAAGAAGAAAGTTGGAAAAGCAGAGGATATATACTCAAGATGAATTGTTGAAGAAGGAAGACAAAGAAATTGTCATGAATGACAATCAGGAAGAAGTTATCAATTGCAATGAACAAAAGCAGAATATTGTCTTGGAAGACAATGTGACAACAACTGAAAAGGTGCAAGACAACAGTGAACAAGAGGGTAAGGATGAAAGGGCGACAGTAAGAATAAGAGTTCAGCAATCAAGAGGTGAAGGCAATCAGCAGTCAGAAGATATACTAGACAAAGAGATTGAACTGATAAGAAGGATGATGATGAAAGTGTCTTAGAGGAAGACAACAACAGGAAAGCAAAGAAGCAACAGTAAGAGGAAGACAACAGCAGCAACAAAACATTTGAAAGGAAAAGATACAGGCAAAGATAAATTACAAAACAAAATCTGGGATCCAGGAGGAATTACATCAACATTAAAGACACATGATCTGGAGATCAAGAATGTTTTCAACCTTGGGAGTCTGATGCAGGAGCATCTGGCTCAGAAATTTCATTGTATTTTAGTTGACTTAGGGGTCTTGTGGTTTTAAGGAAGTTGGGTTCCTAACTCTTAAATTAATAGGATGTGAGAGTTTTAATTAATTAAGTATTGTGAGGCATATTGTAAATGTTCTCGAATGTTGGAGAACATGAGAGAATTAGGATAGTTGAGAATTCATAGGGATTGTTAGATTTGAAAATTAATTGTAAATCTTAAATTAAGAATTAGTTCATGATTTTATGGAGTTGAGAGGATTTTTAGGGTTTAGTTGCAAAGATTAAGGATATGAACTAGAATTGGTTGAACAAAACCTTTTATATAAAAATTGTAAGCCTCAAGTCATAGGAGATTCAAAATTCAAAATAGAGAATAGATAGGGTTCATTGTAGCCTATGTGCAGAGAGATGAGAAAGGCCAATTGAATTAAAATAAGATCAGGCCAAAGGAGAGGAACGAGATTTCAATTAAGGATATATGTACAAAATTATTAATTAATGGAATTCATTATTTTTTTTATTGCCTTTGTATGGAAATGATTCAAATCGATTCTGGAAATGAATCTTTGATACGGTGATACTGGAGGTGCATTGAGACTCCAATCTTCCTCTTATAGCGGTATGCGAAGTTCGTTCATCTACTCTGGCATTTTATGTGCAACATTTTTATTTTGTAAATGTATACAATTTTGAAATTCTTATAAAGGGTTCAAATAGAAATCAATATATACTGGGGATAATGCAGAGGAGACAGAGAATAGGAATACATCAAATTGTGAATTAGTTAGGAGGGAATTGCTCTGCGTTGAGCAATACTAAGGAAATCGCTGTTGGAGGTTTGTTGTGCCAAAATCCTATTATAATCTGCTTGAACAATAGATGGGAAGGTAAGTCTTTGAGCTTTTAACTGTTGAAACAAGTGGGGAAGTTGAATCTTCTTCATCTTTAACGATAACATAGAGACTTGTTGCATCTACAGTTGTAGCAACTGAAGTTCTACCAGATCCATTTGAGAAAGAGGCAAAACATTTCACTGAAATTAGGGTTTTAAATAGAGGGGTTCTAATTTTGTTAGAAGGTGTTCATAAATTTAGTAATTTAATTGGTTCAGTATATTACCCTGATGGTGATGTTGTAAAGGACATCGCATTAGAACTTTTAGAATATGTTTTAGCTTAATTTGTTGAATGGAGTGCTAGTATGATGGATGAGGATGCCAAAAGGCGCCTAAAGAATGCTAAGCTCCACGCAAAAAAAGTCAAAAGATCGCTTGAAGATATGGACTAATTATATTCTACCTCCGTCTAATTCAAAAGCAATTCATGATGGCAAGTTTATTAGAAAGGTTGTGGAGGTTGTTAGTGGAGACCTGCATACAATAAATGAATACGTGTGTCAGATCTGTGTGTGCAGAGTTGGAATGTTATAAACTGGCATGAAGATGTATTATAAAAGTCTGGTGCTTGAGGAATTGGAGCCAAAGTGAAATGCGTAACTGAGGATTGGAGCTATATGTTGAAGGAATATGGAACAATGTTGGAAGGTATCCAGAATTGCGTGTTGGGATCCTTAGTTTCATAGCTTTGGTCAGAGCAGGGTTAGAGTAGGGTCAGAGGTACCAATATATCAAACATTTTGTTTATGCTGTCAATTTCATAGATTATCCTAGCATTGGATAGAGTTAATATTTCAGTGAAAAGAACTATTTATTTACTACAGTAGGCTGCAATTGCGAGTTCTAGTGTAATTTAAATCATGTTTGAAGTTGATTGCATGGGTTGGAATAAATGTTTATGAGTCATGTAAGAAGAGGATTAAAGCCTCATGGAAGGAAATCGAATGTTGAATTCAGTTTCATGGGAAATGTTCTTGGAGAAGAATGTTGTCAATGTCATCGTGTCAAGAGCAGAGAGGCACAAGATCTTAATGCAGAAGGCAGAGCACAAAACGTGTTGAATTGTGAAATCATGATTTGTCAGTGTGAATGAAATAGGAAATTAATTCCCTGTTCCAGTTTTGACAAAAAAAAATTTTTTATTAAAACTTGAGCGCCTTGGAGCCATTAGAGAAGTTTTATTGTTGTATAATAAATGGATTTCATCAAGATGTGGGCCCATAACCCATGGGTTTTTGATGAAGGAAACCGTTGAGAGAATTAGTTTTGATGGACTAGGCTTAGCTTCGTCATCAGTTTCTCTATTTTCTTTATGTCTTTGTCTCTTTCTTTTGGGTTTTTCCTGTTGCGTATGGGTATTTGGTGAGTCGGGCCTGTGTCTTTCCGCGATGGTGGTTCACTTTCAAATGTTGGTAGTATAGGTTCTGCAACTATTGGTTTTCAACATGGGAGGGGCTCGATTTTTTCTCATGGCCTTAGTTCTGCCAAGTAGAAAGTGACCCTTTTGTTTTGGTTCCAAATATCTTTACTCTCCCGGGTGGAAGCCTACATCACAGGGAGGCAAGGGGTTTTGATTCAAATGAGCTTATTTCATCTGGTTATTGTGGCAGGTACCTTGGTCTAGTGCAACCCATTCTTAGGTTGGCTAACAAGGCCTTCACCTTCTGTCAATTTCCATCTCCACTCTCCTTGAACTATAGATTGTGCCATTGTAGGAAAAGGAAAGGCCACTCGGGATTCTCGCGACCAAGGAAAGAAATCCTGAGGTGTGCCTGAACCTCATGTCACAAATGAATATGAAGGTAAACCCTGAGGCCACAAATCATTCTCCCATGTTATCAATGAAGTTGCCTCTGTGTACCATGAGGGAAGCTCATCCCAGGTTCATCAATTGATAGAAGCTTGGGAAGCCGAGCTTAACTAGCAACTTAGCCTTATGGATAGTGATTTGGAAGATTGGCAATCTCTAGTGCCAGACCCAGGACATTCGTGCGGAATAACCTCTCACTATAAGAAAACTATCCATCTATATAAGATGATGAAGAATCTCGTGGTGAAAGTGTTGGTTCATATTCCTTCTGGCTCGACTTTGTCTTCTCAAAGGCTCCCGGATTATAGCAAAGATCTACAACATATCCAATTTCACCTCCAAAAGAAGAATGGTCTCCTCAACCGGATTGAACAACATAACCAATGTATCCCGCACTATGAGCTTCAAGTCTCCGTGCTAAGGATATTTGTCCTATGGATTCAATTGATGATGAATAGTTGCATGTTTGTTGTTTAGTTTTGTACGCAACAGTCTTATATTTTATATGCTTATGTGTATAGTTATCTAGAATCTAGAAAATTTTAGGACATATAGTCTTATCTAGCTTGAATAGACATAATCATACTATTTTACTTTTGGATGGTTTATCATGTTGTTAGGTGGCCAACACGTCTGGTTTCCCTCTGGGTAGGTTGAGGCCAGCTAACCACATAGTCTATGGATGTAACCTGCCTATTTTTTGAATGATAATGAAAATAAAGGTCCTACCCAACTTACAAAAAAAATTAATATATTTAATAAAAAAAAATATGCTTAGTGATATTGACAAGTGATTTTATTTCTTCTCATCTAAAATTTTTGGAAAGCTTCAAATTGTAAACAACTTAACTTACATAATAAGCAATATATATAGTCATGCTAAATCATCATGTTTCTAGATGTCTACCATGCAAGTTTGAGTATTTTTATTACTTTTATAATATTTTAATAGTATTATCACTATCTAATGAAGGCCTCAAGTTCTCCAAATTTATCTCTTTTGATAAGATTTAAAATAAACATGACTCCCATAGTTAGGTAGTATTGATGTATACTTAAAATATGAACACAAAATATAGCACCCATGCATCATATGGATACATAGATTACATCCTCTCTTATATTGGTGTTCACAAAAATGTTTAATTTTATGATTATGTCCAAAATTTTATATTGTCATTCTTAAAACTTGGAAACTTCTCAAAAAAAACATGGCTCAATGATTTTTTATATATATATATATATATATATATATATATATCCCATAGTTAAGGGTTATATTTGAAATTACAAAGTATAATTATTATTGTTTTCTATTGAAATTTTAACTTATCTATCTAGACATTTATTAAATTTTACATTTTAAGTAATTGGAAGGGAATTATTTTACTTAAATTATATTTCTTAAACTATGTACATAATTTACGCTAGTTATTGATTAATCATGATATATGCAAGAGATGATGGCTAGGGTTAGCGTAATGTTTCAGGCCTCTGCCTACGCAGTCGAGTTTTGGATCAGATCTTAGGAGTATGGCGATGAGATTGTAGGGAAGGTTCGAATAAGCTTGACGTCTTACAGTGGTTGGATTGAAGCGGAATTGGTGGCAGGGCTTTAGATCTATCCTCAAATACCAACAAACATTCATGATTTGGATCGAAGTATTTGTGCCCATCGTCGTGTTTTCTCTCTTATAAAAGCTAGGGTATCTCGTGGTTCCTGTTTGTGGATAACTGATGGATAAAATAGACAGACTCTGATTCCTCAATCTACTTGTTGTTTTATGCGAGATCTTGTAAATTTCGGTTCGGATATGTCAAATCACCATATTTTAAGTGAATTATCTGGAAGGGATAGGGAAATATGGCATCAGGGAGATGCTATCAAGCTATGGAGATCGAATCCAAGTCTTATTAGTTTGGATATTCGCTAGGCCGCTTGTTGGCAACAAAGGTGAGATCAGATCAGAATGCGGAAGATGCATGGAGTAGGTGGTGTTGAGATCCTCATCGTTATGCTCTTGCAGATGTGGATCCAGTTGGAGGATTTCGACACCGCCCCAAATCTATGATACGGGCCACTTCCCCTCCATATCTGAGTTGTAAATACCAAGATTCAGATCAACCCTATGAAGAGGAGTACCATACTTTTTTGAAGGATCTAATGGGAAATTCAATCCTTATAGAGGCTCAGCGATTAGATCTAGTATCCGAGATGAGAAAGAAGGTGCATGAAAAATTGGGTATCTCGGCCAATAACTATAATCTATTTTTTCAGGTAAAATCACTCCAATATTCCATCAATCTAAAAGATTATGGCATCAAACACAATTCTACGATTATTATAAATTTGAGGTTACACGGTGGATCTCTTGGAATGAACTTTCCATCATTATCAACTGCTAAACGTCCATTTTCATTTAAGGATGTAGTGAGAGGAAAAAATTCCACAGCATATGGAAAACTCCCATATCTGACAACTCCATGTCCTTACATAGTTGAGAAGATGGAGAAAGCTCTAAATTTGTCAATTAAATTTCCTGATGTGAGTGGTTTCTTCACTGTTCTACAAGCCAAAGCTATTATATGTCGTTTTAATAGCTTTTGGTCTAAGCCATAGGATCTCCATCAATGGATCTACCTCAATTGGACTAAAAATTGTGATATTTATCTATGTGCAAAAGTTTTTTTGTGGTTCAATTTGACACTTGGAAATACCTTGATTTTGTCCTAAATGAAGGACCATGGTTTTGGGGGAGGGAAGGTCTTTTTATCACTCCATGGTTCACTAGGTTCGATGCCACATCAATGGTATTTACGAAGATGTCGGTATGGGTAAGGCTAGATAATCTCCCTCTCCCATTTGGCATCACCAAGTCCTAGAAGGCATTGGAAACACATTGGGGAGATTTCTAAAGATGGATCGGGAAAGGATGCACAAAGGTATCTTTACTTTTTCCCGTATATGTGTGGAGCTAGCAAAGGTCTACCATATCGTATCCATTTGATTCACCAAGAAATTAAGTGTTGGGTTGTGTTATATTCTTTCCACGACTAGCCCACGTAGTTAACCGGGGGGTTAGAGGGGGGGCGGAGCCCCCCCCCCTTTGTTGCGCCAATTGCGTAGCGGGGGGCTCACAGGGGGTTTGAGTGGTGCAGGTAGAAAATTTTGGTTTTGGAACCTATGTTAGGTTGGGCGGACCCACCTATGGTTTTGTGAATGATTTTCGCACATGTTTTTGGACGCAATAGTTTTCGGTTCATGGTATTGGACGCGATGGTTTTCAGTCCATGGTATTAGATGCTTCGGCATGTATAAATATGTATTATAACATTGAAAGGAAAATAATGAAAAATCAAGCTGGTAGTCCCAATTTTTGGATCCCGGGGAAAATCTCTGTGTATATGTGTTTTATGTGTTATGCTCTCGCATTGTTTATTTTCTGTGTTTTAGAATTCGTATGCAGGTAATTTTTGTATGGGGTTAAAACCTACATTAAGTGGATAAAATGGTTAGATTTTGAAAACACTGCTTTCAGGTGTCGGTTCTGCCATCAGAAATGGCACTTGCAAAATTCATATCCACAAACGAAAAAAAGGGCAAAGAAGAGACCACAAAAGCCAAAGGGTTGGCAATTTCTAGATCTTCCTCTATCAAATGATGAAGAGGAAGAAAAGGACGAGAGTCGGCAATAGCCAAGGGCATGGAATCAATAAGATTCCCACACTGAGGGAGAAAAAACACAGAAGGGACCATCCGAACATATAAAGATGCTCCAAACTCATGATAATCATCATGGAGAAACCAGTGTAACGATGCTCCAAAGTCCTTATAATCGTCATGGAGAAAAGAGAGAAAGCCAAGGAGCAGGTGGAATAAAGTGAACACATGTATCAAAGAGCTCAAACTTAGACAAGGAAGTGTCATCAATTTCAGAAGGAAAATATTTAGCCATTATTATGGCCTCTCCAAATTCTAGGATTTGGCACAAAATTCAAAAGACAAAAGGTAAAAAGGAAAAACCCAGTTTAACTGGGTAAGGTTTCTTTTGATAGCATGGCTACAATGGGTGCTTCAAGAACATATAATGGTCTTTAGGGACAATATATGAAGGAAATTGTGCATATACAAATGTAATTTTATGTTTTTATTAATAGAAAGTTGCGATTTTTCCTCGAAAAAAAAGAATAGTTAATCGAATTACTAGTACTTTTTCAACTTTTCATGGTGGAATGGTTGAATGACTAGATATACTCTTCCACTTGAAAAACAAAAACAACCCTTCAAATTGGATAATTGGTGGAATACTTGAGATTCCACCAAATAAGTTATATACTCTTCCACTTCAAAAACAAAAATAACCCTTCAAATTGGATGATTGGTGAAATACTTTTCACCAAATAAGTTGATTTTTCTAAAATTTAAGGAGTATTTTGAGTTTGTAAATAATTGAATTTTTTTTTAAGGTTTTGCATTATTTTAAATTAATCAAATGTTTAGAGAATTAATAATCTTTTTAAACTAATCGTAATTTTAATTGGTTTAAGGGATGGAAGATAATTACAAGATTAACTTACATTAATATGATATAAACTTGGATGTAATTGTGGTGATGGTAATTATATGTCCATAAAAAGAAAGAACGCATGTTTAAGATACAAAAATATAATTATGAATATAAGAGAGGAGGAAAAACATTATTTAAAAGAATGAACAAAAGTTTAAGATAAAAGAATATATCTATAAATATAAGAATGTGAGAAAAAAATATCATTTAAACTATTGGAGAAATATGTGCACATGAATTTGTAAAATATAGCCACGAAATTGTGAATATTTAAAGAAATAACTTTAAAATCAAAATCAAGTATTTACAAATATAAGAAGGTGAGAAAAAATATCATTTAAATTATTGGAGAAATATGTGTAAATGAATTTCTAAAATTTAGAGGGAAAAAGTAAATATCTAGAAAATAACTTTGAAATCAAATTTAAGCAAGCACATGTATTATACATAAATCAACTCTTGGTTGATTTTCCATGTAAAAAAAATGTAAGACCAAGGTTATGGGACACATATTCCAAGTTGAATGGTCGGAAAAACATCCTAGTGGATGTCACTTTTAGTTTATTTATGGCTAAGGAAATTGACAAAGACATTGGCAAAGGAAAAGTGGCAATAATTGGCATTTATTTATGAAAATAAATGAAAATGTGAAAAAGGAAGGTGTGTAGATTTTTACTTGTAGATTCAACAACTTATGTAATTTCATAAAACACAAGACTATAATCTATTATACTCTTCAACGGAAGCCAAAACTTGATCAATGAAAACAATAAGCAAAAAGATGAACAATATCAATGGCACATAACACAATATTTTCTAGGGAAAACCATTTCTCAAAACCCCGACTATCTCTATTGCATTCATCAGAAGATCAGAGAAGATAATACAAAGCTTGTTCACACAGAACAATTCCTGCACGAGTATAATCTATCTCACTGCTCACAAGCTAGCTCAGGCCAACACTTAGCCTATTCTGTTGCTCTCCAAGCCCCTACTTCCTTGCACAATTCCTAAAAGAACTAGCTGCTATTTAATGAGGAAATCCTTCTCCCATAACTGTGCAATCCAAACTTAGGTCCTCAATTGATTGCTTGCACCATCTGTACAACTCGGAAAATTATACAACTGATAGTAAATTGTCCTTGCACTCTAGTCTCAACTGGGTCTTCCTATGAACTGACATGCATGAGTTATTCTTGAGTGAATCTTTAGTTAGCTAGTGTGGCACTGAGGATGTACTGGTGCACCAACTCATTGTTAGACCTCTACTAGTTCCCCCAATAGTTAGAACTAGTTTAACTGTCTAACTCAGTTAGACTTAGTTATCTAATTACAACTCCAATAAATTCAATTTGGACCCCTAAAACATATGGATCACACTTACATGACTCCAAATAGACTTCCAATTCTTAAGTTATCTAAGTCAACATAGCTTAGTTAACTATTACAAGTTGCTATGTGAAAAGAATTACAATTTAATTCAAGCACAAATTAAAATGGAATTTTTAGATGTTATTTTTAACATTTCTTGTTACTATTTCCAACACTCCCTCTCAACGAGAAAGGAATTCAACTCTATCCCGACCTTGAACCTTTGAATGTTCTGATTGCAACACTTCTCTCTAGTGTTTTTTATACAACTCTTGAAACTGAAAAAAAATAAAATAAAAAATATCCAACCTGAATCTGTATGATGCATCTGCTACCAACATCTCTGACTGCTACTAGCTCTGCCTCTATTGACTGAAAACTATGTGTTTCTGCTAACTCTTCCTATCTACATTGTTGTCAACTCTCCTCTACGCTCTCCAATATCTGACTGTTGCTAGCCTCTGCCTCTATCACTCTTTCATCTTACTGGATCAACCACCACTTATCCATCATGCTACTATGTATTGTGGGCTCTTGTAGCAAGGTTTGATCCATGAGACAAAACCTATCAATGGATCCTGCTCAATTTCTGCCCTCTTGGGACTATCACTTCACATCGCCCCACCTGTCACCTGGAGCTATGGCTGTATGTGCTCCCTCTGCCCAGTTGGCATGAAATTTCCCCTTACTGGAGGTCTTTGCTTGAGTGGATGCCTCCACTCGATCTCCTCTCTGCTTCCCCAATTGCGGATGCCCCAAAATTGTTTGAGACTACTTCTGAGGCCGCTTCTGGGGCTGCATGTTGAGAGGTAATTCACTCTTCCTCTCAACCACCAAGTCTCTAACATTTTCCTTGCTCCTCAAGGCCTTTCATGCATCTTGTACTTCAAGAGCATACATGTTCTTAACCCGTACGCTGATCTACTTCACCTATCCCGTGGTGATGTGTCTAATGAAAACATTTCCCTTACTAAAAATCACACCATATCCATGGTCTTCTAATACCTTGATGAAAACAAGATTCTTATTTAATCCTGGAACATACATCACATCTATGATTCTGAGAGGGGAGCCAGACTCCCTCTGAATGTAATTGTACTGATATCAATAACATTATACCTCCCTTCATCTCCAAACTCTATATTCTGCTTGAGGTCTTTCTCCTCAAAATCACTAAAGAGATCTTTATTCCCTGTCATATGGAACGAGGCAACGCTATCAAGATACCACACGACTCCCATTACAGTGTTGGTCATGCATGCAATGAGAGTGAAATCAAGTTTGAATTGTGAAGATAAAGCTTCACCTACTGTAGCTACTGCAGACTCCTTCTTGCTTTCTTTCTTTTGTGGGCAATTTGAGGCATAGTGCCTGTGATCATGACGGTGAAAACACTTGACTTTCGACAAGTCCATATTCTTGCCACTCACCTTTCCTTGGGACTTCTTTCCCTTGGATTTATTTTCCTTACTTGCTAAGGCAAAGTCCTCTTCCACTTCTTTGGAAGAGGTCCCATCTCTGGTGTTCCATTGAAACTCTTCTTGTACCGAATCTAACCACAGACATTCCCAACTTGGCAGCTTCTCCCTTCCATTGGAAGAAACCTTATAACTATGCCAACCCTTGGGAAGTCCTAGAAGAGCTAGGCTCACCATATCATCCTTAGAAATAGTAATCCCAACACTTCGAAGCTCATCCTGACAATGGGTGAACTTGGTCAAGTAATTCAAAATTGAGTCGCCCTTCTCCATCTTTATCTTTGTGAGTTTGCCCTTCAGTGCCAACTTCCTTTGGTCACTAGTATTCTGATATAGGTGCTTCAATGCCTTCCACATTGAGTATGGAGTATCCTTTCCATGGAGACTCGAGACAATGTAATATTGAAATCACTCAAGGATAATCTGCCTCGCCCTTGCCACACACTTGATCCATTCGGCTAGACTTTTAGCATCTGATGTTGGAGGCTTATGAATGTAATGATCTATGAATTCCTTGAGGCCATTATCTTCCAGCACTGCCTCCATCCTGTCCTTCTAGGCTATATAATTTGAGTTGCCATCCAAGACATACTCAAGTCTCAAACCGTAAAAAGCCATATTGTCGACTCTGAAGTATGAACTTTCAAATTCGATTTTCATTGGCACAACAAACTTGAAATATCCTCTTCTATATTGTCTTCAGCTATGATACCATGCAAATTTTTACTTGTAAATTCAACAACTCATGTAATTTCCTAAAACACAAGAAGAGAATATACTCTATTCTTCAGTGGATCCAAAACCTGATCGATTGAAACAATAAGCAGAAAGAGGAAGAATATCAATGGCACATAAAACAATATTTTCTAGGGAAAGCCACTGCTCAAAACACTGACTATCTATATTTCATTAATTAGAAGATCAAAGAAAATAATACAAATCTTGTTCACACATAACAATTCATGCACAAGTATAATCTATCTCACTGCTCACAAGCTAGCTGAGGCCAACACTTAGCCTATTCTGCTGCTCTCCAAGCTCCTACTTCCTTGCACAATTCCTACAGGAATTAGCTTCTATTTAATGAGGAAATCCTTCTTCCATAACTGCACAATCCAAACTTAGGTCCTCAACTGATTGCATGCACCATCTGTACAACTTGGAAAATTATAAAACTGATAGTACACTGTCCCTGCACTCTAGTCTCAACTGGGTCTTCCTTTGAACTGACATGCATGAGTTATTCTTGAGTGAATATTTAGTTAGTTGGTGTGGCACTGAGGATGCACTGGTACACCAAATCAGTGTTAGATCTCTACTAGTTCCTCCAACAGCTAGAACTAGTTTAACTAACTATAACTCGGTTAGACCGAGTTATCTAATTACAACTCCAATAAACTCAACCTGGACCCTTACAACTTAGGGATTACACTTACATGACTCCAGAGAGACTTCCAATTCCTAAGTTAACTAAGTGAACTTAACTTAGTTAACTATTACAAGTTGCTATGAGAAAAGAATTACAATTTAATTCAAGGACAAATTAAAATGGAATTTCTAGATGTTATTTTTAACATTTCTTGTTGTTATTTTTAACAAGGTGAAGAGACACAGATTTTCATGTTAAGGGAATTAGAGGGAAAATGAAGGAAAACAAAGAAAATAGAGGCCTCAATAATAAAAAGGTTTTTGCGGATTACTTCACAGTGTTTTTTCACTTTAGTTTTAGAGCTCTCCTTTCATTCTCTCATTCTCTCACACTCTTGCACACTTAGAGCATTCTTGGAGAATTCTTGGAACAGTCTAGTATTCACTTGGATTTGGAGAAAGAAGGCAAAGTAAAATAGGAAAGCACATGGGAGAAGTTGGACCATCAGCTACAACTGGGTTACTTTGTAGCTAATAGGTTGCATGTGTGATTTCCTTGTTGATTTTTGGATGCATGGTATATGCATGTGACTTTCTAGTTATGTGATGTCATTGACTTGGAGATTTTCCTAGATTGAAAATGGTTTAGCCTTGCCTTTCCATTTCCTGGATAAACATGGTGTTGTGGGTTTTCCCACTTGATTTTTTTATGATTGTTTCACATGTTCCTTATGGTTGTGGTTTGGAACGAATGATTTGGAAGCCCTAGAACAACTTAGGTTGAGTTACTAGTCCAGAAGCCTAGGTTGGGACAAATTCTCTTGAGCCCTTGGTGGGTTGAGTTACTAGTCCCTAGAGCGAGGTTGGACAAACACTCTGGAAGCCCTAAAAGGGTGTGGGTTGAGTTACTAGTTCCTGGAGCCTTGGACAACTTGGGTAGAGACCGATCTGGTTAGTGTTAGTGATGTCCAACAGTAGAGGTGGAATCATTGTGGTTGAGGGTTGAGGTGGTTTGGCCTCTGGAAGCGTTGGTTGGTTTTGTCTTGGTTTATTCCATGTATTCCCACATTCATGCTTCGAATATGTCGTGGGGGTGATTGTCTGAAAGAGAGATTTGGTTTAGCCCAATCTATGGTTGGGTGGTACGTGGGAGTCCTTGACTTTATTGGCACTTTCATATGGGACGAGATGGAATTCCTGGACATCTCCTCGCTCGGCGCTACCTATCGATACGCTATCAAGATCGATCATAAATTTAAACAGAAGAAGTGAGACTTTTGATATGTGAATCCAAAGAAAGGGAAAGGTGCCCCCAAGCCACAGAACAAAGGAAAAATCCAAGGGTGACCCAGGAAAACTCATCGAAACCACAAGCAAAGAACAACACCACGAAGACAAATAAGGACATGAGGAAATGGTGTGAGTTCCATAAGAGCGCCACTGACAACACAAGCAAGTGTTGGGCTAAGCAGTCACTGGTGGCTAAGCTGAAGGCTTCCGATTTAGATTCATGTTCCGAATCTAAGTCAGAACTTGACAAGGGGAATGACAAAGGGAAGCAGATTATTGAGGTAGATCCCAGTGCCACCGTTGCCACCACTAAGATCCAGAAGAATAATCTTGAAGAAACTAATATCCAGAAGAATAATCTTAAAGATCCAGAGGAGGAGGAGCGCCTCTTCCACTCCCAAATGTGGGTGAACGGTTTTGCACTACATTTCATTGTTGACAATGAGAGACAAAGGAACCTCATTTCAAGAGAGGTCATGAAGCGGTTGGTCCTACCAACCACAACACACCTGCTGTCATACACGATCGGGTGGCTTCACCAAGGTCGAGATCTTCACTTCAACCAACAGTGTCGCCTTCCCTGCAGCATCAATCCCTTCACAAATGAGGTACTATGTGATATTGCTCCTCTTGAAATTTGTGATGTATTATTAGGAGAACCATAAGTGTGGAAGTAACATGTTGTGTATGAGTCTAGGCCCTGCACTATTATTAGTACTTTGGGCAATAAATTGTACAAGATAGAGGTAGCGTTGCCTACCACCATCTCTTTGATAATTGAGAAGCAATGCAGTAATATCATTTCCCAAGCTGGGAAATTTATTTTCCTTATGATTCTCCCTCAAGGAAAGAAGAATATCGTGGCCACAACCTCCAAACAAGGCTCCTCCACACAGCAACAACAGATGGAAAAATTCATGGAGTAGTATAGGGACATCTTCACCTCACCCGCAGGTGTACCTCAACACTATCAGGTCGAGCACTCCATTGGTCTGACCTCAGGTGCGCCACTACCCAATGGACCAATCTATCGACACTCTGTTCTGGAGAATGATAAAATCAAGAGGCATATTCAGGAGTTGTTGTAGAAAGGGAATATCAGGCCAAGTTCATCACCTTGTGGGAGCCTGAACTTATTGGTACAGAAGAAGGATGGGACCTAGAGACTCTTTATTGGCTATCAGGCACTCAACAAAATCATTGTCCGAAATAGGTATCCAATCCCATTGATTGATGACCTTCTAGACTAGATCAAGGGGAGAAAATATTTTAGCAAGATTGACTTGAAGTCCAAGTATCACCAAGTACCAATCGAATGCTCCGATGTGTGGAAGACTGCCTCCAAATCCAAGGAGGGCCTTTTCGAATCGTCGATCGTGCCTTTTGGGTTGGTGAATTCCCCCACAACCTTCATGAGGTTGATGAACAACATCTTTTGACCCTTCACAAACTCATTCGTGGTGGTGTATTTGGATGACATCCTAATATTCAACTAGATTTGGGAAGAGCACCTCCGCCATATTCGACAGGTCCAAACTCTGCGACAACACAAGTTGTGTGCCAATTTGGAGAAATGCACTTTTGGTATTACCCAAGTTCAATATATGGAGTACATCATTGATGAGTGGGGTGTGCATGTGCTCCTAGCCAACATACAAGTCATTCAGGATTGGCCAACCCTAACACTCTAACAGAGATTTGCATCTTTCTGAGTCTTGCCAGTTTCTACTGCAGGTTCGTGTTGGGTTCTCTCATATCACTTGGCCTTTGAGTCAAGTCATCGAGGGTGAAGTGAAAGAAAAATTATTTTGGTCCAATTCCCAATAGAGGGTGATTTTAAAGTTGAAGCATCACCTCTCCTCTGCACCAGTTCTCAGATTATTGTACCTACAACAACCATTTGAGATTGAGACACATGCCTCCAACTATGCTATTGGCTCATTTATTACTCAGCAGGGGCATCCAGTGGCATATCACAGTGAGACACTTTCAGACACGGTCCAAAAGTATCCCACCTATTACAAAGAGATGTATTCCATGGTGTACGCCTACCGAAAATGGAAGCATTACATTCTGTAGAAGGAAACAATCATCCACACATACCACTGACCCCTACAGTTCATACAAACACAAGGGAAGTTGTAGAATGATCGCCATCAGAAATGGTCCACATACCTGCAACAGTTCCATTTGAAAGTTAAGTACAAGAATAGAAGCAACAATAATTTTGCAAACTGCCTCATATGAATTCCGATAATGTTGTTGACCAATGTGCTCAACTCTTGTGGGCACGAAACTTCAGGGTGGTCGCATCTATACAAGAGTAATCCAGAATTCGACAACACATACCAGATGCTCCTAGAAGACAATCAAGTTCCAAATTTTAACCTCCAGGATACACTGTTATGTCACTTAGGACACCTTTGTGTTCCTTCAATCGAGTGTGCCAAGATGATTTGGGAGGTGCACTACAGTCGGGTCGTTGGACACTTCAGAGTAGAGAAAATAACAGTAGTGTTGCAGAAGTATTTGTATTGGTTGAACCTTCGACAAGATGTTGGGAAGTACATCAGATCCTGCACTTCTTGTGCCATTTCCAAACCGAACATCAAGAAGCAAGACCTATATACTCCTCTTCCTACTCCTAGTCGACCTTGGGAATCCATCTCCATGGATTTGATTTCAGGCCTCCCTTCTACTTAGCATGGTAACGACTTCATTTTCATGGTCGTCGATATATTCTCTAAGATGGCCATTACAACGACTTGCAAGAAGAGCATCACAACAAAATCCATTGTTAAGCTCTTCTTTGAATGAGTATGGCTACACTTTTGGATCTCACAGTCCATTATCTCAGATCAGGACAACGGGTTCCTATGTACATTTTGGTCAATTCTCTAGTCAATATTGGATACCAAGCTCACTAAGTCCACAACTTTCCACCCCCAAACTAATCGCAAAACATAGGTCGTCAATAGGATGGTCGTACACATTTTATGCATGTACAATTCGAAGAATCCCCACACATGGGATGAAAGACTCCCCTATGTCCATCATAGCTACAACAGAGCTCTCCATAGCTCAATAGGCCACAACCCCTTTCAGGTGCGGTTGGGATTCCATTCAGTATGTCCCATTGATGTGGCCATACCATTTGCAGCTACTCAAGCAGCGTCAACCGATGTCTAGTCCGAAGTTGACAGGGTTAACAAATTCATTAAGCACATCCATCACATCCACCAATAACTCCAGGACATATTGGAAAAATCCAATGCTAAGTACAAGTAGTGACATGATCAGCATTGGGTGCCACACAAGTTTCAGGTGGGTGATAAAGTTTGGTTACATTTGTAGAAGGAGTGCCTCACTTGGCCCCACCATAAGCTTCAATCACTCTGATATAGTCCATACACTATCACCAAGGCTGTAGGGGAAAATTTTTTAGAGCTTAGCATTCCACCTTTCCTTGGTCTGCACCCAGTGTTCAATGTGGACCGCCCTCGGCCCTACTTTCCACCATTACTTGACACATCCGACATTGCAGAACAACTCACACCAACAAAGTTAAAACCAGACCAAATGGAACAAGCCACAACTGATCAGATCATGGACACACATATCAAGAATACTCTCCAAGAGAAGATCCAATGGTATCAGGTTGTCAAAGTTGGCCAACTCCCGCAACAAGGCAAGTGGCTCACTAGGGACCAAGTTCAACAAAAGTTTCCCCATCTCATGGAGGCACTCAATGTAATAGTGACCATTGCTTCCTAAGGGGGGAAAACTAATCTAGGTGGATATTGGTGGCCACCCACCTATTCCACTTGAAACCCCACCATTGTTTCTTTTAGTTTCCTTAATTGTAGCACAATTTACTATTTTTGGCAGTGTTTCGAGTGTTGAACTTTCGGAGTCATTTTGAGGCCCTAAATAATGTTTTTTTTAATAGATAAACATGGTACTTTAATTGATGTTTCCAGCCAAACTTTGTATTCATCATATATATCTTTCTAACAAGGTATTTTGCATGTTAAATGAAGATCGTATGCCAAAGTTACAACTCCGGGGAGTTGATGTACCAATTTACCCAAACGAGGCCCATAGTTTTGGTCTTCATCTCCTAAGGTTAGTTTTTTGGATGTTTAGTATTTTCCATTATTTTTCAATAATAAATACACCTTCTAACCTCATTGTAAAAAGGTTCAGAAGCATGTATCTGCCACATCTCTTCTCAGAGATAAGCTACCATCTCTCGAGCTACTTTATTTCCATTATGTTTGTAAGCATATTTAAGTTCTTTGATATTAATGAAATGAAGTGTTATTTTTGTTGCATATATGTATTTGTGGTTATATCTATATTTTGTTGCATTCCTATTTAAGTTCGGATCAACAAAATTCTATGACATTCAATGAGAATTCATTCCTAGGATGCCTTTATGTACATTTAGGGTAGAAAATAATTAGCGCCCTTTCTACTTCCTCTTGCTTCCTTTTGGTTTGCATAGTATCCATTTTCAAGGAAAAGGTATGCAAAATTTCACTCTTGAAATCCTCCAACATATTCCATATCTCATGCTTGATGGATGTTGTGGAGGGAGAGGAATTGACCAAGCTTTGGATAGACCTACCCTTTTTTCTGGCAGCCCTAGAGTGATTCTTGAATAAATTTTTGATGTCATCATAACGTAATTGGTACATATCTCCTATAGATAGCATGTTGAGGGTTTCTATCACATCTTCCCTGATCCCTCAGAGAAGAACTAACTTGAGTGACTCAGGATCAAGTGTACAGCTGGCCCTCATACAATTGAGTTGAAATATTTCTTCATTATAGTCCTCTAGAGACTCATCAAGTCCAAGATTTGTCCTAAAAATTTCCTCCTTTGTTTATTTTTGCCTACATTAGTCTTGGTATTTGTCATTGAAGGCTTGCTACATTTGGGCCGAGGTAGCAATGTTGCCCCCAGGTAGACCCATAAACCATTCCAAGGCTACATCTTTAAGGGTAGAAGGAAACAACTTCAACTTCTGCTCATCACATGTATAGTCATAGGTCCTACAGATAACAACAAACTAAAACATGAAGGTGTCAGGATCCTCAGAGGTCAAGCCATGGAAATGTGGAAGGGCAGTATAGCTTATATTATTCATTCTAGCCTCTCCATTAGTTTCTCTGATGGGGAAAATCTCATTGTTCCTGTTTTCAACCATGGTTTGGGTAGGTGAGGTGGGTTCTTCTTCTTCCCCAATAGATTCTTAAAAAAATTTAGGTTTCTCACCTAGAGGATCTTCTAACTCCCCTATAGTCAAAGAGGGAAGTTCACAGCCACTGAATAAGAATGAAGGTTGGCTGCTTGAGGGGGTGGGGGTTTTAGGTAATAATTTTCCTTGGTTATCCCTACTCCTACGAGGAATGAAAGACCAATGTTTGCTGAATTTTTCACTTTTTCAAAGAAAGAATATTGATGCATAACAAAAGAAAACAATGCTTAAGAAGAAAAAACACCTACTTAGACACCTCCTCGGTAACGATGCCAAAAAGTGGTGAGCCCTAGTATTGCACCAACAATGTTGCAACTCCCAAGGACTCCTCAACTTAAATTATCAACCTAGGGTTTGTACAAACTTAGAGGTGACAATGTTATATGCACAATAGGTTAGGTTCTTGTCATGTCACCCTCAGTCATGACATCACATCAAGGTGTTCAAATACCATTCCTCCAACTTAACTATAGTGAAAACTTCTTATGAAGCATAATTGAACCTGATTCTAACTATGAAAGTGAAAATTCCATTCATTCAAATGTTGATGCTAATAACGATTGCATGAAAAATAACGAGCTAATCTGCAAAACAAACCCTGGGTATGAGAATAACTAGAGACAGGAAGAATTGAAAATTAACATTGTCTCAGAGTGAGTACATAGAAAAGGTGTTGAAAAGATTTAATATGCAGAATGCAAAACCAATTAGTATACCTTTAGCTAGCCATTTCAAACTGAGTAAGGAGGTGTGTCCCAAGACTCAGGAAGAAATGGTTTATATGTCTAAATTTCCATATGCATCAACAATTGGAAGCTTAATGTATGCAATGGTCCACACAAGGCCTGATATTGCACATGCAGTGGGAGCTGTAAGCAGGTACATGAACAATCTAGGAAAAGAACATTGGATGGTGGTGAAGTGGATTCTCAGGTATTTAAGAGGTACCACAAATCAAGCATTATGCTTTGGTGGTTCAAACATTTCTCTACAGGGATATGTTGATGCAGATATGGTGGGTGATAGAGATAACAAGAGGAGAACAACAGGGTATGTGTTTACTATAGGTGGAACAAATGTCAGTCGGGTTTCAAAATTGCAAAGTGTTATTGCACTCTCAACGACGAAAGCATAGTATGTTGTTGCTACAGAGACTAGTAAAGAAATGATTTGGTTACAAAGGTTTCTTGATGAATTGGGTAAGAAGCAGGAGTTGGGCAGGTTATATAGTGATAGCCAGAGTGCCATACATATTGCAAATAACTCTGCATTTCATTCCAAGCCTAAACATATAAAACTCAAGTATCATTTCATATGGTCAGTGTTGGAAGATGGACAGTTGAAGCTGGAAAAGATACACACTAGCCAGAATCTTGCATATATGTTAACAAAAGTTGTAACCACAGAAAAAATGAGATTTTTCTTGGTTTCAATTGGTCTTCAAGTATGATGATGAAGATGAGAAACAACCAGGTCCAAAGTGAAGTCATTTTCTAGCAAATGAAGCAGCAGTGGAGTTGCTATAATCAGTCTCGAAGTGGGAGACTATTGGGTTTGGAGCCTGATTATCTTCTTTATTCAGAGGTATCGCTGCATTGGACCCCAGTTCATAATGTGGCGGCAACGCCGCCTATAAATGTGTGCCTCCAGGGGGGTCCAGGGGGTGACGAAGACAATTTAAATGTGAGTGTTTCCCGACCACATTGTTTTATGATCCTCATCTTAACAATTAACAAAGGAACGGACACGTATTTGTTTGCATAAGAAGGAACATGAAATAAATTCATATATTTATTTTTTGTTTCTATATTTGAGCTATGGCCTACCATCCCATCTCTGACATTGCGTACAGGGTAGGTTTAACAAACACCAAACCATGAAATAGAGGAGCACGTGAGTAAATTGTCAAATCTATTTTTCTAGGGTGGAAATGGATGCAGCGGCATCAAAAACTCATAGAACACCTAAAATCCTGAAGTTTGACATTTATGATTAAGATTTTCAAAATTTTCTATCAAAATTTTTCATAATCTTAAATTTAAATTTAAACTAAACTAAACAATCGTGACTCCTGAAATAATTCAAATATATATATAAACTCCAAAACGTGAACCCTAAAGGCTCATAAAAATGCTTTATCAAGTAGAATCAATTAGTTACTTTTGAACATTCGAGTTCAATTTAACATTAGCATCCAACAACCTGGATTTGAGAAGAAAACCTCTGAGCATATCAATAAATGTATATTTAAATATACATTTATTACTGTGCAAACATCTTTGCTTCAATGTTTGCATAGAGGCAAAGCGTTCTGCATCATTAAATTTTGTATTGAGCGACATAGTGCTTAAATTTAGACACCATGTAGGATGGATCAGATTGTAGCAAGACCTGTAGCTGTAAAAAAGACGTGGCAGATGAAGGGCATTGGAAGATTAGCTGCAAGGCATTCACTATATGTTGGCGTAAGAAAGCGTGAGTAGGAAAGCTGGGTCTCCGAAATTAGGGTTCCTGGAAAATTGGTGAGGATTTGGCTGGGCTCTTATTCTTCCCCAAAAATGGCAGCTTGTGCACATGATGTTGCAGCTTTCGCTTTGAGGGGCCACTCCACTATTCTCAATTTCCCTCACTTCCTTCACTACTTTCCATGCCCTCCCACATCTTCCTCAAAAGACATTGGATGTTTTGCCACATGCACCAATGGCTTTGGAATCATTTTCAGAACTTCTTTCGCTACATTGTCTAGTTCCTCAAATTTGTCGTCCTCGTCCTTGAATTGAGTAAACAAAGCAAGTGAGAAACGCTTATGAATGTAAACTAAGAGAATCTCAACATGGTGGGAATCCAACAAATGAAAACTAAGACGGATATTAAGGGACAAGAGGACATGCAACTCACCTAATCTCGTAACTGCTTAAACCGACAACTTCAAAAAGTGCGCCTCTCCATTTCTAAATATTGTCAGAGCTGTAATGTGGCTTCACTACACCAGTTTTAGGATCAGGTGTAGTTTTCATTGCAAGGTTTCGCAGGGCATTAACGTACGCTCCATCTTTGACATTATAAAGGACCACCGAAGGTTGAACCTTGTAAAAAACTAGAAGAATGGCTTTCCCTGACTCAACCATCAGCACAAGTTCATCCAAGCACCACAAAGATTCAACATACCTTGGTGAAAATATTTCAATGTGAACAAACGCACCACGGATAGCCTCTATTATCTCATGAGAAATGTTTTGTCCCTTCTCCATCTCTTATCGAAAAAAACTCTCCTTAATCTATTGGAAGTAAGGCGTCGATACAGATATCTGGCGGCCATTTTACCATCCGGACCACAGTGATTAATAAACAGATCCCAAGGAGTACAAGAAGGGGAGGCAGAAGAGGAGGCCATGGAAGAGGAAGCAATAGAACCTTGAGCGGATATACTTAGATTTTCCATTAATACTAAAATGTGGAAATGTATGAGAACTGACAAACGAGATAATAATAATAAGATGCAAAGCTTCGATGGAATTCAAAATTTAAAAATGCGGTGGACACATTGAGTAATGATGCTTTGGATACCATAGACGCGTATTTAAAGGTGCGGTGCAGATGGGAGATTCTATTTAGAAAGAAAGAAAGAAAGAAATTATTTTTAACGTCCACAAGGCTAAAGATAGCCTATCGGACAGCTTGCTTCTTCATCTGCTTGATGTATTTGGCCCTTTTTCTGTGAAGCTTCAAAATAAATGCTCCCAGCTTCTCAACAAACCTCTCGCTAAATAGATTATCCCAAGAGCTAGCTGCCAGCATATCTGCATAACTTTCCTTGTTTTCTTTGAAAGCCTCACATTCTAAAATGAAATGTTTTTCCATTTCCACTTTTTCGGAAGAACAAAAGATGCATGCTCTTTCCTCCCACATTTCCTTTGGCCTCTTCCAGCGCCCTGTTTCACAACGTAGTTGATGAGAATTAGTCCTTAACTGAGCAATAAGAATTTTGGCTCTCCAAGAGATATTGGCCTCTATGTATGCCTTTGGTTGATGATTATGAGTGGGATTAAACACTTCAATATAATAATTTTTCTTTCTTCCTAGCTCCTTGTCCCAAATATGCTTGTGGAACTTTTCCATAACAAAAGATTTTATCTCTTTGTTGTTTATGGGACACACGTTCAAGCAAATAGCCCATTTACTAAACCATTTGTTATTTTTTTGCATCCAAGTTTCTTTGCTCTTGCACAATCTATCATTAAAGACAACCTTAGGCCATCTACCCTCTTCCATTTGCTCAATTTTTTTTAAATACCTTATGACTCGCACCATAGCAATTGCTTCAATAGGAGCGGTCCCTGTTTCACTTAGCAAGATATCGTAAGGAACTGCACTTTTAATCTTAAATTTGTTTGTAATCAAACGCTTCTGAATTTTCTCAATTTGTCTCCACTGCATGTCGGATGTACTGCTGGCCCATAGTTCACAACCATATAGAATTACCGGAATCACTAGAAGCCCAAAAAGAGTTTGAGTGGCGTTCCAGTCCCATAACTCTGCCTTTCTACACCTATTTTGAAAAGCATAATATGCTTTCCAACTCCCCAAAGTTCTTTTCTTTCTACAACCATTCCAACTTAGATTTTTGTTGAAGTCAATTCCGAGGTATTTGTAGTCCGCAACTTCTTCCAGAATGTTGCCTTCAAAGTAAAACTTATGTTGGTTATGTTTTCTTTTCTTAGAGAAGACCACTACTTTTGTTTTGCTGATATTAACTTGCATCCCCACAGTTGTACAAAAATGCTCAAGGGATAGTAAGTGCTCTTGCAAACCAAGAGCCGATTTAGCAATAAGAATAAGGTCATCTGCATACAAAAGAAGCCTTATAACAAACTTGCCCAAATAGATACCATCACCCCCTTGTGAATTTAACCACTCCTCCAGCTTGTCGATATATAAACCAAAAAGGGTAGGAGACAATGGGCAACCTTTCTTGACCCCGATATCGCTTCTAAAACATTCAGAAATGCCTGCTAAAGTTCTAATTTTGACTCTCACCTCTTCATACAGCCTATGCACAACTGCTCTCAAATATTTAGGAACCCAAAGTTCCTCCATTCTATGCCAAATCTTATCCCTAGGAATCGAGTCAAACGCTTTTCTGAAATCAACAAAGCAACATAAGACTTCTTCCTTTTTCTCCCACATTTTTTTCGATGATGTGCCTTAAAGTTATACAATGATCAACTATGGAATGTTTAGGTCTAAAACCTGCTTGCCCTTTAGCACACTTATCTCTTTCTTCTGCCCACTTTCTAATTTTGTTTTCTATTATGCTTCCAAATAGCTTTGCAAACAAAGGGTTTATCATGATGGTCCTATAATTGGAGGTATTATTGACGTCACCGCTCTTGAAAAGAGGTATTGCCAGACTAGTTGTCCAATTTGTGGGGAGCCCTTGTTGTATGATGTTGTTGAAGATTTTTGTAATGTGAGATGTAAGAATCTTTGAGCCCCACTTTAGATATTCTGCTTGGAGTTCAGCTAAGTCTTTTGCTATTCTGCTTGGACAATTCAGTATAATACTCGCGGTGCGCTGTGCCACTTTATGAGATATTTCTCCACGCGTTTTGACAATTTTTGAATTTCTTGGCAACCAACGCACGAAGCGGTACGATGTCCACAAATATCGTCCACTACTTTTACTTGATGGCCGACCAACACGTGAAGAGGGAAGACTCAGATGAGAGATGCCATTTATCTCATGTAATGGCGCGCTGTGCCACTTTATGAGATATTTCTCCACGCATTTTGACATTTTCTGAATTTCTTGGCCACTAATGCGCCAAGCGGAATGACGTCCACAAATATCGTCCACTGCTTTTACTTGATGGCTGACCAACACGTGAAGAGGGAAAACTCAACGTTGAAACCGCATTCATGATTTCCTTTTACAACTTGATATTCCTCACTCGTTCTACCTAGGAACTTACAGGGCCCACCAGCACGTGAAGATGGAAGATTCCACACTGGCCTGAAGTGATTTTACTTTCTTACAACTTGATTTTCTGTGTTTATTCTATGCATCGTCAAAATTGAAATTTCCCAAATGTTTCGTAGGGAATTTAAACATGTTGGGTTTAAAAAGGTAATAAAATTGTTTTTTATTTATAAAACAAGGCCGCATAGCTAGCGTTTCCCTGCTACTTAGTTCAATTATTGAATTTTGAAATGTATGAACTAATTATTGTATTTGAACAAGGGCTACTTTGTAGATATTCTTGCTTATTTTAAGTACCCACGTCCACACCAAATTACTAGTGGGTGTTATAGACTTCAGATATCTTTGTGTATATTTATGATGTAAGTAGGCTTAAAAAAGTTCAATAATCTTGATAAGCGTAATTTCAGGATGCATGCAGCGATTGCCAAAATGCTCTTCCTATCATGGATGATGGAGACCCTGAAAATCAATTGTAAGTTGTTGAATATGTTGAAGATATATACAACTTTTACGGGAAGATTGAGGTGTGTCTCTTGTCAATTATTGCAGTTTTTTTGGGAATGTTAAGGTAATTTTTTATTTTCTTTTCAGTAAAAGTTTGTAGCACCATATGTCCATATGTCCAAACCATTAGCTGCATACCTCCAGATTATATGACAAGGCAGTTGAAATTAATGAGAAAATGAGGGCAATCTTGATTGATTGGTTGATAGAGGTAAAAATCTATTCCTGTGCTAGTTTCATTTGTTGTCAAACTTGTATCTACAAGACATTTATATTGGCTATTTCTTAGGCTTGATATTGAAATCTTAAATTGGCATAGAACGTTTCACTTTGGGATTCTTAGTGCATTGTAAACTGTTTAGATAGGCTTTCATAAATGAGTCAAAAAGTTGAAGACACCAATCTATACTATTTGGAAAATTGGTTTTGCAGTACAATTTAAAGTAAAAGTAATTAAAATTATTTAAATAATTCAAATTAATTAATTTTAATTATTTTTTGATGTTTTAAATTTTCATCTATTATTATTTTTTTAAGCTTTATCCACGATATTAAATTTGTATGATTATAATTTTTTTTAATGTTTTAAATTTCCATTTATTATTATTTTTTTAAGCTTTATATACGATATTAAATTTGTATCACTAGTAGTGAGTATTATTGCTTAGTTTAAATAAGAATAAATATAATTAAAATATTAATAATTTTGTTATTAAATTGTTTAAAAAATCATAATAACACAAATTTAATATCATGGATAAAGCTTAAAAATAATAATAATAGATTCAAATTTAAAACATAAGAAAAAATAAAACTTCTAATTACTCTCACCTTAAACAATCAAAACAATAATAATGTGGATCGAAAAATATAATACACTTAATACTTTAATTTAATTTATTTAATTATTTTAGATTAAAAATTATAATAAATATATTAAATTAGGCAACATTATAAATAAATTATTTTAATAATCTTTAAACTGTCTAAAAATTCAAAGACTCTTCAATTTACATATTAATTTTAATTAGAAATGTCATATTTAAATTTAAGCTATTTCATGTTATAAAGATATGAAATATCTATTTTTATGAAACCAAGATACCAAACTAAGAAAAACACCATATGATATTGAACTGTTAGGTAACATAAATTTATTTACATAAATAATTTCTCAAATAAATATTTTATATACTTTATCATAAATACAAAAATAAATGTATTAACAAATACTTCTAAATTTTAGCACATATTATTTTAAAATGTTGAGTTTTTTTTTTAATAAATTGGTTAATACAAGTCATTCAAAACAAATTTGTAAATATTTTTTTAGTATTTTGAAAACAAATTCACAAATTCGTGGCTGCCGTGAATAGGGTTGTCTGCTAAAATAGAATTCATCGTGCCCCTTTTTTATTTGTTAAATAAATTTCAAAGCTTTTAAACTTAATGCTCTCCTACATGGTTGCGATCATCATCCATTCAGATGCCTCTCTTCACACTTGCACAGTCGGTATTCTTTGTGGTCGCGGTCACTTTCAAAGTTTGGGCTTGAAAAAAAATTGCAATGCTCAAAAATTATCTTTGACTTTATGTGAAATGATGGAGAGGAATAGTTGCTTTACATATACATTCAATTTATTTATTTATTTATTTTTATTTTTTTACTTTTGCCAAATATATAGTAGGTGCTCCAATTAATATCAATAAATAGATCACGCACTTTTCGATATTCTCCGTATGAGTTGATTCGTCAATTTTCATTATTGCTTGAGTTTGTGTTGATTAGCTAGTATATAGAATGATGTGACATTTTTATTAAATTAATTGTAGAATTGGGATATAGAATGAAGTGACACCAATACTTTTATTGTGGGTTGTGCTGTAATTATTGTTGTTTATTAATTACATTGGTATAACAAAAGATTCTATGGTACAACAAATTACATATTTTGTGGTACAATGTAATCATTGTACATTCAGAGGTGAACCAATCAAAATTGAAATAAATATATTTAAAAAAAATAAAAATAAATTAAATTTTTTTCAAAAGTAAACATTAGATAAGATCATTTAATTTTTTGTAAATTTAAAATTAATGTCAATATCAATATTTTTTTAATACATTATTACCCTGCTATGGCATGGAATAATAATAATTATAATTATTTTTTTAAATATATGTATTTAATAATAAATTTATTAAAAATTAATATAATAGTTACTCATCCCTATTTAAATAATCAAATTACAATTAAAATTCCATTAAAAAAGAGAAGCGATAAGCATGTAAGATTTGTAACCACGTGTTCTTGTTGTTCACGTAACAAATTTAGTTTTTAAAGAAAAATTGAAACAAGCATGTGAGACATTGAAAAATTGAAACAAGCCTGTGAGACATTTAAGCGCATGCTTATGGTTGTTCTTGTTATTCTTTATTCCACTAAGTGTAATGAGATGCCCTATTCTCTCTATCACATGTTTTAATTTATTGGGTCATCATTTGTTGCTCTCGCCTTAATGAGCACCTATAAATATCATTTTATAATGTCCTTCTCACATGCAATTATTAATATATTTCTCTTCTTTATTCTCATTGATTGTTAATTGCAAACATAGAAATTAATTGTAGATTTGGTATATAGAATAAGTGATACCAGTGCTACAACTTGTTACTGATGAAAATCTTCATTATCTTGGGGCACAAGAATTATGAACTGACGTGGGAGAGCGATCAGCTAGGGTTTTAGTTTGCTGCAAAGGTTTTTTTTCCATGGAAAATCGCACAGGAGGGAGCTCCACTCCCTCCTACAAGGAAGTTGTGGCCAATAAGGGCAAGAAATTTTCAGATAATGGCAGAGATACCGCTGAGGAAGGAAGAAGAAACATGGAAGAAGAGATAGAAGGCACCAAAATGAAGGAGAATAATAGCACTAAAGACAAGGAGGAAGATGACAAAAAACAGGGAACAAAAGACAAAATACAAAAGGGTTCTTGTAAACCCAAAGCTGAAATCACACCCAGAGTGGTTTTAAATGATCCAGCATTGCAGGCGCACAGGGATCACATGTGCACCTAAGCAATCATCTGTAAATTCATGGGATTATGGCCCACTGGAAACCCAAAGGGAGCATTGATCTACATCTTGGGTCAAAGGGTTTCTTCACGGTGGTGTTCACAAACATTGAAGATAAAGACAAAGTGTTTGAAGGAGGGCCCTACTTCTACGCAGCAGCAGGTCTTTATATGAGGCCATGGATGATGAACTTTGTACCGGAGCAGGAAACTTTTACTTCGGTCCCAGTCTGGGTGAGACTTTATTCTCTACCTCTTGATTACTGGCAAACTAAATCGTTAGCTGCCATAGGCAATAAATTAGGTCGATTTGTTAAAGCTTCTGAAGCCACAAGAAGGGGAAAATACACCTCCTTTGCAAGGATTTGCGTGGAGATGGATTTATCCGGAGCTCTTCCAGATGAGGTAATACTAGAAGTCTATGATGAAGAATGGGTACAAGCAGTAGACTACGAGCACATTCCGTTCAGGTGCCGTAGATGCCATGAACATGGGCACCTTCTCAGAGACTGCCCTCTCAGTAAAGCAGACAATAAGAGAAAAACTAATACAATGAAAGACACTGATAGTTTCCACAAAGTGGTAAATAAAGGAAAAATCGGAAGAAAAGGGCCGAAGCAACAACAAAAGGAAGGACAACAGGTTAGTCAGAACCAGTTCCAAGTTCTTGAAGTGGATGAAGAATTAACAGCAGAAGATCAAGTAAAGGAAAAAAGGCCTGGGGAGAAGGAGAAAGAAGAAAACAGGGAACAAACACAGGAAAATGATAAACAGAAAGAGATCATTATGAGTGATACAGAGCCGGAGATGGATCAGGAAATGACCCAAAGTGAGATGGATCTGGAGGACCATGAGCTTCAGGAGATTCTTGATAGAGAACACCTAGATCTGGAGGGATTCTTAATTCAGGGAACAACCAGGGGGGTAGAATCGTTACCTCAAGAAGAGTTAAGTAGAATACAACAGTTGTATTTATGGAGAACTCAGGCTAAGAGTCTGGAGGGGGTAAAAAACATGGGCAGGTAGAGCAATGGAGTAAAAATGATAAAAACGACTCCGGGATTAGCACCTAGAAACCCAGGAAAGAAAAGAGGCAGGAAAAAATAGAACAAGCTATTGATGGAATGTGGAAAGCTCATGATAGACTCAGGTAAGATGAAAGATCTAGCCAACTATTCCTTTACTAATCTTTAAATATGAAGTTTACATCTTGGAATATTAGAGGTCTAGGCAGCAAAAGAAAACAGAGAATGCTTAGTAATAGACTGAAACATGAGGCTCTGGATATAATTTTTATCCAGGAAATGAAATGCTCCATTCAAAAGTTAAGACAAATACATAGCAAATGGCTCAGTAGATTTGAGTTTCTAGAAGTTAAAGCAGAGAATTCAGCAGGAGGTATTCTCACTCTCTGGAATCCTCAAAGAATAGGCATAATAGATGCTGAGGCATCTAGGAATTACTTATCAGTGGTCATTCAGCCTGTGGGAGATAGGGAAACCTATCTAGTCACGAATGTTTATGGCCCTCAAAGGATAGATGAAAAACTCCGGTTTATAGAATCCCTTGTGGATCTCAGGGATAGACATGCAGGGATACCTTGGATTATGGGAGGGGACTTTAATATGATCAAATCACTTTCGGAGAAAAAAGGGGGAACCAGAGCTCTAAATAAAGACTCTTTGGCCTTTCAAACCTTTACAGATAATATGAAGCTAGTTGATATGGAGACAAACAATGGCTACTTTACATGGAATAATAAAAGAGGAGGAGAGTCTCATGTAGCCTCCAAGTTAGACAGATTCATAATCTCTGAGGACCTTATGCTAATAGATAAGGAAATAATAACGAGGGTTCTTCCCTTTGGAGGCTCAGATCACTGGCCGGTTCAAATGGAGATTCAAGGCATAGGGACCCCTCGGAATAGACCTTTTAGATTTGAGAATATATGGCTTTCACACCCTGAATTTATGAGCAATATTGAAAAATGGTGGGTAGAAGATTTGCAGATTCAGGGAACAAGAATGTTCCTTCTGCACAAAAGATTAAAGCACATCAAGATGAGACTAAAAGATTGGAACAAGAAGGATTTTGGCAACATTTTTGTTGGAAAGAAATCTGTTGAAAACAAAATGCAGGAACTCAACCAAGTCATGATCAAGGAAGGCTTTGATAAAGACAAAAATGATCAAGTCGAGAAACATCATCAAGAATGGGATAACTTGTGTAAACAAGAGGAAATATTTTGGAGACAAAAGTCCAGAGTTCAATGGCTAAAAGAGGGAGAACGCAATACTAAATTTTTCCATAGATCCACCATGGGAACAGAGCTCACAACAAAATCTCTTCGATCAAGAATGAGGATGGGCAGATTCAACAATCCCATGAGGACATAGAAGTTGTGTTGGTCCAGCACTTCCGAGGCATAGCTCAGGAAAACAACCCAGAAAGAGAACATTATATTAGGGACTTGACCAGACATATTCCTAAGCTGGTGTCTAGAGAGGACAATTTCAACCTTAACAGACCAGTGACTGAAAAGGAGGTCAGTGAGGTCCTCAAAGAAATGCAGAATGGCAAAGCACCGAGCCCAGATGGCTTCAATGTTGATTTCTTTAAAGCCTGCTGGAATATTGTTAAACAAGATATTTTGAATGTTGTGGAGGATTCCAGGTTGAACAAAACTATTTTGAAGGTGCTCAATACCTCCTTCATCTCCTTGATTCCCAAACAGGACAATGCTCAAACTCCAGAAAGGTATAGACCCATTGCTTTATGCAATGTGGTCTACAAGATAATATCCAAGGTAGTGGCCAACAGACTCAAACCTCTGCTTCCTTCTCTGGTATCGAGGGAACAATCCAGTTATGTAGAAGGCAGATAGATTCTAGACAACATCATTCAAGCTCATGAGGTGGTTCACTCATTAACTAGCAAGAGGAAAGCTGGAATGATCATGCAACTGGACATAGCCAAAGCATATGACAAAGTGAACTGGACCTATATCAGAAAAGTGCTTATTGCGTTCAGTTTTGATCATAACTGGGTTAGATGGATCATGGCCCTCGTGACTTCTTCTAGCTTTTCAATTCTGGTTAATGGCTCTCCCTCGGAGATTTTTCTTCCTTCAAGAGGCCTCAGACAGGGAGATCCACTCTCACCCTTTCTCTTCATCCTCATGATGGAAGGACTTGGTCAATCTATCAAGCATGCTAGAGTATCAGGTAAAATCCAAGGACTTCAACTAACGGAGAATGGACAGGTTTTGACTCATCAACAATTTGTAGACGACACCTTGTTACAGGGTATCCCCACAGTCAAGGAGGCTTTAGCGTTCAAACAAATACTGAATGAATTTGCCATGGCTTCAGGTATGGAAGTTAATCTTTCCAAATCAAAAATATTTTTCTTTAATACCAATATTGCTATTCAGAGAAACATCTCCAGAATTCTAGGCTTTCAAAGGGATTCCCTCCCTTCTAAGTATTTGGGAGTGCCTCTTACTGCAAAACCTTTGCATAAGAGAATTTGGGAACTGTTGATCAATAAGATGCAGGATAAAGTTAGGAAATGGACCATCAGATCTTTAAATCTGGCTGGGAGATTGGTGCTGACAAAAACGGTGCTCCAATCTATCCCAGTTTTTATGCTATCAGCTCTCCTAGCTCCAAAAGGAGTATTGCAGCAATTCAGAAACATCCAAAGGGACTTTCTCTGGGGCAAGGAGGAGACAAGAAAGAAATGGGCCTTAGTCTCTTGGGAAAAGATCTGCAAACCCAAGAACCTAGGAGGCCTAGGCTTGGATGATCAGGAGATACTCAACAACGTTCTAGGGGCCAAACTTTGGTGGCGTTGGGTTAAAGATCCAAAGGCTCAATGGGCAAGTATTTGGAAAGAAAAATATGCCAGCTCTTGGCCTCAAAATAATATCATAAGGATGTCTGGAAATAAAAGGGGCTCATCCATCTGGAACAAGGCTTGGGAGAACAGAGGCTTAGTACAAAGAAACAGTTTTTGGGAAATCAGAGAGGGTGATCTAGCACTATTTTGGGAAGATAAATGGAAACAAGAACCAACACTGTTAAAAGAGGACTTTTTGGGCCTTAAGCATGAGACAGATAACCAAGGATTAATAAAAGTAAAAGATTTTTGGGATCTCACTAACAATTCAGGAAAATGGAGAACTTGGAGAAACATAGATTGCAGGGATGATAGGCCCATGATAACAAAAGCAGAGGCACTCATGAGAATATTGGAACAAAGGATGATTTTAGTAACTGAGGGGCAGGACCAACTAAGATGGGGCAATAATAAAGAAGGCATCTTTAATATTAAGGAGGCCAAAGGTATTCTCCTTGAGCTAGAGTCCCATGCTCCGGACAGAATATGGCTGAACCTATGGAGACACCAAGGATGGATGAAGATCAAACTCTTCATGTGGCTAGTGTATCACAAGAAGATCTTGACTTGGGACAATATCCGGAAAAGGGGTATTCTGGGGCCTTCCAGATGCCAGCTCTGTGAAACCCAAGAGGAGACAATGGAACATCTTCTCAATAGCTGCACTTTCACTTCTAGGTTATGGGATACATTTGCCACCATTTTCCAAAAGACCGACAGGGAAAAAGAGAGTATCATCAACACCCTGAGCAATTGGAGAAGAAATTTTTCAGATAATGAAGTTCTTAACTATGCTTGGGCTCTCATGCCAAGCTTCATTATATGGAATGTTTGGAAAGAAAGAAACAAGAGAATTTTCAAAAATGAAAAGAATCCATCTCTTCACCTGTTTGAGCAGATCTTAAAACAGCTTAAGGAAATGGTTGGCACCACAGTGAGGAATCTCCCCAATAATCCTCCCTCAGAAACTGATAAGAGAATTCTCAGGCAGTTGGGTATGTAGGAGCTCATTCAACAAGGCCTGGATAGGAAAGTTATCCTAAAGGAAACTGAAAAGGAGTTCTGGTATCCTCCCCCGAAAGGTTTTTTGAAATACAATATAGATGGAGCTTCAAAAGGTAACCCGGGAACTGCGGGTTTTGGAGGGGTTCTGCGAGATGAAGATGGAAGCATTCTCTTCCTCTTCCATTGTCATTTAGGAAAAGCTACCAACAACATGGCGGAGTTAATGGCTTTGGAGCAATGTTTAGAATTTCTAAAGCAGGACAACTGCCTAAATGTGATGATAGAAGCTAACTCTGAGTTAGTCATCAACTCGGTCAAAAGAATCAGTTGTGGAACAGAGCCGGAGAAAGTCTCAAATCACTGGAGATTAATCCAGATATTCCAAAGAATTCAGGGTCACCTTCAGGGACTACGTACGGTAAGATTCAATCACGTACGTAGAAAGGCCAACAAACTGGCAGATATACTGGCAAACCAAGGTGTGAGCTGTAAGGAACACAAAGTTTCAATGGGGTGGCAAGAAGTGCCTCAGGGCAGTCTTAAAATTCTCTGTCAAAATCAAGCGGATGAAGATAGAGAAGTGTATCGAAACAAAACTATAGAAGCAAGATCTCTATGATTTGGTCTCTGTATGTTTCTCTAATTTTGGTCAGGCAGGTCTTTGGTGAGAGGCAGGCCTCGGTCGGCCTCAGCAGCATGGGTAATTTCAACTTCAAAAATCTCTGTTGTCTGGTGGATGGGTTTCTCAGTTTATTGGGTGTTCAGTTCAGTTTTGGTTTCGGGTTCAGGAAAACGGGCAAGATGGCGAAGGACGGGAATCCGTTCTTTTCCAGTAGCCGTTTTACTCCTTTTTCCCCTCTTCGGGAGCCAAAACCCCTCACCGAGTGGTTTTTGTTTGATCGCTCCCCTCTCAAGCAGGAAGCAGTTTTCGCGATTTGGGAGCGATCCCATACAACGTATGACACGTGGCGGGGGGTCGGGACGGTAAACCGCCCTCATCGCACACTAAAGTTCGGTACCCTGGAGCAGTGCGATATCTTATCAGCCATTGGATTTCGAGGTTTGGATCAACGATCAGGAATGATTGTGTAGTTGTGGGGCCGGGGGGTTAAGTACCGTGCGCATTCTCGAAGTGATATTCTCCTCCGTCGTCGGATGGAGAAAGTGGAATGGACGGTCGCGATTAAGGAGGCAGGTTTGGGGAGCGATGGCATGGATAATTGCACGGAGTTCAAAAACCCGACCATTCTTTAAGCTAAATTTTGGTTTGTATTCCAAAGGTTTTGAAGGTTATTTGTATTGAGTTGGGGGACCATACCCGAAGTGGTTGGCACTCTTGTTCTGAGTCCACAGTGCCTAGTGGACAGTTGTAAACTATGTACATTATTTCTGGCTTTATGATATAGAAGGAATGTCTCTTGCTTCAGCAAAAAAAAGAAGTGACACCAGCGCTTTATTGTGAGCTGTACTGTAATTATTGTTTTTTATTAATTATATTGGTACAACAAAAGATTTTATGGTACAATAAATTATAGATTTTGTGGTACAATGTAATCATTGTAAAATAAGAGGTGAACCAATCAAAATTGAAATAAATAAATTAAAAAAAAGAAATTATTTTTTTTCAAAAGTAAACATTAAATAAAATCATTTAATTTTTGGTAAATTTAAAATTAATGTCAACTTCAATATTTTTTGAATACGTTATTACCGTGTTGTGGTAGGAGTAATAAAACTTTTAGTAGATCTAATGTTTTATAAATACGTTTAATAATTTTATTTATTCAAAACTTCCAAAAGTATCTTAATGGTTTTTCTTGAAGAGTATTGGCAGTTTGGATTTTGAAACTTCACTTTAAAATAGACCAACATAGATCCATCTTAAATACGAATGTAACATCAACATTGTTTAAATGTTGTGTTTTGTATAGTTATTTACTTTTTTTTTTGGATTCTTTAAAATTTTTATTTTGACTAATATGAACAAAATTTCAACTTTGATGAAGGACGAACACCCTTACACATTACACTGGATTGTAGAATAAACCTCTCAACTTAATAAAACTTCTAGCTATATAATATTTTATAAATTGTTTTTATCTGTCTTATATAAATAAATTTTTTATTCAGATTAATGTTTTATAAATAAATTTATCACATTTATTAGTAATGTTCCATATGTCATTTAATCTTGTGCGAAATAGTGTATAATAATTTAAAGAAAAAAAAATTCCCCTTAAAGAGATATTCCACATTGATAATAACCTATCACGTTGATCACAATCTATTACATTGACCTTCCTAAATCTTTAGAAATAAATATATTTTAATAAATTAATTATTATGATTTTTTATTATTTAAAAAATATAAATAAATTTAATATCTTAGTTTTTTTTTATATAAATTACACCAAAATTTCTAAATTTTGAAAATTTATATAAATTTATTATTCTAAAACAAATCTATATTCAACTTTGAACAAAAACACAAGCATCTACTAACTAAATTACCCTATTAAAATATGCCACATTGGCAACATTGATACCACACTCTAGCATATTGTTAACCACCACGAGAGGCGCTTATTGAAGTATAAATTGTATAGTGTGTGCTATTGAAGTATAGGATAAAGCGATATAATGCCTTCAACAATAATAAATGAAAAGGAGGGCTCGACATTCTCACATTGCAATGGTGAATTAATGCCTTCCTATAAATTGTATAGTGTGTGCTATTGAAGTATAGGATAAAGCGATATAATGCCTTCAACAATAATAAATGAAAAGGAGGGCTCGACATTCTCACATTGCAATGGTGAATTAATGCCTTCCTACGTGAATGTCTCATCCAATTTCTGTGTGAAATATGCTCTCCACTGAGTTAGTGTTTCTATTTTACAAATGTAAAATTATTTTTTTTATTAATTATATTGGTATAACAAAAGATTTTATGGTACAATAAATTATAGATTTTGTGGTACAATGTAATCATTGTAAAATAAGAGATGAACCAATCAAAATTGAAACAAATATATTTAAAAAAAAAAAAAATTTTTTCAAAAATAAACATTAAATAAAATCATTTAATTTTTGGTAAATTTAAAATTAATATCAACATCAATATTTTTTTTAATACATTATTACTTTACTTAATAATATTACAAAATTTATTAATATCTTTAATTTAAATATCTTCCCTTTAAATAATTTATCAATATCTTGACTTTAAATATTTAATTGTTGAATAAAGAGTAATTCATATAATTAAAAAAATATTATGAAAGATACTTATAAATTAAGGATCATTTTTATTTTAATCCCCCTTTATCAAATTTATAATTACGCCGAAGTGTCTTATAAAGGGGGGGTTGCCCTAGGGCAAGGGCTAACGAGCCTGCTATCGGGCATTAAATGCCCGCTTAGCTGCAAGCTCGATAGCCATATAACTCTCGGTGCGGACGGAGTGTTCGGAGAGTCACCGCGCGCGTGTGTTTTATATGGCTATCGAGCTTGCAGCTAAGTAGGCATTTAATGCCTGATAGCAGGCTCGTTAGCCCTTGCCATTGCCCTAGCCCTTTCGTCCCTTTCGTCGTCTATACATACCCCATGAAAGAAAGGCACGTATTGAAATTATTTCTTATTCCCCTGCCCTGCATTGAATCAGATTCGACACGAGCCTTCGTGGTAGTTTCTGACTTTACAAGATTCGATATGAGACCTCAATGAAGTGGCCTAGGAGGTGATGACACGAGGGATGAAGGTTAGACCTCTATCCTCCACGTGACCGAGACATTAAATGTTTCAACCAATACATGATCCACAGGTTTAGACATGTAATGCTTCATTATTCTTATTATTAGGAATTTATACACACATATTTTGTTTAATTTTACATGATCATGTGATGTAAGTCTGTAAAATTTATTCAAGTTAGGTTCTGACATGACAAAGAAAACAAATTTCAATGGTTTATTTTTTGAATCTTTTAATGATTATATTTTTTATTAAATATTAAATTATTTATAAAATGCTATTTTAATTAGATTGTAATTAACTACATTGAAAGATAGGGTGATTTTTTTAAAATCTAAATAATAAGTTTTGGATTTAGGTCTAATTAATATTTATTAAACATAAAATTAATATACAATTTCAAAATTAGTTATTCAAGTTTATATTTTAAAAAATATTACATTTATTATATTATAAAAATAATAATAAGTAGTCTTTTAGGTTAGTTTTATTGATTATGCTTTTTTAGCTAAAAATACTTTGTTAATGGGAGGTCACTGGGTCAATTCTCCTCCTTCTGGGTTAGGAAGTGATAATAAAGTGGCGGGAAGTGATCCCTTCAGCTGGATTTGTCCAAATATTTTCTCGGAAAAAAATGAAAATAAGTAAATAAATAAATAAAATTATTGTGAAATTAATTAATTTATAAATAAACTATTTTAACAATGATGTTGATGATGTTCTACATCTAGTAAAATCGGTATGGTTTACTAGACCTTAAAAAGGTAAGAAATAATCAAAATTCCTTAGCATTTTATTTCTATCCTCAAAAAGAAGTAAAAGAAGGTTGGTTCTATGAGAGATATATTGATCTTGGTCGAGTTTCTCTCACTCAAAGCACCTTGTTAATGGGAGGTCACAAGGTCAATTCTTCTTGATGCCCTCTGGATTATGCTCGGATAATAAGGTGGTGGGAAGTGATCCCTTTGGGTGGATTTACACACATATTTTGTAGAGAAAAAAATAAAAATAAATAAATAAATTATTATTAAATTAATTAATTAATTTATAAATAAAATATTTTAGCAAATGATATTGATGATCTATTAAAAACTATAAGATTCACTGGACCTTAAAAAGGTAAGAAATTAGTCAAAATTCTTTAGCCTTTTATTTTTATTCTCAAAAAGAAGTAAGAGAAGGTTGGTACCATGAGAGATATATTGAAAATTAGAAAGCATGTGAGTATAAGTTCGACAATTTAGGAGAAATATTTGGAAATTGAGCTCTGGAACCCTAGGCAATGGCGGTAAAACCCTAGGTTACAATGGAGACCTGGCCCTGTAACCTCGCGGCTGAAATCATGGCGTTTTCTGGGGGTTAACCTTGCGGGTCTGACCACGCTCTACGAAATAGCATCTGTTTTGACCCCGTGACCCATACTTGGCTGTCTGTTGCGGTTGGTTTTCTGCCCGAGCTTTGCGAACTCTGTTTCTACCATTTTGTCTTACCCTCCCCTGGTATTACGGACGTCTGTTTTACTGTCGGTCATCGATGGTTGAAGAGGACCTTGTGGACTACGAGGAGGACCCGATGCCCGAACAAGAGATCTGGGCATATCAAGTTGGACTCGACACTGGTCCCAGGCCTGCAAAAGCACATCGGGTGACAGATGCACAACTGACGCCGCTACACCCGCTCTCCACCAGAAAACAGCTCCCGACTACTGTCCACATTGAAGACCTCCCCGGCTTGGAATGCCCTCCACTCTCTCCGGCTACCCTAAACCTGCTCGGCACCAGCATTCAAGCCTCTCCCACCTTCGACTCACCCCTGGTTTCATCTCTGCCTCCTTCCATGCCATTGAACGCGCCCTCATACTCTTTCGCTCCGGCTGGCCCATCAAACCCTACACACCCTGCTCATTCTTTCGCACATCCTGGATCCAACAGTGTAAACCCTAACTCACCGATTCGGTCAGGATGTTTTAGCTCGCCCATCCCAAACCCTAGACCCACTATGTCTACTCCTCGCAGTTCCTCAGAAGCATGCAGAAGTTTACTGAGGGAGCACCCCACGGGTCGGCGCACGGACAAGCCCAAAAAGGGCAGGTGCCTCAGAGCAGTGGACACAGACATAAACCTGACCTTTGGCGAGGACATACCTATGGGTGATGTGGTTGATACGGTGAGGAAGGTTCTTGTTGGGCGTGTGCGAGGCAGAAACTATTCGGTGGAGTGCCTCCGACAATGGACCATGGAAGTATGGGGCTCTCTGTTAAAGGAACTCCCTGTCATTAGGGTTTTGGCTCGTGGTTGGTTTGCCCTCCGTTTTCACAGGGAGGAGTACACGGACTGGATTCTTTCCCGGTACTGGCATATTGAGTTAGCACCTGTGCTACTCAAGAGATGGGACCCTCTGTTTGATCTGGAACACGAGCAGTTGGGAGCAGGACCAATTTGGGTCAGACTACCAAGGTTACCCATGCAGTTCTGGACCCCCCAGGTATTCAAACGTATCGGCGACACACTGGGGACTTACCTTGAGCACGACCAGTCCTATGAAAAAACGGGAATCATGACCATGGCAAGGATTCTGGTCCATCTTGATACCAGGGAGGGACTTGAGGAGAAAATCACACTACACAGGCAGCATTTTTCTCGTAGACAGCTCCTTGACTATGAAGGAGTCCCCTTCCGTTGTCGAAGGTGCCACAAAGTGGGTCACCTGTACAAGGATTGTCCACTACTTTCATCACCGGCATCGAAGACCTCTCGAGGGGTAAAACATCATCTCTCGGAAGAGCGGAACATGAGTGACCAGCAACAAGGACATGCCCCACCTGAGGTTGTGGAAGGGGTGACACAGAAGGCAAAAAATCCGTGGAAGACTCCTCCCTCTCCACCTTGCACGCGCTCCAAATCGGCTGCGGGATCGGCTCCCCCTCCGGGTAATGACTCTGTTCCCATAACCTCTGTGTTTCTTTCAGATGTTATGATTTCTTCAATGCATATACCTGCACCCCCCCCCTGCCACTTCCCTGTGCCCTCTCCCCACCATCACTTGCACCATCATACCCCCCCCACTTTCTCCACTACTCCTACATCTCTCCGGGGAAATTCTACCCCCCCTCCATATACCTCCTCCCCCTCTGTGATGGGGTCACATCCTTACAACCTCAGATCCAGATCTCTGCACAATTCTCCCCACCTTGGATTGGGTTCATCCCCCATAAACACTGACCCAAAGCCCACCAGAGGGCACCCATCCAAGATCAAAAAAGCCATCAGAACAACGGTGGCTGATGTTGCGCAGGGTCGCCAATCCACCATTGAAAGGGCACTTAGAGCATCCGAGCCCTCTATCCCTGTTCCCCCATGATCTGGCTATCCTACAACTACAGGGGACTAGCCAACCCCAATAAGAGATTGGCTCTGAAACGTCTATTGTACAACTCCAACTGTGACATCCTACTACTCCAGGAAACTCTTGGCTCATTTGATTTCATATCCAAAACCCTTCACTCCATCCTCCCGGGCTGGTATTTCCAAGGATTGGATGCGGTAGGCAGATCGGGGGGTCTCGCCATGGGAATCAACCCCAAAACAGTTAAACATATCTCATCCTGGGGTGGTATAGGCTTCATTGGCATGGATATTTTTGCGAGTGAACTGGGGATCCATTTAAAGGTGATAAACATATATGCTCCTAATCAGAACAGACTTGATTTTTGGCACTCCATGCTAGACCACCCTCTTGTCACGGGATCCACCATCATCGGAGGAGATTTAAATTTTTCAATGGGCATTGAGGAATCCTGGGGCCATCACTCTCAGATTGACCCCATTTCGGACCAGATGAGCACACTGCTAGAGAACTATAAACTTATTGATGTGCCCATGAACAAGAAAATGCCCACTTGGCATAACAGAAGGACTGGTGTGGCTGCCCTGGGTCAGAGACTAGATCGCTTTCTGATACATGAAGATCTCCTCCGTTCCCTTACCCTTTACAGGCAATGGGTTGGCACTGGGGGACTATCTGATCATTCTCCCATATATCTACAAATCTCTGGCCCTTCTAAAAAGCCTCGAGCCCCCTTCAAATTCAATTCTGGATACCTAAAAGACCCTAATTACATCAAACTGGCAAGGAAAATTTTAAGAATCCCCCCTAAATTTATATATATAATAAATGGGTGAATCTCCATGGTATATAGGAAAAATGGAAGGCGATTTTATCAATAATATAATATGTATATATAATTTTTTGGCGAATCTCTCACCAGGCATGGCAAATATTTTACTCAATTATAAAATCTTGTAAGGTCTTGGCAAGTCTTTCACTAAATAATAAAACTTTGTAAGGTCCTAGTGAATCTTAGCATTGTGAACTCTTAGAGAATTTTTTGAAAAAGTATAAAACCATATATGACAAGAGCCACATGGTGGCAATATCACTATTTTTTTTCACATTTCCACGACATGGAGCTTGTTTATAAAATTATAAAAAAGCCAACCAAGTCCCTTATAATATGCAGGTAAGCTTATAACAGAGTCTAATACATCTACTATGCTTGTCTTCATTCAAGTGTCATAGCTACTATAATTAACACTATGAATCACAACTCTCTCAGAACTCAACTCTATAGTGTAATTAAAACCTTTGGAAAATGAATCTGACAACTCTATAAAAAGGATTAGTGAAATAGAAGCTTTTGTGAATGAGCCCACTAATTATCACTGCTAAACAATCAATCTAGACTATGAAGTCTTCCATCTTGATCACAATCATGCTCACGATCAAGGGAGTGTGACCACCTAGCCTGACATAATGGCCATCATAGCTTCCAATAATCAACAACCACCTTGCAAGGACATCCTAACTCATGTCTTATGAATTTTATTCATCAATCTTAACTGATATAAATCTTATAAAGATAATATTAGAATCCTCTCCGGATTCACTGTTAATACAAGGGTAGAGGAAATTTTCTAGCTCAAGGCACTAGCCAATACCAACTTTGGTATTTGTAACCCCTTTGTGAGGATGCACCTACCCTGCCCCGTTGGGTTTCTGCCTTGTAACATAGTTCAAGGATCACAAGACTTTCCAATCTTCCTACTCCATTAGACACACTTTATATGCTATACATAGTGAATGGAAAAGAAGCATTATAGAACACACAATTTCACAGAAGGAAGAAAAATCTTAGCCAGTTCAATATCAAAATCTTAACCACTGATTAATAAAGAATAACAAGTAGTGTAATGAATTGTTCCGAGTTATTTATTTACAAGCTGTAAAGAATGTAGTGGAATGGAAAATATTACTTAGGCAACCCTTCAATATTTTCTATTAATATGTCTGTGCATGTACATATGAAATTAAGAGCATTGTTGAATACAGAGTTTCCTTTTCTCTTGCCTCCATTTTGACAAATCAATGTGAAATCAGTGTCACTTTGAATCTCCTTTCCTGTGTGGATGTTTTAACAAATCAATGTGAAATCAAAGTCACTTTGAATTTCCTTTCCTGCGAGGGATCACATCCACAGTTGAGTAGTAAAATATAATCTACTATATATTATGTTCAAGAAACTGACTGCAATCTACAGTGGAAACGAGACCTCAATTCTTATTCTGAATTTGAATATCTCAGGACAACATAACAGATAAAAATGCATATGGCCTTAGTAGCTAGAAAACAATCACTCCATCATTACAAGACCACCTAGATTTCGGCACTTAATCTAAATAATGGCACTAGTTGCAGTGCTTATTTGCATTAACACCATGGAAAAGCAACAACAATGTTTCAAAGCACACTTACTAGAAAAGTTGTAACGTTTCGAGAATATTTAATGATAGCATCTGAACCTCATAGCTATGGTGGGGAAACTAGGGAACCCAAATATTGGAAGATATCTCATCCCAAATCTGAGAAAAAAAATAAAAAAGGGAAAAATCAAAATCTAGAAATCAAGCAATGAATTGTTTACAAATCAAATACAATTCCTTTAACTAACAGTTAAATTGTGGTGATATATTTAAATATTTAGTAAGAGGGTAACTTCAAACCATGGAATATTACCTTTATCATTACTGTCATCCCTCAGTGATTAAGATTACAAATCAATACTTATGGAAAGATTGTAAGAAATTCTATGAAATAGTAAAGTGTCACCTCTATTTTCAAGCAACAAAATCAAGACATTGTTACATCAAGAGCCATAATTGATACATAATCAATGAATCAATTCTTTGTATGGCACAAGCTTGTTTCACAACCTCTATTTTCTCAATAACAAAATCAAGACATTGTATGTGGTTATTGCCAAAAGGAAACTGCGTTCTAATTTGGAAGAGGATCTTATCAAAAGACATGGATTTATTCAAAGCTACAAAGCCTAATGGGTTACTCTTGATCCACCAAGCCCCGAGAGGGATCAAATATTTTTTCACTCTATGCTAGTTTGCATATCACGATATTTGATACCTCTCAGGGGTTAGTAGATCCAGAGTAAAGATGGATCTATGCTTGTTGTGGGGAAAAGTATCCAACACGGAATGACCCTATCCCACTCTAAGGGTGATAGTTCCTTAGCAACAGTCAAAGCAAAGCTATCTAAGATTACTTCTTTACGACATGCAAAAGAGGAAAGGAAGAGATCCACTTACCGATGTCTTGCGCAAATGGTCGATCCAATCTTCTCTCTTTGCTGCTTGCTCCCAGCTCCTTGTCTTCTCACGGGCCCAGCTACACAAGATCCTGCAAACAAGACGAGAAAAGGAAACTACAAGAAGCATGCATTCATAATTGATTCAAGGATTAGCATAAATCAAATACGCAAGTAAGACAATACATCATTGAAACACATGCGAATAGAAGAACCTCAAATGCTTTATTAATGGAAGAAAGTAAGGTTCAGGCGGTGATACAACCATAAGAGGTCCAATCCAGCATCACCTTCCCGACGGAAAGAAATCTCCTCTTCACCTCCCTCAAGCAATCACCCAATACTCTCAACTGTAAACCAACAGCAATTCTTTGCACAAAATTCCGGCCTCCAGATCCCATGGGATGAGATCCTTATATAGAGTTTTGGAGTGAAGATAAGTCAGCTTGATGTGTGACTGTTGTCCTCTTCAACCCCAGTTGTTCTTCAGTTCTTGAGTCCACTTGGAGATTCTACCTTCCACTCGGAGTTTTAGAACCTCTTACTCTTCACTTAGGCGAATCTTTTGATCCAAGTGTCATTTTGGAAGCTTCTTGGGCACTGACACATTGAGGAAAGATTCCTCCACATGTCCAAACTCGCTTAGCGCAGGTAGCCTTTGATGAAGTTGACATTCAGCGCAGGTACACCATGGAGCAGTTGACATTCAGCGCAGATGCTCAGTGGAGCAGTTGCTTTGATCCAAAATTGACCTATTTTTGAGTGTTTTTCAGTGGAGAACTGATCTGAAGTGCTGTGGTTTGCTGACCTTGTTCCTCTAGGGGTAGGAACAACATGTTTAGGGACTTTGGATCCCTCAGATTATCGACATTTCATGCTTCATGCTGTAAGGCACAAAAATGTCTATAACAGTTGCCCCCTAAAGTATGAGGTCGTTTATCGGGTGAAATGATTTATTAGGACGATCCGAAGTTCATTCAATCGTTGGGAGGTGACCTGTAACAAAATACAATACAATACATTATTTTTCATACTGCTTTCATGATCTAGCTGATGCGGGCATTTCCCATGCTCAGCTTTATAAATACATTTTCTGTACATGAACAGACGATCGTCTGATAGCAGACTGATAATTCTCTGCTTAAATTATCATCCTTTTAGTAGGATGATCATCTGTTGCACATGTCTATGTCTTTATCTCCTGAATATATATCGCAGCCCGGATGGATGAAACTAGATCCGGGGTCTTCAAACTTGTCCGATCTTCACTCTAAGTACAGGTCGATCCATGTGAGAATTTCTTGGAGTCGAACATGGAAAGACATCGCTTGATTACCAGTCAATAATGTAAACTGTTAACAAGCGCGAGAGGAATCACCGATAATGATGATGACCCTCAAGGTACTGCAGCACAATTCACGTGGCATGAATATAGGATTTGGCGTCGAACACCACGCAAAGTCTCCCGGTCGAAGGTCATTAATGTATACCTATCGCCGGAAGTGAGAAACTTGCCATTGAGGCATGCAAGCTTCAAAGTACTGAGGGGGTGTTCCTAGATAAACTTCTTGGATAATGAGCTGATGTCGACAAGAAGCGATCTGTCAAAGGAGGGCCTTAATGAATCCCACATCAGTGACACGGAACGGAGCTAGTAATTGTGATGATGGTGAAAACGATCTGTGAAATATGATTCAGGGTGGCGGTCATGAAAGGATGAAAGATGATGTATGGCAGTGGATGGGACCCGGTTGACACTCTCTGAATGACATCTCTTGAACATATAACGACACTGATGTGATGGATCGGTAGCATTACCCCAAATGTGGATGGTATGGCGAGACCATGGTGAAGGGACCGGTGAATGAAAACAACCCAACCCGATGTTTTTACGGAGGCAAAAGTGTCATGTTCAAGAGCGACTTGCTACCATTAAGCTTTGAGGTTCTCCCAATTTTTCCCCAGTCATTTCTGACCAGTACCTCTTTATTTTTGTCAAGCTTGAGGAGGATAACATATGCTTGTTCTATAACCTGCCCTTCGGGCAAGCCCATCGCTATGTTTTAACGAGCCTAGCGATAGGGAAACTCGTTCTCGTCTAAAGACAAGTTTGTCGCTATTCAATATTTTTAACGAGCCTAGCGACAAAGACAACTCGGTCCTTTTCATTTTTAGAGAGTCTAAAAAGGGTACATAAAGTTAACTCCAAAGGTCCTTTTTCGTCATCTAATCCCTTAAGTCCGAAAAAGTATAAAACAATACAAAAGGGATGAATGTTCGATAGCTTTATCGAGCTGAACTAGACAAGCGCTCGATCTTTTTGTGCAATAATCCCTCAGGTCCAAAAAGATTAAAATCTAAAGGAGGGATAGCTCTTCCGGTCCTTTTAACGAGCTGGAAGGCCAAATCTCGGCAAACTTTTCATATTTTACGAGTCAGTGAAAAGAGCTCAAAGAAGACTCGTATTTTGAGGAACGAGTGATAAACAAGGATAGCAGCAGATTCCAGGTACAGGTTGGAATTTTCCAATCACGGCAATGTTACAAGGATGGCTAAGTGAAATCACTCTTCGCAGCTGTTCCTCAAAATAGGTAAACAATCAAGCGGATGTGAATGATCGGCCAAATGAAAAGTGGAGGTGATGGTGCAAACACGACCAAGGCTTTTATGGCTGATGGATTTACGGTCTCAAATGGTCATTTACCGGTTCATTTTTTCTGGATGAGCTTGAACTCTGGGGGAAGCTTGCTCACAGGTTATGTTTATTTTTTAACGAGCATGAAGTATGCGCTAAAACTGCTCGTTTTTGCGTTTATTTTTTAATGAGCATGAACTTTGCCAAAACTGCTCGTTTTGCGTTTATTTTTTAACGAGCATGAACTTTGCCAAAACTGCTCGTTTTTACCAGTCATAAGATAGGAAGGTCTCCTGGAAGATTGCTATTTTTTAAGGAGCTTCATCTCCCTACGCTTTGCTCCATATCCTCCCTTTATGCAAGCTGGGTATCGACCAATCCTACGAGTTAGAGGGGTTAGACCTACGGACCTAAAAACTAAAAAGCTGTCCGTGCTTGCATTCCAAGAGGTTTGCATGCCCCCAGGTATAAAGTCTAATTTCAAGGCCGCCCCTACTTATCCGTCAAAAACCTTGTTTTTAACGGGTGAGGCCTACCTCTTTCAGGTTACCCAAAGATTGTTCTGTTAGTCCTTCCAAACAGAAATCTTTCTTCGGCGATGCCTACCGACCTAGACAACGGTGAATGACGACGCTCCACCAAACACTTAACTTTAACAAAAGAATCTTTTTCCAGAACAACCCCACTTCCTAACTGCCCCTTACTTCTTCATGAGAGCCGGACTTTCTTGCCGGCTCTTTCTTTCTTCTTTTTCTTCACGGGAGCTCTGCTTTTAGCGGCTTCTACCTTTCGAAGAGGAAGGATCAGAGGAAGATTCACAAAGATGAAGGAGGGGACGGGGTACGGACTAGTCATATTCTCCCGCGGAAATTCTACTTTATTCCCAAGGTTTTCTCTGCCCGAAGCAGACCAGGATGCATGCCCCCTGGGTTCCAGCCTTACTTTCCCGAATCACTCACACTCATCAGGAAGAAGAACCGGAGGTGGAGACCTTTCTTGATTGAATAGACCATTCAGGATAGGTATGTGACTATTTGTGATGCGTGATCCCAGAAATGAAAGTTGGTCTACGAGCTTGACCATTCTTCCTTCGTGTGGAAAACACATTATTCGAAAGAGTGAGGAGACTATTGCTTCTATGCAATATATGTAGTCTCGTCCAAGGAGTAGGTTATAATCCAAGGGTCCTTGGACGACCATCAAGTTCATTTTGACAGCCTTCCCTTTCAATGTAATAGGCACATTAGGTAGAATCCCTAATGGTCGACTGGTTCCTTTATCGAAACCCGAGAGATTCCTTATCTCGGGCAAAAGCGTCGGGCAACCCAGTGCTTTCCAAGCAGTAGAGGATAGGATACTCACAGATGCCCCTTCATCAATGATAGTTCCAGCCATCACCATTTTGTATATTTGGACTATAATTCTGAATGGTATACTGGCTGGTAACCGGGGTCTGCCTAGTTGGTTCCAATCAAAGGACACAACCAGGTTGCTTGGTGGTGGGACCGAATATACGACCGGATATGATCCTGACGATGCTCCTTTTTGCGATAAAGGAGTGGGCGCATTGCCCTGATGCTCATCAGAATCGGTGTTGATGAAAAGAATCTGGATGGTGTCATCCTTATTCTCTTCGGTGAGGGTGTCAGCTGAGGATGAATCTTCAGTGACGGTGTCATTTGAAGACGAAACTTCTGAAGGGAGAACCGGGTCAACTGCCGTTTCGACCTTTGGACTTTCGTCCGGTCCGGATTCAGTAGGTTCATTTTCAGTGACTGACGCTTCAGCTGGTCCCATGGGCGGGGCAGCTGTATTTTCAACCAACGAAGGACTCGGCGCGAGTTTTTGGTATCCAGGAGGAAGCAGCAACGGTGCAACCGGTTGATCTTCCAAAACTCTCTTTGCTTCGTCTAAAAAGGGACAATGACGGAGGGTGTGATTGCCTTCACACAGTTCGCAGGGGAATCTCGTTCCCCCTCGTTGTCTAGAACCTTCACTTTCGCTGGTCGATGGTAAGCAGTCAACCTGGCTGTCAGAGGTTGATGCTTCCAAACTGTGCAAACGAGGGGACCAGTCCCTTAGTATTCGGGGAATACTGGGACAATCACGGTAGTAGTGGTCTCCTTCACATATGACACATGGTGACTTAGGCCCGGTCTGTGCTGTGTGTGGATTTTGGTTAGATGTATTTTGCCTGCCCCCAGCCGCCTTTGGCTCCTTCTGCTTCTTTTCCTTCTTCTTCTTCTCCTTCTTCTTCTCTATGGGAGCTCTGCTTTCGGCGGCTCTACCTTTCGAAGAGGAAGGATCGGAATCCTTCTTATTCTCTATGGGAGCTCTGCTTTCGGCGGCTCGACCCTTCGAAGAGGAAGGATCGGAGGAAGATCTATAAGAAGTGGAAGGCTGGAGGGCAGATCTAGACTGGTCTAACTGTTGACTCGACTGTTCAGGAACTGTGGTGGTCTGAACTACAGTGGTTGAGAATAGCCAAACTGGCAGGCCAATTGTCAGTCCTGGAAGCGACAACGTGGCCATGTGGGGCGCACCAACTTCTCCCCAAGAGGAGAAAGGGCTAGGGTTCCCATCATGTGGAATCCCTTGGTTGGTGCGTTCCATGTTCTCAACCTAAAGATCAACGCAGGAATAAGGGGTGATTATGTTCCGTTTAAAATGAATTTTATATGACGATGCTTTAGACACAACTTGCTTTTTCACTTTTTAAGAGTCGAGAAAAAGCTAAAGATGACTCTAGTCTCCTTCGATGTATTAACGAGCCCGAAGTGACAAATGCTCGGATGGACTTTTTCAGTTATAGAGTTTGAAAAAGGCCAAAAGAAACTACTCTGGAGTTCTAGGCAGAGGGTGTGCCAAACCTTTCGCGAAACCACAGAATACGTTTTACGATACAAGTGGTCGATCTTCGTGAATGCTGTGTTCACTGCATCGCGATCAGTAGGGCGGCCGACACGGCTTCCTATGGATAAAGGCTTTGTTCCTATAGGGGTCTCCCAATATACGCGACGGTACGCGGGAGCACAAGTCCGTATTAGTGCTATCGTCCCTCAGGAGGAATCACCCACCTTCGTAGAGATCGACAGTCACTATGTTTAACGACGCCGGAACACGTCTCTACCTAGACCTCTACTGTGTTTCGTTATGTTTCAAAGCGTTGTTATGTAAATTCAGTTCGTTTTAGGTTGATCTTGCTTAGCAGTTTGCCTTTATGGATCACCACGTGATGTATGATACAACTCCTAAATGCAGTCTAAGAATGATAAGCAAGCTTTTTCAATTCTTTCAACTTATGAAAATCTTAACTACTGAGGGAAAAGAAAGACATCATCTTTTCAAACAGATCATAGAGCACACACTAATGCACTTTCCTAAATCGACATGCAAACTGTCAAAATGCACATGCACAATGCAAGTATTTCTTTTTCTTCTTCCTTAATGTTGATGTATTACAAAAAGAAAGCTGTTGTATAATTTCGAATTCAATTTCAAGCGAAAGCAAACAAGTTTTTGTCCAATAATCAAAAGAACACCTTAAGATTCACTCGTTTCAACACAAGAAATATTGAAATTCGAACCATATAACGAAAGAAAATGCTCAAGCAGCTATGAACAGTAATAAACTAGCTCTTAGAATCACAACGACACTTTATCACAGGTCTAGATCCAAGAGGCCACAGCAAGACTAGTTCACTTTCGCTACGGGAAACTGTGAATGAAAGTAAGAAATACAATAAGAACAATCACGGTTTCTTCATACAACTGAGGCGGAATGACGGCAAAGAAAGATAGTTTCAGATGGGTATACAGGTTGACAACAGGCTGCAATACTGAAAACTGGGCAACAAAAGGCAGGGAACCCCAGTTGCACAATGCAAAACTGGTTCAGCGCAGGTAGGACACTGTCAGTTTGACATTCAGCGCAGGTAGCCCCTTCGGGACCTGCGTTGCAGCGCAGGGAGCCTTCACTGCAGCTGCACTGAAGAGAAAACTCTCGTCTCTCTTTGGTTCCGGGTCACAGATTGCTCAAAAATCAACTGTTTTAGGCCAAATCAGAGGCTATCAACCAGGTAGACACTAGAGGATGATTAAAGGAAGATGAACACTATCACAAAGAGCTAATAAGAGTCTTTGTGGATCAGCTCTTCAAATCATAAACATGCCCAGAACTGAGCTAGAGTAGCTGCCCTCTACTTTGCCTTCGAAGGATTCGAATGCAGTTCGATTCGGTACTCCCTTTGTTTAGGAAATGAATAGCAAGAAACACAAGCTACCAACAAGACACGGTCCCCAGCGGAGTCGCCAGTCTGTTGTGGGGAAAAGTATCCAACATGGAATGACCCTATCCACTCTAAGGGTGATAGTTACTTCTTTACGACATGCAAAAGAGGAAAGGAAGAGATCCACTTACCGATGTCTTGCGCAAATGGTCGATCCAATCTTCTCTCTTTGCTGCTTGCTCCCAGCTCCTTGTCTTCTCACGGGCCCAGCTACACAAGATCCTGCAAACAAGACGAGAAAAGGAAACTATAAGAAGCATGCATTCATAATTGATTCAAGGATTAGCATAAATCAAATACGCAAGTAAGACAATACATCATTGAAACACATGCGAATAGAAGAACCTCAAATGCTTTATTAATGGAAGAAAGTAAGGTTCAGGCGGTGATACAACCATAAGAGGTCCAATCCAGCATCACCTTCCCGACGGAAAGAAATCTCCTCTTCACCTCCCTCAAGCAATCACCCAATACTCTCAACTGTAAACCAACAGCAATTCTTTGCACAAAATTCCGGCCTCCAGATCCCATGGGATGAGATCCTTATATAGAGTTTTGGAGTGAAGATAAGTCAGCTTGATGTGTGACTGTTGTCCTCTTCAACCCCAGTTGTTCTTCAGTTCTTGAGTCCACTTGGAGATTCTACCTTCCACTCGGAGTTTTAGAACCTCTTACTCTTCACTTAGGCGAATCTTTTGATCCAAGTGTCATTTTGGAAGCTTCCTGGGCACTGACACATTGAGGAAAGATTCCTCCACATGTCCAAACTCACTCAGCGCAGGTAGCCTTTGATGAAGTTGACATTCAGCGCAGGTACACCATGGAGCAGTTGACATTCAGCGCAGATGCTCAGTGGAGCAGTTGCTTTGATCCAAAATTGACCTGTTTTTGAGTGTTTTTCAGTGGAGAACTGATCTGAAGTGCTGTGGTTTGCTGACCTTGTTCCTCTAGGGGTAGGAACAACATGTTTAGGGACTTTGGATCCCTCAGATTATCGACGTTTCATGCTTCATGCTGTAAGGCACAAAAATGTCTATAACAATGCTGGTTTAATTCCCCCATTTAAATAGGCTACATTCCAGGTGAATACCATGGGTCAATACCATGTGCCATTTTGGTGAATACCATGGGTCAATACCATGTGCCATTTTTATTTTTATTAATACTAATATTAGGGTTAATAATGTTTTTTTGCATGGTATTAATAACAATCTAGTCCATGGTATTTGTCCCATAGTATTTTGCCCATAGGTTTCACCTAAATATAACGCATTTTTTGAGTGTTCGTAAATATAAGGTGACTTATGGAGTAAATATAAAAAATGTTTTATTTGTTTACCATACCTCTCGTTTATTTATATTTTTATTAATTTACTATACCTCTTTTACAAATATGGTATTTGGCCCATAGGATTCACTTAAATAAAACCTCTTTCTTGAGCCTTCATAAATAGAACGAGGGTTATGGACTAAATATAAAAAGAGGTTTTATTTATTTACCATATGTCTAGTTTATTTATATTTTTATTTATTTACCATACCTCCACTTTACTTATATTTTTATTTGTTTACACCCGTGCATGTATATAAGGTGACTTATGGAGTAAATATAAAAAATGTTTTATTTATTTACCATACCTCTCATTTATTTATATTTTTATTAATTTACCCTACCTCTTTTATAAATATGGTATTTGGCCCATAGGATTCACTTAAATAAAACCTATTCTTGAAAATGGGCGAATGGATTCACTTAAATAAAACCTATTCTTGAAAATGGGCGAATGGAAGGTTGTAACTCCTAATTTCAAGGGCTAAATTTACCTTTTTTACCCTCTCCCTTAAAATAAGGTGGGCTATTTGAGGTGATTTGTAAAAATGTACTATGATACAAAATATTCGCCCACTAAAAATTTAAAACCCCTTAATTTCGCCAAAGGGCGAACATTCGCCCCTAAAATTTTCTATGCAAACTGGTATCAGATTTTTGGAAGGCACAACCCCCTCTTAGGGAGCAAAGAGTGGCTACTGACTTTTGTGGGCGCCTAAACAAACTCAGAACTCTTACTATGGAATGGTCAAAAAGGAAAAAAATGAGAGATGAACAGACCCTGAAGGACATAGAAGTATAGATTACCTGTCTAACGGATGAAAAGGGGCTGGGTTACCTATCAAATGATACAAAGCTCCAACTTGTGAATCTGGAAACACAGAAGGCAAAGATCCTACTTGAAGAGGAAGAACTGTGGAGGCTTAGAAGCAGAGCTATATGGCTCCATGCTGGCGATGGAAACACAAAGTTTTTTCACAACTTCGCCAATGGTAGAAAGGCCTCAAATACCATTTGGCAGCTGCCTAGTGATCAGGATGGATGGGCCTCCACCCACCCTCAGTTAGCTAGGCTGGGGATTTCTCATTTCAAAAATCAGTTCACAGCTCCGGCTGCCATCACCCTCCTTGATATCATTAATCTGGCCGGACATTTCCCAAGGTTTGTGAACCCCGATGAATCCAAATACCTACTTCAACCTGTCACTATGGGGGAACTGGAGAGCACCCTAAAATGGTTTAAGAAGGATAAAAGTCCTGGTCCGGATGGTTGGCCAGTCGAATTATACACTGCATTTCTTGAAATCCTGGGGCAGGACCTTCTGGCGGTCATCGAAGAAAGTAGGACTACTGGACACATCCATCCCCCCCTAAACTTCACCTACTTGGCTCTGATCCCTAAATCAGACTCCCCCGCCTCTTTCAATGACTTCTGACCTATCTCTCTTTGCAACTGCCTATACAAAATTATATCCAAAATCATCGCCAATCGTATTAAGCCCATCTTATCCAATCACATTTCCCAGGAGCAATTTGCTTTCCTTCACCATAGACATATCCAGGATGTTATTGGCTCGGCCCAAGAAGCCCTACACTCTATAAAACTCAAGAAGCTCAAAGGACTGACTCTCAAAATAGATCTATCAAAAGCATTTGACAAAGTCAGTTGGTTATACATTAGAATGATCATTACTCATTTGGGTTTTCCTCCGGCTCTCTCCAACTAGATAATGGGATGCATCTCCTCTGTATCTTTTGCCATACTCATCAATGGGTCAACCACTCCCTCCTTTCATATTGATAGGGGCATAAGGCAAGGATGCCCTCTATCCCCGTTACTCTTCCTCCTAGTCATGGAAGGACTGAGCAGGTTGATTGATACTAAAAAAAGAAGGGGGAGACTCAGGGGACTAAAAATCATGGATCACTTCAATCTGACTCATCTCCTCTTTGTGGACGACATTCTAATTTTCTTGAGTGGAAGTGTTCTAGACACCACATCCATGAATGAGAGCGACGGGGATGGAAATCAATCGAGGAAAATCCACCATCTCATTCTCCGATTGTACTCAGCAGGAAATTCAACTTTCACTACAAAAATTTCCTTTTCAAGTCACTGAACTAAAGGAGGGGCTTAAGTATCTTGGCTTTAGGCTTAAACCTGATGGATACAAAATTGCTGACTGGACCTGGCTCATCACCAAAGTGGAGAAAAGAATAAATTGTTGGTGTTACAGATTCCTATCTAGGGCTGGAAGATTAATTCTTATCAAATCAGTCCTGGAAGCCACTCCAATATTTTGGATGTCTCTAGCTTGGATCCCAAGAGGGATCCTTCACAGAATTCAACAAGCTTGCTGTCAATTTCTTTGGAAGGGAAGAAAGGAAGGAAAACCTTTTGCCTGGGTCAAATGGATCAGAATAGCCACTCCAAAAAAATGGGGAGGATGGGGTCTCAAGCAACTCCCTGCTTTTGCACAAGCCTTAGCTGCAAAACAGGGCTGGCTATTACTAAAGCAAAAAAGCCTCTGGTCAGAGGTAATCACCCACAAATACATTTGGCCTTCAACAATCATTGACTGGATAAGAAGACCATCCTGGAACAGAAAAGGCATCTCGGTTATCTGGAGAGCCATTCTAAATACGCTCCCCATTATAAAGGATGGACTATTATGGAAAATTGGAAATGGAGCTTCTGTTCGTATTGGGATTGATCCCTGGACCGGAAGTGGGAACTCTCATCAACTCCCACTTGAGCTTATAAATCACTTAAACAATAGAGGCATAAAGTATATAGAACAGCTCGGTGATCAAAAGAACTCCACTTTTCTCTCACAAGCTTGGTTGTCCGGACAAAACTGGAACATTCCCATTGAATGGGACAGGACATGGCAAAACTTCATACAAGCACTCATAGAATCACATGTCAGATTAAAAAATGAAGAAGATGAACTCATTTGGGCTCACTCCAAAACGGGCCATTATTCCTCCAAATAGGGCTACGACATTATAATTGCTGAGTCTAAATCGGAGGCCATAAGTAGTTGGTGGAAATCCATTTGGAAACTAAAAGCCCCCTTGCGCACAAGACTTATGATGTGGAATATACTTGAAAATAAGATCCCCACTGGATCCTATTTAAAAAAGAGGGCTTTCATGGGTCCTACCTGGTGTGTACTCTGCCACCAGGAGGAGGAATCGACACAACATCTCTTCCTCACCTGCCCGATCACAACTAACATATGGATACAAGTTCTCACAACTCTCAAGCTGAACATGAGATGGCATGGAGCTGATATTTTATCTGCATGGGACATCTGGTGGGGAGTTGCAGTGGAAAGAATAAGAAATTTACCCCTCCTGGTCTCATGGCATATCTGGCTCAAGCGAAACCTCATAATCTTTGAAGACAAGCCGGTGAACTGGAACCTGTCCCTCCGAAAATCTGCTCAGCTTTTGAAGAATTACCTACAGAGAAAAATTACAATAGACCCAGGAATATTAGACAAGAGCAGATAGACAAATCAACCCCTTGGGCCTATTTTGATGGTGCTGCTCAGCCGCATGGTTGTGGGGGTGGCATCATCTTTCACCTCACAGAAACACACTCTTTTCAGATTAGTATGGGATTAGGCCATGGTACAAATAATCATGCTGAACTGATATCACTCCGTCATCTGATTTACTTTGTCATCCTTCAACACTGCAGGAAAATACAAATATTTGGGGACTCAAAGATTGTGATTGATTGGTTTAACAACACAGCTTCTTGTAATGCATACTCTCTGAGAACTATAATGGACAAAATTGTTTTTTTTAAAACATATTTTGATCAGATTTCTTGCTCTCACATCTACAGGGAACGAAATGAAAATGCAGACAAGCTTTCGAAAGAAGCGACGCATCGTCCTCTAGGAGAGTGGATGATCGTAGAACACACACCAGAAGGAACCTTTCGCTACTTTCACAGGCCATACATTGACAGGGTTCTTCAGAGGGGGAACAACCCCTAATTTTTCAGAAATTTTGCTTATATTTTTGTCCATAAACAGTTTTATTTTGAGCTGATGTAAATATTATAGATACTACAGTCATCACCTACAGGGGTGACAATTTTTGATCTCTACTTTTGGTCATGGACCAACACAGCACACCCCTCGGGGTCTTATTGTAAATATTCTAAATTATGACAGTGGATTGATGGCCACGGTACAACATATGCCCATGGGCATCTACAACATGTAATTTCACCCAAATGAAATTATGAATTTTCTTTCAGGGAAAAAAAAAGTTCGACAATTTAAGAGAATGTGATTTTTATCTTCAACCCTTTTAAGCCTTCACATGATGATGAATGATTGTTTTTTATGTTTAATGCTAATAAGTATTATTATTTTATGTACGAGGCATGGGTACATTGAGGGATTTGATCCCTCTTTATGCACCATAGATCTAAAATTAAGATGGTGCCACATTGCTTCAAATATATTTGTCTCATAAAAAAATATATTTATATTATATATGAGGAATATGTAAATTCTTAGAGGGATTGCTTAGATAACAAGGCTTGAAGGCATTACAAGACACACTTGGGACTATTAGGGAAGAGATTAAGAACCACAACCACATCACAAAATTAGAGAAGGTTAGGATTGTTAGTTGGTGATCTCTCCTATGATGTCTCAACTTCATGTGACACATGCTTTGGTCATTTGTCACGTGTTTCTTACTTATAAATTGGCATTTTCAAACAAAAACAAACCAAAACAACAGTGTATTTGGGCAAAGTCTTGATTTCCTATACAAGACTTCATGTAAATTAAAATCATTCAAAATAAAGAGTAATTTAGTCAAATATACCCAATTGCAAACAAAATAAGACTTGTGATTTTTCTCTATAATGTTTTTAAAATCTTCATTTAAGATTTATGTTTGCACTTAGAATTTGTGGTTCTATTACAAGAAAAGTTTAGAAATCCCTTTTGAAATCCATGGGACTATGGTTCTTTGAGGAAAATATGGTATCTAGATAAATACTATGCTATTTTAGGGTAGACATTGGTGGTGTGCCAATATTTTACATAACCATCATGTATTTGACATTAGTGGTGTGATAATATTTTACTTAAGCATATGGAGTCTACACAAATTTTATTCTCTTTTATAACTGACATTTTTGGTATGACAATATGTTACTTGCAACATGCTAGAACCAACCATTTCCATTTCATTAATTTGAATTCAATGCATTCCTCCCCATGTAGTATTATAAATTCGTAAGGTAATCGAGGGTGAAGAAAGTAGGTGATAAACAACAAGATTTGCAAAATTACCTATGTGAGGGGCTTTGAGTTAGGTGTTTTAGTGGGCATTATGTTAAATTTGTTTTTTTTGTAAATTTTTTTGGTCTTTTTGTTTGAAATTTGGTAGGAAATTGTTGGAATCCAAAATTTGAAGTATAGAATCTGCATAATCTTAGTGCTTCTAAGGATTTTAGAGGGTGTTGAATCTATTTATGCATTCAGAAAAACAATTTTAACAATGGAATCCTATATTTAAACTAAGGAATCTAGATAATTCTAGAAAGGTTGTTGAATTCATCTATTCATTTAAAAATGAGATTTAGATAATAAAAAATTACATTTTTTCCAATAATTGTATGGCTGAGTTCTAACCAAAAAAGAAAAAAACATAAATTCAACAATTAGACTAAGCCATTTAAATTTTACATAACAAAAATATTAAATTGTAATTAACACATTATATAGTTTAATATAAATGTTATTGAAACACATTTGACTTTACTAAAAATGACCTAAATTATAATTACAAAATAAATTGTCTTTTTTTGCTAATATTATATAAATTAAAACCACATACCTATAACTACTTATAATTAGTGAAGAGTCCATCTTCTTTAAATAAAATAAGAATCCAACACACAAAAAAAAAAATATTTGATTAACATAAACTTATACTCTTTTATAAAATATCAATTATAGCACTTCATTATAGAACTTGAACAATTGATTTTTTTATATTTTTAATTAATTAAAACTTATTTTCTTCCAATAAAATAAAATAAAATCCAATGTAATTTACACAAATAAAAATACACCTTTTAAAAATTTCAATTATTACATTTCCTTAAATTATTTCATATAACATGATTTTATTTCAATAAAAAATAAAATACCTAAAAGAAAATAAACTTATCCAAAAAAGATATTAAAAAAAAGACTTATAAAGCAATTTTATAGATGTATGAATATAAAAGAATATATCCAATACTTTACGCTCCATTTGTGTTTTGGAGCTTTGCCATCGATCAGAAAATTTGCCATGCTTTATGAGAAATGCAGTTAAAAAGAGGGAAACGATCAAATATATAGGTGTATGCTTATCAAAATAAGCTTAAGAAGAGTGGTTCACAAAACTAAAAATATCCATATTCACAAAAATGACAACATTGAATGAGAAATACCCAACGTTTGAGGAATTTATGAGTGGCTGGTGGAAGGAATTGCAACATTGAGTTGTTTTTTTTTACTATAGCTTATTGGAAGAAAACATTGGGCATGAGAAATACTTGTAAATGTCAAATTTGTAAATGTGATATTTGACATTTGATAGTAAAAATGGGTATAATAAAATATTTATTAATAGTAAAATTGGTACATATATGTAAAAACATTTCTTAATAATTTAAGAAATATTGTAATGTTCGTAAAGATTCAAATCCGATTTTATTAAGATAAATATATTTTATAATATTTGAGTATTAAAATGAGTATGGATAAAGTCATTTGCCTCTTGCTAGATTTAGCAAATGTGAAGCACTTTATCAAACATTGAGCACCGGTCAAGATTTGCCCAGCAATTTCATAAATATGAACAAATTGCCATGCTTTAGCGATAAAATTAGCACAATAGAGCCATTTGTCTAACAAGATTTAGAAAATATGAGGTACTATATGAAACACTGAGCATCGACCAAGATTTGCCTAACAGTTTAAGAAACATGAAGCAGTTTATGAGATTTAATAATATAAAATAATTTATTGAACCCCTAGAAACAGTCAAAAATTTTCAGGCAATTTAAGAAATATTTTCCTGTTTGTAAATATTGAAATTTAACATGATTATTTTCTTAAGGATTAGTATGTAAAATGAATTCTGCGCCGCATTTGAGGCGATTAACTCTCGCGCAAACGCAGTGCGGGTAAAGGGAAGGTCGACAACGGAACTGACAGAATCAGAAGGAGCGACGGAGCTTGAACGCTAGATTTCGAAAAACTTCAGGATCCTTCCCATATACCTTGTAGAGCTGGAGGGGAGGTTTTGTGCGCAGGATCGGCAGGAGCGGGAGGAGCGGACGAAGTGACAGAGCTTGAACGCTGATTCGAGAATCCGGAAGGAGGAGGAGCCTGCGCAGACGCAGTGCGGGTAAAGGGAAGGTCGACAACGGAACTGACAGAATCGGAAGGAGCGACGGAGCTTGAACGCTAGATTTCGAAAAACTTCAGGATCCTTCTCATATACCTTGTAGATTTGGAGGGGAGGTTTTGTGCGTAGGAGAGAGGGAGCAGGAGCGAGAGGGAGCAGGAGCAGGAGCGGGAGATCCGGGAGGAGCAGGAGCAGGTGAGCGAGCGAGAGGGTTTGAACGCAGGAGCGGGAGGGTTTGAACGCAGAAAAGGAGCAGGAGCGGGAGGTTTTGGGCGCAGGGAAGAGCGCGAGCGGGAGGTTTTGTGCGCAGGAGAGAGGGAGCAGAAGCGGGAGGTTTTGTGCGCAGGAGAGAGGGAGCAGGAGCGGGAGGTTTTGTGCTCAGGAAAGTGAGCGAGCGGGAGGTTTTGTGCACAGGAGAGAGGGAGCAAGAGTAGGAGCAGGAGCGAAAGGGAACAGGAGCAGGAGCGGGCGAACCGGGAGGAGCAGGAACAGGGGATCCGGCAGGAGCAGGTGAGCGAAAGGGAACAGGAACAGGAGCGGCGAGCAGGAGCAGGTGCGGCAAGCAGGAGATCCGGGAGGAGCAGGAGCGGCGAATCTGCGGGGATTCTCCAAAGGCGAGCGGGGCGTGAGGAGCGGGCTCCCCTGAGTCGGGCGGCGAGAGGCTAGCAGAGGGGTTTCGTCCTGCAGGCTTCTTTTCTTCTTCTGGTCTCTTAGTCTTCTCTGAGCGGGGGCGAGGTGGCTTCCCATGCCGCCTCTGCCCCCGGTTCTCGCCTCTGCTCTGGTGGGTCTTCTCCTTCTCGGCGGCAGTTAGGGTTGTTCTGGCCGCAGAATATCCTTTGGAGCGTTGAGGGAACAACGAGCTTTGCTCTGTTTCGTGCCGCTTCTATGGATCTTTCCGTTGGTCTTTTCTGTAGGCAGATGCGGTTGATTGTGGCAGTGATCTTGTTTCTCGTCTGATTTCGAGTGGAGAGTTTGAGGGGGCGGGGAAGGAGTGGCTTCTTGTGCTGCTCTCTTCCTCATTTCGTGCCTCTCCTTTTGTATTGGGCGGTCAGATCTTGCGCTGTTTTCTGTTGCTTGTCTGCTTTGTGCTTTGGTGCCATTTCTGCACCTTATAGATGGGTTTGCCTTGTTTTCTGGGCATTATTGGCCTTTCGGGGCTATATTTGGTGATCTGTTTATGCAGATTTGTATGTGGCTCGGTCCACGTTTTTGCATATGCTTCTTGCATTTGCATTATGTAATCTCTTTTTTATATGAATATATTATGCTTTTTCTTCTGAAAAAAAGGATTAATATGTAAAACTACCACAGATAATGGCCATTTGGCTAGCAAAATTTGGGGATTGTAAGGTAATCGATTCACACCAAAAATTAGCAACGCTCGAGATTTTACCAACTATTTAAGAATTAGAGATAAAACATGTTGATCGAAATGCCATCGAGATTTTACCGACTATTTAAGAATTAAAGATAAAACATGTTGATGAAAATGATCAAAAGATCTAATTATCACCTGCAAGGAAGGCTTTCCATAAATTTGCACATTTTCAGAATTCAAAATATGATAAATATAATTTTTCCAAAAAAAAAAAAAAGTCATTATTCACCTAACACAGAAAGCTTATCCACAAATTTAAAATTTCAATATTCATAAAAACGACACTTTTTCTCATTGAAAATGCATGTGAATGACATGTTAGTTGGTAAATTTGGCGACACTTGGGATTTGAAAAATAAAAATATCAAATATCAGGTAATGTCTCAAGTAAATTCAGGGTTTTAGCGAATATGATGTGGCGCTTTATGCAATACAACCATCAAAAGAGATTTATCCAACAGTTTAAGGGAAAATCAAAAGTTTTAAGGATAGTAATGTTTTCTATAAATTTACATGTTCTTCAAATAGAAAGGTCCAGTGTAATTGAAAATAATATTTTTTTGTAAGTCATTAAAAACTTGAGTATTCAAAAAAATATGCCTGGGTGATTTTTGTGATGAGCTTACTTGCAACATAATTATGGTAATCTATGTGTTGGAAATATTAATCTCAACTATCGCAATTAATTAGAGTGGTACACCTCAATTGCAGGTTGCGATTTTGTATTGGAAATATTAATCTGTACTACTGTAATTAATTAGAGTGGTACACCTCAACTGCACATTGCGATTTTGTTTGCACACCGAAGGACCTAAGTTTTGAGCAGAAATACAAGGTGAACCATTCTGTAACACCTCATATAGTTAAAGCACTTAATGAAGAGTTGGTAAATATGTCTGGGAACTCATTTTGTATAATGGCCCATCCAGTGTCTTAAATTTGTTCTCTGTCATCTATTAATGAGTCAAGTTGTATGTTTTGATAAATATGAAGTTTTGAGCAGAAGTACAAGCTCGCGATAGTTAAAGAACTTAATGAAGAGTTGGTAAATATGTATGGACACTCATTTTGTATAATGGCCCATCGAGTGTCTTAAATTTTTTCTCTCTCATGTATTAATGAGTCAAGTTGTATGTTTTGATGAATATGAATGTAAAAGTCATTTTACATAAGTTGGTAGAGAGTCGAGGGTGAAAGTCTGAGAGGTAGAGAGGAGAAAATTGTGAAGCAAATATTAGTGGATGTGTGAAAATAGCAATTACTAGTTTTACTGTATGTTACTCCGCAACCCCACTGAAGTGTAAATCGTCGTAAGAATTTTTATTTACATGGTGAATGAGCCGGAATCTCATATGAATGTCTTTTCATGTATTAGAAATATAATCTAAAGTCTTATTGTGTTGTTCCAAGCTTTTACTTTGTTCTACTCTGTCTTTACGTGAGTAAATATTTGTGCGAGTAAATTTTTGTGTTTTTTTTAAGCCTTTGTTTATTTGCAATTTGCTTGCCGCAACTAGAGATTTGACTTCTGAAACTGATTTGTTGAAGGAGACTCCTCTGCTCTGCCCCTGTGAAATTACTAACATGGTATCAAAGCCACTTAAACTCTACTAGTGTAAAAACAAGTGTTTTTATTAGAAGTTAAAAGAATTGTTTTGAAGGTAGATTTTTTTTTGGAGCGTATTTACCAGTAGTGAGAAATTTGTTTATAGTGAGAAATGGTAACATCAAGCACAATCTTGACTTGACTAATCCTCAGATACCTCAGTTTAATGACAAAAATTATGACTACTAGGCTATAGCAATGAAAGCTATGTTTTCTTCTCAAGAGATTTGGGATTTGGTGGAGAATGGTTTTCAAGAACCAACAAATGTAGTAACATACAATGCCTTGACACAACCAGAAAGGGATTTGTTGAAAGAAAACATGAATAAGGATGAAAAATCCATCTTCTAAATCTTTCAAGCAGTCCATGAAAGTATTTTCCTAACTATTGTAATAGCAACAAAGTCCAAGCAAGCATGGTACACCCTCTATATAGCCTACTAAGGCATGGCGAAAGTGAGACAACAAAGCTACAAATTCTAAGGAGAGACTTTGAGACAATTTGTATGAACGATTTTGAGAATGTAGACTCATTTTTTACACATGTAATTGGATTGGTTACTCAAATCAGGTCTCATGGTGAGACATTTGAGGAAATGAAAATAATTGAGAAATTTTTTAGAAGTCTGCCAGCAAGGTTTGATAACATTGTTGTGGCAGAGAAGAGACAAAGGATATCTCACAGTTTTCAGTGGATGACCTTCATGCATCACTGATTTCTCATGAACATAGACTGAATAGAGCAACAAGCTCCTCATTGGAGCATGCCTTCAAGACACAAGTTTCATTTGGTCAAGGTAGAGGTAGAGGAAGATCATATGCTAGAGGAAGAGGAAGAAGCCCACACGGAGGTGGAAGAGGCAACCCTTCAAGATCAAGTGGAAGGGGAAACAATCAAAATCCAAGTCAAGGCCCAAGCCAAAATCAAGCACAAGGTCAGAGGTATGATAAATCTCAAGTTCAATATCATTATTGTAACAAGTATGGTCATTATGCAAATGAATGTAGAAAGAAGAAATATAAAATAAGTAACAAACCAAGTGTAAATTTCACAAAGGAAAATCATAACCATGATATCTTGTTTTTATCTGGTAATGTAGCATAAGAAAAACAAAGTGATGTTGGTTTCTAGATTCTGGGTGTAGCAACCACATAACAGGGAACATAGAAATGTTTTCCAATCTATGTGAAACTGTGAAATCTGAAGTGACATTAGGGACTGATAGCAAATTCTTTGTCATGGGAAACTGAAGAGTCAATATCCTAACAAAGAAGGGGGACAAGAAATACATCTCATATGCTTACTTTGTTCTTGGTTTGAACCATAACCTCATAAGCATTGGACAACTCATGCAAAAGGGCTACAATGTCTTTTTCAAAAATGATGAGTGCACAATTTTGGATAAGCATCCAAGTAGACAATTTATTGCAAAAGTTCAGATGACAACCAATAGAATGTTTCCCCTAAAGATAAAATCAGATTTGAAGGAAGAATGTGCACAATCACAATTGTCAATGAATTCACAAGAGGATGAAAGAAAAGTTGCAATGGTCACACAAGTAAACTTTCAAGCATAGCTCAAAGATGAAATTTGGTTATGGAATTTGAGATTTGGTCATCTCAACTTTGGGGATTTGAATTTTCTGCATAGGAAAGGAATGGTGAGGGGATTTCCACTCATAGAAAAACCAGACATCCTATGTGAAGGATGCATCTTTGGCAAACAACATAGAGAGACATTTCCAACAAGAAAGTCAATAAGAGCAAAGACACCTTTGGAGATTGTCCATTCAGATTTGTGTGGACTAATGCAAACACCATCAATTAGTGGCAACTACTATTTTTTGATCTTCATAGATGACTACACAAGGAAGACATGGGTCTACTTCCTAAAACAGAAAAGTGAAGTTTTTGAATGCTTTCTCCAATACAAAGCTCTTGTTGAGAAGCAAAGTGGATATTACATCAAAGCCATGAGGATTGACAGAGGTGGCGAATACATCTCAAATGACTTCCTTCAATTTTGCAAGGAGCACAAAATTCACAAGCAATTTACAACAATGTATACACCTAAGTAAAATGATGTCGCGGAAAGGAAGAATATGACCATTATGGAAATGGAAAGGAGTATGTTGAAGGCAAAACATTTTCCAAATGATTATTGCGTTGAAGTTGTCACTTGTGCAACATATATCATGAATAGGTGTCCAACCAAAAGTGTTAGGAATGTAGTTCCTAAAGAGACATGGAATGAAAGAAAGCATGGTGTCACTAACATGAGAGTGTTTGGATGTGTGGCGTATGCACATGTCCCAGATGAGTTGAGGAAGAAGTTGGACAACAAGGGGGAGAAATGCATATTTGTTGGATACAGTGATGAATCAAAGGTATATAATCTCTACAATCCATCAACCAAGAAGGTCATAATCAACAGAGATGTATAGTTCATAGAAGAGGAAGCATGAGATGGAATTTTAGAGAAGACAGTCAATGTGAAAACATGTATACCACATGAGGACAAAGAGGAATTGACAATAACAAGTAATTCCTCAACCATGACTCCCTCTACTCCTATTGAAGCGCAACAAAGCAAGAAACAAGTAACACCATCAACAAATAATAGGACAACGTCGCACAGTCAAGCAAGTTCTTCTCCAAGCACGCTACAAAGACCCACAATGTCATCTACTTCAAGCAAAACACCAAGTGATATGTCAGGCCAATCTTCCACAAGCATAAGAAGACCACAATTCAGAAATTTAAATGAAATTTATTAGCAAGATGAAGTTGATAGTAGCGTTGGTTTGAATTCCTTATTTGCATTATTTTGTCATGTAAATGACCCAGTCCATTTTGAAGATGCGGTCAAAGAAGAAAAATGGGTTGCAACAATGGAGGAAGAAATAGAAGCAATAGAAAAGAATGACACATGGGAGTTAGTGAACCTTCTGCAAGGAAAATAAGTCATTGGAGTGAAGTGGGTCTATAAGACCAAGAACAACGTTGAGGGGAAGCTTGAAAGGCATAAAGCGAGGCTAGTTTTCAAAGGATAGAAGCAACAACATGGAAGAGATTATGCGGAGACATTTGCACCAGTCACGAGGATGGAGACAGTGCGTACAATCATGTCAATTGCAGTGCAACATAGATGGAAAGTGTATCAAATGGACATAAAATCAACATTCTTGAATGGAGCGTTGAAAGAGGAGGTAATCATTTTCACACAGAGACAAGGATTGGTCAGAGACTAGGGAAAACCCCAATGTGGGGAAACCCATTCAAATTCTTCTTCTTATTGAATTTTCATTGAATGATTCAACATAGATAGTACAATGATCCACATCTTCATCCATAAAACTATCGAGAAAAAATAACTAAACAACATTCATGAGATGAACCCAACAATTCCAACAATAAAAAACCCTGATTAAGGATCCTGTAATCAACTGTCAATGTCTGTGGTCAGCTAGCAAAATCTATGTCATTAAACGAAAAATTCATCAACTGAAAATTCAACCTTTGGGTTCCAGTCACAAGGAAGATGTGTCATGCACGTGGATGAAAGGATTTTGTAAAAAAATATCCATGACATGCCTGCAGTTGAGACCCAAAACCCTAAAAATAGATATGTGAGTTGCAGATCCTGCAATTTCACCTTCGTGCAAACCCATTCCTCCACAAACCTGCCTCAGACCTGTGCGAGCCAAAAACAAGAAAGAAAAATAGAACTATAATCCAAGATATTGTCCAAATGAGGTTGAGGTCACTTGTATTTATAGCCTTCCATGGGTGTCCAATTTGATTTAGGGCTGACCTGATCATAAATGCACATGCAGGCATATAATTCAAAAATACACTTTCTGCTGTCCAAATTGAGTGCTTCAATAGTCAAAATTGGTCCTCTAGAAAAGAGGAATCCTGTCCCATGGTTGGAATTTGTCACTGAGGTGCTAAATTAATAAGGCAAGAGAGTGAAGTATCCTTCATGTTGGAGCCTGAAAATACTTCAGCGTGGCAGGGTGGTGCTAAGGAAAGTTGGAGCTTGCAAGGTGTTAAAGCATCCTTTGATTTGGAGCTGATAAAACCAGGGTGTTGGAGCGTCTTTCCAATTGGAGCTGGTAAAAATAGGATGTAGTAGCATCCTTTCAAGAGTTGGAGCTTCCTAATAAATCGAATGTTTTTCTAAAGTACTAGGAAGTTGGAGATGAGAAAATTTGTACTCATAAATCATATTAGAAAAGCGTTTGGTGGTTTTTATCTCGAAAGGATTTCTGCCTAAAAATATCTTGTGTATTACTTTTGTGATGTGTTGATGATTTATGTTTAATTATTGTCAATGCTCTGAATTTTAAAAATTAACTAATTGCAGTGAAATATTGATTCACCCCCTCTCAGTATTTCCAACAATACATAGGCCGCTAGATGGTATAGTGGTAGTAATTGGAATTGACCCCATGTCAGGGGAATAAGATAACAACCCACTTGCCGATATCTCTAGATACCATAATAATAATAATGAATAATAATAACAATTTATTTTCCTATTTTGTTTTTGAACTATTATTTTATAATTTTCCTTGGAATGTCATTTTAGACCTCAAATTTCCCATAATTTAAAATGAACATACATTAGTTCTATGCTAACAAAATCTCAGATCTTATATAAGTCTTATTTAAAAAAAAAACCAAATTTAACATTTAAGTATAAAATTAAAATCCTTATAGGCAAGCTTACATAAATGGTACAACCTGATAAGTAAATTAAAATTTGATGTTTATTAAAAAATTATTAATTTAGTGATTTTAGGTTTATTACATGGAGAGAGGAATTTTACACTTTAAATTTAATTTAGTGATTTTAGGTTTATTACATGGAGAGAGGAATTTTACACTTTGCATTTAATATCCTTTTGAAAATAAATATCATTAACAAACCCCATAAACTTTTTGGAAATGTTTAATAATTTTAATTCTCTTAAAATACTTACCATCATTAATATCCATGAACCTTTCCAACACTTTAATACCATCTTTAATACCCATCCATTTTTTAAACTACATGCAAATAAAACCACTCCAAATTAAGCTTTTCTAGCACTAAGCCTTCTATTTAAACAAAGTCTACGGAAATTTTCAACAATATAAAGTACATAATTAAGAGTTAAGTATTTCAAATGTTACACATCCTTTTAATATAAATATCATTGATGGGACTTCTGAATCTTTGAACACTCCACATTTTCTTTAAAATGGATATCGTTACTAATTAATATCTTTGAAGTAGATTAATAATTTTTTTGAAGTGGGATATTATTTAAAAGGAATTTTTATTGATAGATATTATTCATATGAAATTTTTAATTTTTTTAATATTGGAATAATATTTTTTTTGTAAGCTTAGGTAGAGCTTCATTTTCTATTTATATGAAAGCAAGCTGAAACCATATACTGTTAATAGGTGGCCTCAACTTGCCCATTGGGAAACCAAGTATGTTGGCCACCTATGCATATTGTAAGCCATCCAAAAACGATAAGTTATCAATCTTCTACCCAAGTGATATATACATAACTATTTAAAAACCAATCTATAGTCTTAGATCCCATAAGCATGCATGTAAAAGAAAGCTAGCCACTAAAAAAACAAAAACCTGAGCTATCATTGTGCTCAACTATTCTTTGAGGTCTTTCGGTTCTGACTCAACTATCTCTGGTTCTTCAGTTGAATCTCCAGGCGCTGGTGTCATTTTCAATAATACATGGAATGTGTCGCTGTATACGGTCCAGTCTTATGTCTTGCTTGCAGAGCTGGAACTAGATAGTTTGCAGGTCCTTTTTATAGTCTGGCATATCTCTGATGATCAAAGCCATCCCCATGGACACTTGTTCCATTGCTTTTCCTACCAGTCTTTTCATGAGCCAGTACAGATGCAGGGTCTATTTGAATTGGGATAGTCTCCCTCTGGTGTTCCCAGGATCTAGAATGTGGTCTTTCCATTCCTCCATTTCGTCCTCAGAGTCCTCTTCCATAATTCTTTCCTCCATTTCTTCTATAATTTTTCGGATCCCTGCATCCATCCCTTCCTTGTATGCTTTTGTTGCCGCCCTGACAGTCTCGTCCATGGGTCTTCTTCCTTGCCTCTGTTCCAAGGTTCCCAGGTCCTTTGAACAAGGACCAGATTTTCCTCATCCTCCGCGACCTCTTCCTCTGGCTGGATGCGCCATGTCGCCAGTGTCTGCTACCTGTTCACAGTGATCACAATTCAATGTCAGGATAAAACAACCATTACCAATCCAAATGCCAATTGCCTCGTGGGGTTTTTGTTCTCCGTCACTACCTCCCCTCTGCCCGCACTCTGTTGCTCCCAGGCATTCAAGTGAACCAGGGGTGGGCTTCACCTTTTCCCTGCTCACCCTGACCTGCCTCTTGGTTAGACCCATAGTCTCTGTCTCTCCTCCACTGTCCCTTCCTCCTGCGTTGAGGTCCCTTAGGCTAACCCATTCTCTGTGTGACCCCGGTAAAGCGAACGAAGGGAGCTTTGCGCTGAGACTCTCCTCCCTCCCCCTGCCTTGCTTGCCATCATCTCTCCCTCCCCTCGCAGCACTACCTCCTCTGCATGTCACCCATTCCTTGCTTAGCTTCCTACTCAGCTTCCCTTCCTAGGCTTGGTCTTCTCTCCTGTCATAACTCCCCCTATCTACCCAGAAATTCAGCTTGAGGAACTTCTCCGGACCCTCAGTCCTCTATTCCACTTAGCTAAAATCCTCTCTCGCCTCGCTAGCCTTAGCCCTGAGCAAAATGCGCCACTCCCTATTAGCTTCTATGCCCTCAAGCCTGGCCAGCATCAACGCAAAGCTACAGGGCCACTCTTCCTCACTGCTTTTGCTCTTTTTGTGCAGTATAACCTCTCCCTGTGGTATTTCATTCCCCACTTGGCACAAATTTCTTCCCCCACCCGACATACTGGACTTTCCTTCATGAATTACAAAAAGAAAACAGTCAACATACCCATGGTTGCTATGCCTGCTTGCTGAATGCGAGTATGGCTGGTCCTCTGCTCTCATTCTTCCAATGCCCTTCCATCTAGCTATCCTCCCTTCTCTACTCTTCCTCTCATACTCTGCCTTACCTACCTGCTATCCCATCCACCTTACGTGGCCATCCTCACCACCTCTCCTCTTACCTACGTACCAAACACCACTTTTCCCTTCTGACGTCGCTGCAGACATGTGGGACTCCACCACGCCCTGCGGTATAATCATGTGGGCAGTGGTAGGTAGTCCTTTCACCTCCTGGCCTCTAACATCTATCATTATGTTGATTACCCACTCCGTCACCCCGATCGGGGGTTTGTTATGATCATTCGCATTACGTCTGGTCATGATAGTCATCTTGGGCTAATATTTCTCTTAGCGGGTCCATTCTTGTATCCCTTAGTTGTATAGGCCATGTTCTTTCCATGTGTCCTCCTTGCTGATTACACCCCTAGTTGGCCAGGAAATCGGCAGCTTTATTCCCTTCTCTTTTTATGTGCTTGATTATCATATAATCAAACCGTTTCATTATTTCTCCTAGCTCTTGGATGAGGCTTGTTGTTCTCTAGCTTTGGCTCAGCTTGTCCCATGCCTTTTCTGTTGTAAAGTTTCCTCATCATGTTGATTACCAGTAATGAATCCCCTTCAACTTCCAGTTGTTTATACCCGAGCCTGACAACTATTCTCATACCTTGTCGTATTGCCACGAGTTCTGCTTCATTGTTACTCATCATACTGCAATGTGCTGAATACAACAATCTAACCCTGCGTTGGCAATCTTTGGAGATGCCACTTATCCCTGCAATACCCGGGTTCCCTTTGGAGGCTCCATCGAAGTTCAATTTAATAAATCCTTCTGTTGGTCTGGTGAAATTCTAGGGTAGTTCCCTGTTCTTCCTTGCTGCTTTCCATGTATGCGCTCCCACCATTTCTTTGGCTAGGTTTAGCTTTTTTAGAATTTTTTCTTCCTGTAGTGAGGTCTCCCAGTCCTCTTGGCACCATTCTTCTACTAGGATGGTTTCCTTTATATGTTCTATTACTCCTCTCCATACCTGCTCTTGAGTGGATTCCTTGTTTTTGAAAATCCTCTGGTTCCGTTCCTTCCATATCATCAAAAGATTAAATCCTACTATTAACCCCCAAGCTCTATTTAGAACCAGGTTGGTAAAGTGGCCTCGTCCCCAATGTTGGATTGTCTCTCTTATGCTTTGTTGATTCCTATCCGTCCTTTCGAAGACCCCATAGATAGCTTCCCACTGTTGTTGAGTGAACTGACATGAATTCGTTAAGTGTTCTATATTTTCATTGTCCTGCTTACATAGACCACATAGGGATGGTCCCTGCATCCCTCTTTTCCAAAGTTGGTCCCATGTCAAAATTCGGCCTTTGCATGTTAACCAGAGGAAGTGAGTGACTTTCGACCACCATTTTCGATGCGAGATTTGTTTCCATAAATGTTGGAGTCCTTCCTGTTCCTGCTCAGTTGTTAAATCATATGATTCTTTGACTGTGAAAGTCCCTTTCATAGAGTGTCCCCATTTCTTTTACATAGAGCTCTCTCTGTTCTTTTTCTATATTTTGACCCCATTCTTCTGGGTTTTTCCAAACTTTCCAATTCTCCTCATTGTGGTCTTCTTTCCAGAACTCATCTACTCGTTTTAGGCCTACATCTTTTGAGAACTGTAGAAGATTTCTGATTTCTTGCTTTCCATTTAATTTTTCTCGTTGTTGCTAAGCCTCATCCTAGAACTTTGTTGTTTTTCCATTTCGTATTTCCCAGAAAGCATGGTTTGTGATTATGTCCCTATTCTGGCTTGTCAGGTTCCAAATGGTAGATCCTCTTGGTGGGTCTGCATACCGTAATATATCCTCTTCTCTCCCTGCCATGTTATACTTCCTCGTCCATATTATTTTCCAGAGGTCTCGTCCTCCTGCCATCCATCTCCACCACAACTTGGCTCCCATAATTTGGTTGATGAGGTATGGATCCATCAGTCCTAGGCCCCCTTCCTCCTTTTTCCTGGTCAATCCTTGCCAGGATATCAAAGCACATTTTTTCTGTTGTTGAGGCCCTCCCCATATGAATTTCTTAAATATTTCCACCATTTTGGAACATGCCCCTTTCGAGGATGCCATCCTAGATAGTTGGTAAATTGAAATTGATTGCAGGACTTCTTTTACCAGGACTACTCTTCCTGCAAGGTTTAAAGATCTGAAAGACCAGTTGGCTAGCCTTCCTAGTATCTTTTGGATAGTCTGCTGCTAATTTTCCATCTTTAGAGAATTGATTGCCAAGGGTATTCCTAGATACTTTGTGGGTAACTTTCCTACCCTGAATCCCAAAATTCTTGCAATGTAAGTTTTTACATTACCAGTTGTGTTGAAGAAGTAAGCACATGATTTCTCCTTGTTAATTTGAGTGCCCGAGGCTTCCATGAAGAGATCGAGGATGTCTTTCATCCTTTTGACTTCCCTGAGGGATACAACACATAAGAGCATGATATCATCCACGAACCGCTGGTGGGTTATCGGGAGATCATTCCCCCAGACCCTTATCCCTTTGATTCTGTCCTCCTGCGCTTTCTTTTTGATATACCTTCCTAGCCCATCTGTAGCAATAATGAAGAGGAAGGGGGATAGGGGATCCCCTTGCCTAAGACCTCTAGTGGCGTTGAAGGTGGATGACGGGGTTCCATTTAAGAGGATTGAGAAGACCGGGGTGGATATCATTGCCAAGATCCATTCTATCCATCTGTTACAGAAATCAAAGACCTCCAAAACTTTCCTCAAGTACTCCCAATTTAATCTATCATAGGCTTTGGATAGATCCAATTTAATCATCATTCCAGCCATATTTTTTGATCTTAGCAAGTGCACCACTTCTTGGGATGTTATCAGTCCATCTAAGATCTGTCTACCCTCCACAAACCCTGTTTGTTCTGGGGATATAATACTAGGCAAAATCGTTTCAATCTTTTAACTATCAGAGTGGAGATAATTTTATAAATAACATTACAAAGGGCAATAGGTCTAAATCCTTGCGGCTCATCTGACTTGGAGGTTTTAGGGATGAGAGAGAGAAGGGTGGCATTTAAACCTGGACATACCTTTTGATTTCTTTTGGATTCTTCCACCACCTCTAGGATGTCATTGCCTATGAACTTCCATGCAGCTTGATAGAATTCCGTCGTAAATCCATCCGGTCCCAGGGCCTTATTTTTCTTCAGTCCTTTCACCACTTCCTCGACCTCCTCTATCGTAGCTGCTCTCATTAAAGCAAGGTTTTGGTCTCTGGTGATCATATTGGGGATCTGATTATATATTCTGCTAACTGCTTCTTGTCTTTCCTCCTGTGGTTCTTTAAGAAGATCTTTGAAATGTCTAACCAGGGTTTCCTCCATATCCTCATGTTGAGTTTTTCGGACTCCTCCTTCATTTTTCAGGGAAAAGATTCTGTTTCTCTATCTGTACTGTATCATCGCCTTGTGGAAAAATTTGGTGTTCCTTTCTCCCTCCCTTAACCAGTTCACTTGTGACTTTTGCCACCATAAGATTTCTTCCTGTTTCTTTCTTTCCTTGATTTGGCTAACCAATCTGCCTTCTTCTACTGCTAATTCTTCACTTCACCCTTCGCTTATAATTTCTTGTTGTATTGCCATCATCCTTTGACTTAACTACTGTTGGTCTGGTATTATGTTTCCAAATTCCTCTTGGTTCCATTTCTTGATTTTTTGTTTCATTTCCTTCAACTTAAGTTGGAACGTTTGCATTCTATTTCTTCCCCTTTGTTCACTTTGCTTCCACCAATCCTATACTTTGTTTAAAAACTTAGGGTCTCTGAGCCAAAAAGTCTCAAATCGGAATGGGCGATTTTTTGGACTGGCTTTGAGATCAATCTCTAATCTAATTGGCCAGTGGTCCGACCCCGTCCCAGGTAATATCATTGCTTCCACAAAAATGTCTCTACTCATAATCTGCTCAGATATTAAGAACTTGTCTAACCTTGAGCCAAATTTGACACTTCCCTCCTCTTTTGTTATTCCAGGTGTGTATCCCATTATTAGTTAGGATATCCACTAGCCTCTGGTCATTTATGGTATCCGTAAACAAATCCATATCTCCATGTATTCTTCTCACGCCTCCTGTCTTTTCATTCAAGGATGTGATCATGTTGAAATCCCCTCCTATAATCCATGGTGTATCTTGGTACAGACCTCGTACATTTACTAAGTTTCGAATGAAAGTCCTTCTTTCTCCTGGGATATGAGGACCGTAGACCCCTGAGAGGAGAACTGTTAGGCCAAGCAGTAACTCCTCAAAGCAAAAAATGATTTGTATGTTTATTCCTTCAGGGTGGCCTTATTATATACATGAGGGAGAGACTGTTCAGTTCATCTCCCGATGACTGTTCACATTACTTATTTATTTATTTACATAATGTTCACCCAATCCTGATGATTAGGTGTCAATATTCCCGCCCTTAATCTTAAGGGATGTTGGTGAGTCCAAGCATCATTCTGAATTGTTCAAGCTTTTCTCTTCCAAGCGCTTTGGTGAAGATGTCTACAATTTGCTAATTAGTGGAACAATGACGAAAATGGATTGTTTTGGCCTCAACATGATGTCGAATCAGACGATATTTAGTATTGACGTGCTTTGTTCGATCATGGAACTTTGGGTTCTTGGCCAAATTTATTGCAGAGGTATTGTCAATCGTGAGTGGAGTTGATTGTACTTGTTTTACCTACAAATCTTCAAGAATTTTCCTGAGCCACACAATTTCTTTTGTTGCTTCAGCTTCTGCCACGTATTCTGCTTCTGTTGTGGAATCTGCTGGAATTGATTGTTTGTGTGATCTCCAGGAGACAGCTTCTGATCCAAGATTCATTGCATATCCTGAAGTAGATACCCCAATTTCTTTGTCTCCATCAAAGTCTGAATCAGAGTATCCAATCAAGCTGAAGTCGTCCACCTGTGTATACTTGATTCCAAAGTCTTGAGTTCCCTTCAAGTACCTTAGAACTCTTTTTGCAGCAGACCAATGTCCCTCACAAGGCTTTTGCATATACCTGGAGAGGATTCCAACAACAAACGGAATGTCTGGTCTGGTAGTAGTTAGGTAGTTGAGACTTCCTACAAGCTGTCTATACTTTGTTGCATCCTCAAATTCTTTTCCTTCAATAGATGTTAGCTTTAAGTTTTGTACCATTGGAGTAGTAAGAGGATTGCATTCTGACATGCCAAACCTGTTCAACAGATCTCCAATGTATTTCTTTTGAGAAAGAAATATGGACTTCGGATGTTGGGTTACTTCAATACCAAGATAGTAACGAACATAGCCCAAATCAGTCATTTCAAAACTTTTCCCCAATTCCTTTTTTATGCATGCAATGTAGCTTTCATTGTTCCCTGTCATTAAAAGATCATCTACATATACCTCAAGATATACAATTGTTTTGCCAACTTTCTTGACAAATAAAGTTGCATCATCAAGATCATAATGTTTGAAATTGAGTTTCAAAAGATGCTCAGTTAGTTTTTCATACTAGGCTCGCGGTGCTTGTTTGAGGCCATACAAGGACTTCACCAGTTTTCATACTTTATGTTCATGTCCTTTCACAGCAAATCCTTCAGGCTGGGACATAAAAACATTCTCTTTTAGATCTCCATTCAAGAAAGCAGTTTTTACATCCATTTGATGGACTTTCCAACCGTTCTGTAGGGCAAAGAGTGTCCGGATGGTAGCCCATTTTGCTGTGTGGGCAAAAGTATCCTCATAATCGACCCCTTCCTTTTGTGCAAAACCTTTTGCCACAAGCCTAGCTTTGTGCTTTTCAAGTGAGCCATCAGCTTTATTCTTGTTCTTGTAGACCCACTTGCAGCCAATTGGTTTGGTTCCTAATGGAGGATCAACCAGCTACCAAGTGTCGTTCTTTATGAGGGCATCATACTCCTTTTGCATCGCTTCTTTCCATTCGTCATGAGAAGCAGCTTCTTTGAAGGAAGTTGGTTCAAAATTTGTAGACAAGTTCAATTCACAATCATAAGAAACATCCATATCAACAGGTGAATTAGAGTCATCCACATCACCTCCATTTTGTCGGTTTGAATTTCTAGTTCCTATCTTTTCAACGTCATCAGGATGAACATTTTCAAGTGTTTTTGTCAGCCACTTTGGGGGACCTTTCTTAGATGGTCGAGGTTGCTCCGTTGATTGAGTTGGGACTGAATCAAGATTGAGTCTCCCAATTCTATCAATCACATCACTTAAAGCATCATCTGTTGTTGGAGTTTCATGCAGGGGAGAGTGTTCTTCAGAAGAAGATTCCACATGTTGATCTAGTATAGGAATCCCCCCTTCAAGATGTGAAATCTGATTATCAAATTCTTGAAATGATTTTGCTTTTGCGAATCTATCCAACCAATCAAGTTGCCACTCAACAACATTGTCAGTTTTGGATGATTCAAGAAAAATTACATCTCTTGATACAACAAACTTCTTATTTACTTCATCATAGAGACGATATGCTTTGGAGGTGTTTGGATACCCCAGAAAGATACACTTACGACTTCTAGCACCAAGTTTTTTCTATGTACCTTTGGTATCAAGGCATAATAGGTGGAACCAAAGACCCTGAGATGCTTTACCGAAGGAACATGTCCATACCACATTTCATATGGAGTCTTGTTTCTTATAGCATTAGATGGACATCTATTCTTTATATATGCAGCACATAGAACAACATCAGCCCAAAACATTATCTTTACATTTTTGAAGAAGAGCATGGATCGTACCATATTTAAGATTGTCCTATTCATTCTTTCAGCTACACCATTCTCTTGGGGATTATAAGGCAGAGTTGTTTGATGTTTGATCCCATGTTGGCAAAGATAGTTTTCAAATTCATTTGATGTGTATTCTTTTCCATTATCAGTGCGAATAGACCCAATATGGGATTGTGCATCATTTTCAATCCATTTAAGAAAATTCTTGAATGTTTGAAAAGCATCAGATTTGTTCTTCAATAAATAAACCCAACACATTCTGGTGTAGTCATCAATAAATGTCATGATATATTTATTTCCATTTGCAGAAGGAACATGCATTGGACCACATAAATCTGAATGAATGAGTTCAAGTTTTCTATGTGCTCTTGAATGTGAATCATGAAAAGGCTGTTTGCTATGCTTTCCTAGAATGCAAGCATCACATTGCTTAAGTTTCCTAGGAATTGTAGGCAAACCAGCAACACCATTTTTCTTCAACAAGCAAAGGCCGTCATAGTTCAAATGTCCAAATATAGCATGCCATAATAAACTTGATGGAAGTGTACTTTCTTCATGATGATAATTGTATGAGAAATGTTGTGCACGAGCAGAGGTACCTTGCAGCTTGATAAGTCTTTCTTCTTCTATTCCCCTCATGAAAAGTGAGTGGTTAGATTCTTTTCTTACCTCAAGCTTGCCATCAAACATATGAATGGAGTGACCTTGTTGGCGGATGTGAACCAAGGACAACAAGTTTCTCTTGAGCTGTGGGAGATATAGAACATGATACAGAAGAAAGTCTGGAAGACCAGGCAGTTTAAGCCTAATTGTGCCAAGCCCTAATGGCTTGATTTTTAATTGGTCTGCAAAGTATACTACTCCATCAACATTGTCAGTAAATTCTTCAAGAAAATCTTTTCTATAAGTCATGTGGCAGGTTTCTCCTGAATCAAGCAACCAATCATTTTTCCAAGAAGCAAGTGAAGCATTAAATAAATCTTCATTTACTCCAATATTACATTGTGCCACAACATAGTGAGCGGATTCAGGTACTTTACCTTTGTCTGTATCATCAGTTTTACCTTTCTGTTGGTTTCTTTGCTACTCAATTTTGTCCCATGGTAGCTTGCATGTAGAGGCATCATGTGATCCATTTCTTTTGCAGCCTATGCAGTGCAAATCTACCTTTTTTCCTTGAGAGTCTATGCCCCCCCTACCTCTGAAATCTCTTCTACCTCTTCCTCTGGAAGAATCTTGAGCAAGATTATTCTCTGTGTGTGTAAGAAGAGTTGTCTTCTTTTCCAAACCCTTCTCTTTTTCAACAAACTTCTCCATCATAAAAATTTGAACTGAGCCCAAAAATAATTACAGTATTCGTAACAAAACACTAATAGTAATTTGCTATGTCTTTACAAAATGGAATCAACTGCAAGCTCTCAATATTCATATATCATGCAATATATATTGTATTCCTTATAACATATTCCACAATATTCATATACCAAGCACGGTCATCGAGTTAATGCACCAGAACAGCAGTGTTCTTGGACTGTAATCAACAACAGGTTCATTACCATCTTTTCCAAAACATCTCTCTTATCACTAACAAAGATAAATAAACAAACATGGTGGCTAGCTTGAGTGATTGAGAGCTGAGCTTCATTCAAAAAATATTGGAGTCGTTTGCCTATAATGGCTACATTTGTTGCATGCCCTCCTTGATGTTATATCTATATAGTAACACGCTTGTATGATCACATTCGATCCCCAATGGACAAAGAGAAAAGGGAGGTCAAAAAAGACTAACTTACCCTTTGGTTTTTAACAGAGCCTCAAACAACTAAGATTACCTCAAAGCCATATAAATACTCCTTGCAGTGGTGCAACAAAGTGACATGAATGAAATTTAGGTTTCTGTGAGATCAAGACTTGACACCATGAAATGGATTCTCAAGCAACCAGGAGGCCAAAACAATTATGAAGCTCTCGTGCTTCTGGGCAAGGCCCTCTTTGGCAGGAACCAATACGATCATGCTCAAACAGATAATAAAGTCTACGCAACAACAAGCAGCGTAATAATTCAACGCATGGCATTTAGCAAAAATTTCAAGATAAATACCAGCGTTATATGCCAAAATAGGAGCATCGTACCAATTTATAATACTAGCGTTTCTTACAATGCAAAAACAACATTATAATACCAGCGTTCTTCAACAGGAGCAGTGTACAAATCAACAGTTTCAACGTAGCGTTCCGGAGCAACGTTCTTCAAAAGCTTCAATTGTATACCATACATCAGGAATGTCAGTCATAAAGTTGGAATTCTATCGGTTGAATCTATCAGGCTTCCATATTTATTTCGTTTCACACTGGTAAGCGGGAATAGCTCTTGATTATTTGCTAGTTGCTAGAATTCTGTCGTGTTGAAACTCCGGGGCATCCCTGGTCATATCACACGGAATTCATCTAAAGATTTGTTACCGGGGCAGTCCTATGGAAGTTCTTTGCATCTAGGCATAGGAGAGCAGATAGGCATGATGCCGAGGGGATATGGAGGGCAACAATGCGTAGGAGAGCAGAGATATGGGAAACAGTGCATAGGGAGTGAGCAGTGTATGGAACGCGCTGAGAACAAGATGCAAAGGAACGCTTCCGGCGTTGTAGCAGAGGAACGTTGCAGCAGAGGAATGTGGCAGCAACGTTCAGGCCACTGTGTGGAGCAGCGTTCAAGATGCAACGTTTATGGGCAGTGTATGGACAACGCTTTTGAATGGAGGGTAGAGAAGCGGAATAGGGAGTTACAAAGGGCATAAGCTAAAAAAATGGAGTTGGCTCTAATACCATGTCAGGCCAGGCAGTAACTCCTCAAAGAAAAAAATGATTCATATGTTTATTCCTTCAGGGTGGCTTTATTATATACATGAGGGAGAGACTGTTCAGTTCATCTCCCGATGACTATTCACATTACTTATTTATTTATTTACATAATGTTCACCCATTCCTGATGATTAGGTGACAACAAGAACCCATTCTCTGGATCAATATTTCTTAATTTTCCAGAGAGGATTCTTGACATGCTTACCCATTCTTTGAATTTTACTTCTTCAGGTTTCCAAAGTATGGCCAGACCGCCTGCACTTCCTATAACATCTTATCCTACTATCTCATACTTGGGCTTGAAGTTTCCCAGGATCTCCTTCAATTTTAGTTCACTGATCTTGGTTTCTGGAATTAACATCACACTAGGTTGATCTTGCCACGGTCTTTCTTTGAGATATCTTTGTTTCCCTATACTGTTCAGACCTCTTATGTTCCAGGTCATAATTATCATTTCAACAATTTGGTTGGTTGGTGGAATGCCTCTAATAATGGCACCACTCTTCCTGGGTTAACAAGCATTTCTCCCACCATTTGGATGAATTCACTCATGGGTCTTCTTCCCCTTTTTTCCCTCCTTTGCCTGGTACTCCTGATTCCTTACACTGTCCCCCCCGTGATCCTAGATGCTCGGGTTGACTTATCATGATTGTTCTTAGTTTTATTTTATATTGTTGAAACATTTCTTTGTATAGCTGCTTTTGGTCTTCTGGGGTGAACCTCTCATCTAGATGTCTCCATTCCTGTAGTAATCTCTTCATCAGTTCCTCTTCACTAAAATTTTCTTTCTGTGGGTCTATATCCATCTGGCTTTGCTCCATCTACATTTTATTTACTTCCTCTTCGTTTTCTTCCACTGTTTTGATCTGTTCTTGCTTTTTCCCTTTATCTTTCTGTATTTGCTCTATTGGTTTGTCATTGCTTTCCTCATTGATCTCTTCCATTTTCTCTTCCAGTAGCACAACGAATTTGTTCTGATTTTCTTGTTCCTTCTCTTTCTGTGGGTTCTTGTGGTTACTCGTCAGTTTTTGGGTCCTTTTCCTCCTGTGGACCTCCTGAAATCCCCCTTCCGCTTCCTTACCAGATCCTTAATCCTTCTTGCTTCCTTGAGTGGGCTCCGAGAAGTTCTGAGGGCAAAATCTAAATAGATGCCTGTATTCATGGCATCTCCTACACCTGATCCTAAATCCCCCTTCTCCTTCCTTACCAGATCCTTCATCCTACTTGCTTCCTTGAGTGGGCTCCGAGAAGTTCTGAGGGCAAAATCTAAATAGATGTTCGTATTCATGGCATCTCCTACACCTGAAGGGTATGTGCTCATAATCTAGAGGTTGTTGCCAGATTTCATCATGATATTCTACTTCTATGCAATCAGGGATAGGTTCTGTAATGTTCATATAAACACAAATCCGGACATAAGAAGTGTACCTTCCTTTTCTTGTTGTGTCAGCCACCTTGACGAAGGCCCCAATCAAGTTACCTATTCCTTCTAGGATTTTCGGGTCCCAGAAATCCATTGGGAGGCCAAACAGGCAAACCCAGATTGGCGCGGCCAACGTTTTTCCCTGATATTATAACATTCCTCCTAGTGGTGCATAAATAAACCAGCATTATTGAAGAAATAAGGACCATTTTCAAATACCTTCTTTGTCTTCTAGGTTAGAGAATACGACTGAAAAGAAACCTTTCACTCCTAGTTTCAAGTCTATGTGGCCTTTCGGTTGCCAACACTACTGTATCCATTTAACTAATTCCTTCTCTATAGGCCAGACCCCTATGAATTTGCAGATCAACGCATGATCTTTTATAAACCTTCTATATTCCTCCTGTTTGTTGTTGGGGATGACAAACCTTGGTTTTTTTGCTACTCTGGGTAGGGATTTTCCTCCTAGACCAGCTTGCCAGCGCGCTCCCATGGCCGGTGCGTCCTTGCCCCTTTTTCTCTGACTTCTCGTAGTCCCATTTCTGCTTGCTTCTCCTGCGGTCACATTCTTGTAGGAGGGGATCGCTCCCCCCTGCTAGGCTCATCATTCTTCCGTTAGTCTGCACCTGCCCCAGCCGGTCATGCTCTACGACCCGTGACAATGCTACCTTGTCCTGATCTGCTGTGGTCTCCCCTGCCCTCTGTCACTGTTGCAGGCTGCCAGGGGAAAACCCTGCATCAAACGCTAGCCCGTGACTCCGCTCTCTCGTCCTTTACCATATACAGTGCATACTGGAATAATATTGATACTACACTTTGAGTAGGTTTAATGGTTAAGAATATGTGTTTTATCTTAAGAGGTTCAAAATTAGAGGAATAGAGTATCTATGATTTCCATTCTTTTTAACACTTTACATAGAAGTGTATAAACTTTTAAATTTTTTTTTTAATCAACCTTCTTAACATCGCAAATTAGATTGCACAAGGCAAACTATTATATGCATCAACAATAAATTTACACTAGGGCTATAAATTTGCTTAGAAAGTTTAGGAGTATGGGGATTTACTTTTTCCAAAAAACGGATATAGGAGTATTTGAATGAGTTTTAATAGTGGAAATAGATTCAACCCTTTAAAAAATTCCTAGACACCCAAATCTTTAAATTCGAGAGTGTTAACCTAAATTTCCCAAAAATATTCTACAAGATTTAAGAAAAAAACACATATTGAAATTTCCACTCTTTTCGGAGTGAATTTGTAGCCTAGCTCGAGAAGTGAGCTGGCCATCAATGGATAGGACTCTGGATAGGACACTGTGAATCATAGTGATCCAACACTGTCCTGATGGGAGTTTGATTCATTCGTGTGGGAAAAAAAGTTACGAAGTCAAAAAAATAAAAAGGCACCACCTTTTCTGGGGAAAAGTGCTCATAAACACACCACTCATGTGATTTTCAATCTCCTTTCAATGTTCTTTCAGAGGCCCATATCCACTGCAGTAACACCTGGTCATTCGATTCAAAAGTCATTTTTACTATTCAATGCTCACAAAACATTTACACACAGTGCTTGAACAGTGGAAATGGGCTTTCTACGTTTCATCTTCTCTACATTTTTTGTCTATCCAATTTCCTATAGCTGATGCAGATGCTGGTCTCCCGAATGGATTTTATGAAGTAAATGTATAAAATTACAAATCAATCTGCGCAAAATTTGCTTCAGGAAATCCTAGATATTTTTTTATGCAAAATTTACCTCAATGAATCTTATTTTCAACCTAATGCCATACCCATCTCAGGATATTTATCCCCAGTTAACCTAATTGCATGCCCATCTTTCTAAATTAATCCCTGGCACAGTCTAATCGACGTCTTAATCATAGCTTAATATTAATCAATCTGTGAAACATATTTATGAGGTTTCTGTCACTAATACCCATCTATAAATATCCGCACTTTGTACCATATTATACCCAACTGTAAATTTCCAGCTCGATCTGCATAACATTCCCATCCCTGAAGATAAGCATATACGAGTTTCATATCATAACAAACCATGAATTTCCATCCTGTGAGTATAATATGCCTATCTCTGAATATAAGTATATACCCATGTGTAATTATCCATTATTAATGGATAATGCCAAAGTCTAAGCAGATTGCTTTTTTGTGTAGTAAATTATGGAAATTCTGGTTAGATTTTGATAAAATCCGTTAGGGATTTTTGTAAGTTTAAATTATTATGGTCAATTTTTAAAATAGTAGTAAATTATGGAAATTCTGGTTAGATTTTGATAAAATCTGTTAGAGATTTTTGTGAGTTTAAATTATTATAGTCAATTTTTAAAATTTTAAATGTACAATTTTTTTTTTAATATTCATGAATCTATTTCCACTATCAAAAATATAATTAAAACACTAATACTAAATTAAATTTTAACTGGATTCTGATTACTTTTCACCATTCAAGTAATTTCTCCACATCGATATCCTTCTTCATTGTTAATTATTGGATACCTATGTATGAATATCCATCCTCGGCCTGATAGCATTTCCATCTGTCCCATATTCGCGGGTTCTGCGCCATCTTTACTGGGCTTGTTCACAAGTTTGAATGTATTCGCTGCGTCTTTCTGCTGCCCTTTCTCAGGCTCTTTATTTTGGACTACCTGGACGGCCTGTGCCCAGGAATTTTGGCATTGGTAGGCAGGTAGCCATTTTTGGCCCTGTGTTATATGCTAGTGTTTTCGGCTCGTTTACTTTGGTCTTTTTGTGCCATTTTTTCTGCTCCCTATTGGGTTATCTGCAGGCGTGCATGCTCTACCTTTTTTTCCTCTCTGCTCTGTAGTCTAGGGCCCATTGACCCTAGGATTTCATACCCTAATTATATTTGTCTGATAAATGCTCCTTATATCAGACATGTATCTGCTCAGAAATATACTTTTTATTCCATATTTATATAATAAAAATTAAAGTTTTTTTCTCATAGAAAAACATTTCCATTGTGAATATCCATCCATGAACTAATACCATATACCATAGCCATCTGTGAATATCTATCCATGGCCTTATACCCAACCTATCTGCTGTTAATTTTCATAATAGCAGGAGTGGATGCTCCACATGGGTTTCCTAAGCAGGGTTTTATGTGCAATAAACTTCTGAGGTTTACTGCACTATCCCCATCTGTATGTATTTGTGCTTGGGATAAAGCCCTGTTACCTGTGATTCTGCTTGGCATTGTTCTTCTGCCTGAAGTCACCATTTGTGAAGGTGCTGCGATGAAATCTGAAGTTTAGGGTGGAATGTTGCCGACATGGATTTTAGTTTCTTTCACACTTTCAACTGGAAATCAATTTTCTTGCAGTTTTTTGTGTACACGAGTCCTTTTATTGACACCCCAATTTGGCCTCTGGTTTTTCTTTGGTTTTGTAAATGTCATAAGGTTGAAATTTAGATGTTTTACTGTTATTTCAGTCATGTATAGGATGAAGGTGGTATAGTGGCAAGGATGAATTTGTTGATAGGCTCGATGACTCTTTAGTGCTGTCACATGAATGCAATCAGCACTTTCTGAGCCACTGCAAGGGAAAGAGTATGAAAGAATTATTTATTTTCAACCGCGAAGCTCAAGGATGAAATGCAATTCCATGTTTATGAGGCATTCACGTATTATATATGGAAGGTTTATTGAAATAATTTTAACAGTCAGGGAGGCCTAGCAAAAGAATTTTAGTGCTTACAGAGATGTAAATAGAGGCTCAGTTTTTTATGGGCACATTTGGAATTGTGCTTATTTTACAGTAGGAAATCAGTATAATTATATTATTTGAATACTTCACATTATTTTTTAAATTCTGAAATTTGTTCCTTACTTATCTGATTTTTATGTTAAGTTTCCCACTGTCTATTTTGTTTATGTGAATATCAAAGTCTATTTTTCAGTGTTGGCTGTCCATATTTTTTGCTATTGCTTTAGTTCATGTATCAATTGTTAAAGGATTTTTAATTATTTTAGTTGGTTATCATTTTAACTTTTCTTTTTCTTTGTTTAATTAGTGTATTTAGTATAAGCTAGTGGGTATTATTATTATTATTTGTTGTTTGTTCACTTTTTATTATATCTAGTACATTCAATTTTGTTTTTGATTGGGTATTAATTTGTTTTTGATCAAAAATCTACTAAGCTTATCCATAATTTAACATTAGGAATTCAATTTTTATTATTTTTTATAATGATTTAAATTTATTTATTTGTAAGGTGATTGGTTGAGGTCTTATTATGGGCTATTTAATAATTTTCATTTGTATTGATTACTAAATTTCTGTTTTTTTTTTTTTTTTCTTTTTTTTTTTTTTTTTTTTTAATATTGCTATTTTTATTAATTATAATTTTTTCACAATATTTTCAATCTAAGGTTACTTATTATTACATTAAAAACATATTTTAATAAATTTAATTATAAACAATTATATGTATTAATAAAAATAAAACACACATATAAATATATATATATATGTTAATATAAACAATATTAGTTAATCATATTTATTAATTTTTGGCGATCACATTCAATAATACAATTTTTTATTTTTGTAAAAATCTTTATCTCTATTATTTTTTTTTAATTAAACTATATTTAAACTAAACAACTATCTACTATATAACCCTTGTTTTATTATTAAAAAAAAATATTTTTAATTTTTGCAATTATAAAATTAATATTTATTTATTACTTTTATATAAACCACTCAATTCAATACAATTACAACAACTACAATACATAATCCAGCCACAATATTAGAACTGCATTCTGCTTAGTTTTACTTACGACCACCTTACTACCTGTCAACATAATGGGTAATTCAAAGCACACAACAATGAAACCCGAAACATGCATCTGGCTTTTTGAATCACTTTATCATTAATCCATGTGTTTGTATCTATACCTTTTAACAACCATATTGCCGCTACACTATTATAAGCACAACCAATATCTTTAGAGATGAACCATGGCATAGGTGATAACCGCTCCCACACACCAAGTCCAAGGAGAGCAAACAAGAAGACGCAGCAATATGCCATCTCCAAATGGTATTATTGGACTCTCGATTTTATGTTAGGATAATATCTCAGAGAAACGAAAGCAACAACATTATGATGAATAATTACACCATTTCCAGAAAATATAATACACTATTGCATGGAAGTTGTATGAAGCTAAGAGGTTAATATAACAAGTTGTTTCTTCGTCAATTCAAGTTAAAATTCCATTTTTCTGACCTATTTACCTTTTTATGAATTAATTTTTTATGAATGACCTTTTTATGAATTAATTTTGTATGAATGAATTGTTATTGAATTGTTAAACTGACCAAAAGCTTCAAATACAAATTAAAAATATAATTAACATAATATATAATCAACATAAAACACTAAATTGCTAACCAGGAATAGTTATAATTAAATTTAATATATCAATATAATGTAAAATAAAATTTATTCACATTTTGTGAAATAATATAAAAATAATATTGTTTAATTAACATACGTTTTAAAATTTTTGTTTTAAATTTGAGGCAATAATTTTTCTTACATTTTTATTGTGTTACATTTTTATTGTATATATAGATTCAGCATTTTAAAAAGTTTCTGAATATACAAATTGTGGAGAGTTCACAATTCAAATTTGTGATTTCAACAAATTATAATCAGGTTTTAAACAAATTCTGCTAAAATAATATACCTAAAATTTTTTCAAAACATATAATAATAAACTGAACTTTAAAAAAAAACATAACTCAAATAAAACTAAATATTAATAACTATTTATAGTTTTATTGCTACAGTATTATGAACTAACATTGAGGTATTGGGAAAAATACCAATCTATCACAATCGGGATTAGTCTCTTTTTGGTTATCTTCAATGTTTACTTGAAATTGTTTTCTCAATTAATATAATCTTTAACATGAATTTTGAATGGGTATTACTAATTTTTTATTATTATTTTTGCTTGAAATTAGTTTTTCTTCTTTCAAATTATTTTCTCTTCACAATAGAGTATTTATGGATTTTTGAGATATTAACGAGAACGATTTAAAATTTTATATCTCACAGTAAGTAAGTATAATTATTTAAAGAACTTGATAATCTAACTTATATAATATTTTTTATATTTTGGGTTTAGTATGTTGTTTGTTTATTGTGTTGAGAGGTGTATTTTGTAGTTTAGGGGATGTGTAAGTACGTATTTCCATACTCAAAATATTAGGGGATGTGTAAGTATGTCCTTCCATGCTCAAAATATTTTTTATATTTTGGGTTTAGCATGTTGTTTGTTTATTGTATTGAGAGGCTCATTTTATATGCCGGTCTGTGCATGCTTAACCTATCCCAAAACAAAAATATAAATAAACATATAAAAAAATCCAAATAACCATATAAAAAATCTAAATAACCATATTAAAAACAATGTAGGGTTAAACAAAAATCTAAATAAGTATAAATAACAATATAGGGTTAACATTTAATATTTTTAATTTCTAGTTATCATTGGTAAATAAATAAAACCTCTTTTTATACTTATTTCAGAAGTGTGGTAAATAAATAAAAATATAAATAAACTAAAAGTATGGTAAATAAATAAAACCTCTTTTTATATTTATTCGTAAACCTCTTTATATTTACAAAACTACAAAAAAAAGGTTTTATTACTAATACCATGGGACAAATTATTACTAATACCATGGGCCAAATGTCATGGGCCAAATACCATATTTATAAAAGAAATATGGTAAATAAATAACTGTAAAAGAGGTATGGTGAATAAACAAAAATATGTCAAATAAGATTAGAAATCAACATCTAATTTTATACCAAGCTTATGGGCCAAATACCATGGACCAATTACATTAATACCATGCAAAAAAGCATTATTAACCTTAATATTAGTATTAAAAGATTAACATTACTAGCAATTGCACCAGATGTTGCAATGGAAACGCGGTAAGGTTGTAGCATGTTATAAGAAATTTTACAAACTGGATAAATATTGAAAAGAAAGTATTTAATTGGATCATCCATATGAAGTTTTCTTTGACTTCTTACTAAAATAAGATTTTTATTATTATTAAAAATGACGAGGGAAGCCATTATGGACTAATTTACTATGATTTTTAGTGGATTACATCATTTGCTTGTATACTTAGTAATAATAAAGTTAAAAGGAAATCATAAATGGGGGCACATGACTTTTGTGGCCCATGGTCTTAGAGCCTGTCCATTATATGTGATGAAGTTGTTAAAATCTTGAGGATTCTCTACTGTAATATTCCTGAATTGAGTCGAGGGCTCACTTTGGCTGGTTTGGCTCCTTTTAAGCCATGAGAAATAGTAGATATATTATTCAATTTTCTCATAAGGTATTCTAAGGTAAAATATGGTGTTCATGTATTTTTAATTGTTTATGCGTTATCATGTATTATAAAATGTATTTATTTATATCTCATTTTTTACTGACAAGTAGTTTCAAAGCCAAGAGATTGTGGCTTGTAGAAGGAGATAATGGTTGCCAATCTCAACATTATAAGTTGAGGCTAAAATTAACATAGAGAACACTCATTGGGATTCTATGTACATACATGAATATTGTATGAGAGGAAATAGAGGTCTAGTAGGGTGATATGCAACTAAATATTTAGATATAGGAAATAGATCTTACAAACTAATAACACCCTACTAATATTATTTGCAACCAAATAAAATAAAAAATAAGAAATTATTAGAATTATTCTTTCATTAATAATAAAACTAGCTATTCAATTATACAAAATTTCTTCTATAATGATATAAAAATAATCTAATTATTTTATTACTCTTAGAGTTAAAAGAATTAACTAAATAAACAAAAATATATAATTTAAAAACCAAATCCACATGATGAGAAACAATGTGCACTATGAATTCCAACAATCTAATATAAATTTATTTTTAAAATTAAAAAAAAAACAATAAAAAAATTGAGAAGAAAAAATAATAGATAACAATGTGCATTATAATTTATTACAATTTAATTTAGAAATATTTTAGACATGAACGAAGAAGAAGAAGCAACGAATATTCGAGAATAACAAACAATGTAAATCTAAAGAAAAGTAGAAAAAAATATTTTAATATTGAAAAACAAATCCGTTGTATTAACAGTTTAATTTCTGAATTTTATTTTTAAACTGCTCTTTACATGATTTTTACTAATTTTATGTGATTTCTGAAAATAATTTACTCTCACATGAAAATAATTAAACTGCTGATCCAGCCAAATTTGTTCCTTAAGACACAGCAAAATTTGTTTCGTCTTAAGGACATCGACAACTTTAAAGAGAAGGGCCTGATTCCTGGGAGCCTTTCCTCTGGTGGACTTACGAGCGCCATGGAGCCAAACTAAAACTTCGAATAAGGATTCAAAGAAACAACCAGCTCTGAAAGGGTTCGACATATCCATCAAAATGAAGGCATCTGGGAGGTAAGCATAGCGTTGCGTGTAACTTCTTGCTTCATTCACGACACAAAACACTACTTGCAATTCGACATATCCATCAAAATGAAGGCATCTGGGAGGTAAGCATAGCGTTGCGTGTAACTTCTTGCTTCATTCACGACACAAAACACTACTTGCAATTCCAATGACGGCTACTTTGTAAGAAACAGGTTCTTCCATAGTTCCTCCTGGATGGCCAAAAGGATGAGTTATAGCTGGATGGCTCCCCCAAACAATAACTTACTTAGTCCGCTAAATTTTTCCCTCCGCCCTCGCTTATTATTCTTACTCTTCTGAGCCAATTGTTTTGGGGCAACTTCCTTTTATTTATTTATTTTGTTTGTTTTTTCCACAATGAAATTTGACTGGCAAATTGTTGGTCATGAGATGATTTGAAAGGCTCAATTGTTTTGGGGCAACTTCCTTTTATTTATTTTGTTTGTTTTTTTCACAATGAAATTTGACTGGCAAATTGTTGGTTATGAGATGATTTGAAATATGGATAAAAGTCATTGGTTAAAATCATTAACAGACAAATCACTGGTTATGAGATGATTGGAAATATGGATGAAAGTCATTGCTTAAAATTATTAAAAAATTAATCATAATATAGTGTTAATACTCATCAAATTTGACGAGTGAACATGATTACCATGGAATAGAAAGCAAGCCCCTCTCTTTAAAGTTGTCGATGTCCTTAAGACAGAACAACTTTGGCTCGATCCTTAGACTTCTCAATGAAGAAAGCTCCGCAAAACTTCCAGGGAGCATTTTCAACCTCTTACTTTTCAAATCAAGCTTTCGCAGCAGTAATGCCATTTCTGATCTCACAGCCTTAGATTATAATATATTTGACAAACCTGTTGCCTTTCTTCCATTTGCTGGCTTTTTTTAAAGTTTCTATAATGTGCCTTTCAATAGGTAGTGGAATTCAGACTCAAGTCCTCGACATATTATAGTTGTCACATGAGCAAAAATGGAAGTTCGGTGATTTTTCAAGGGAATGAATCCCTAAAAATGAATACACAGGCAAAAGTTATAATTACAGTTGATCACCATGGGGACTTCACAGTTTTTTATTACGAAGTACTCTGTGTTTCTGTAGACTCTTAGTGGTTTCATACAGTCTCTTCTGAGATTGATTGAAACTTGGGAACTCCTATCACTGCCTTTGGGACCATGTGATTGATTGAAACTTGGGAACAGACTCCTATCACTGCCTTTGGGACCATGTGAAAGGTTTAGGAAATGTCTGCACAGGGGATAGTACTCTCACAAAATTCCCCTACCATTACCCTTGTCATGTATGAGACCTCACCGCTGGCTTCTAATATATGTATTTTTCTTGGCCCACAGCTCCTTCCCCGCAGAACTCCAGTATTAATGGCAATATCTTTTGAAATGCTCATGTGGTTATAGCAAAGGGAATGTGGAATCCTGGGAAATTAGGGAGCGAAGTTGAGAAACATGATAGCTACAACAAGGCCATCTCAGGGATTCAAATATGATGTTGGAAGCTATTCTCTGAACTTTGATGATGGGTGTTGGCAGGAACTGCATGAGCATTGCTTGGTCTGCAAATATCATGCAAATGCAGTGCGCCCAGTAGTACTTGACAAATGCGAACCCAGCTCTTAGGTCTAATAGTTTGGTTGGACGTACTGTGAAATAACAGTTGGTGGATGTCTGAAACAAAATAGTAATGGAGTTGGATTATTTTGTAGAGTCTTGGATTAGTTTCTCCTTGAGATTTGAATTTGATTACTTGTTGAAAAGGGACAAAGCACATCCAAATCTGAAGGGGATGAAATTCACTGTTATACTGCTATCTATTTCCACTTTGGTAATCTACTCCCTTGCCTTACTGTCATGACCAAATATGACATCATATCCTCATTAATCGTCGTGAATAATTCACTACTCAAGTTGTCAACTCTCCATAAGGGATTGGGAGATTGCATTAAACTAGATATCATCACCCTTATGTTGCTTCCTCCAACTCCTACATGGGAACAGACCAAATATGTGATAAACTTTGATATTCTATATTTCATTAATCAAATGTAATTACATATATACATGCACACGCAACCTGTTGGTTGAGGAAATCTCTCAACCACACATATCTCTCAACCACACATCAAACTAGGAACTGTATCCTAATTACTAGGAATAGACTCTTTTACTTAGTCAGAATCACAACTAGAGACAAGTAGGAATTAGATATTCCAACACTCCCCCTTAATGAGTACTTGTCTCCATATCAATCTGAAAAATCTATTTGTGGTCAAATATACCAAAAAGAATATGTTGATGTCCATACAAAGAAACAACCATCTATCGGAATGCATGGGTGCCAACCGCTGCAACCGCCAGTCTTGTAGGATGTCCTTCGCATACATGATTCTGTCAACCATTATAACTGCATACATGTACCTGTACCTGTACCTGTAAATCACCCTCCAATATCATCATGGGTTTTATCGGATTACCTGTAACCATGCTCTAGGTTTTATCAGATCACCCTTAACCATGCCACCAAGGGCTCTCAGCCACACCGAGGCTCAACTCAGCCATGAAGGCTCAGCACAGCCATGAAGGCTCTCCAACCATTATGGGCTACAAACCTGCCACTAGGGCACTCCAATCACTCTAGGCTACAAACTTGCCACTAGGGCACTCCAACCACTAAGGCTCACGAAAGACCCGACTCAACCAGGCCGACGGTTTTCTTGGCTAACCCTAAACCATGCCAACAAGGAATCTTTGTCCCACTTCACTCTTACATGTGGTTTCTGGCTTACCACAAACCGACACTGCAAATACAAAGTGGTTTTTAGATTACCACGAGCTATATGGGGATACACATGCCTTACAAAGTTTACATTTCACACTCCAACTCTGGAATTACCAGGTACATATTTCACAAAAGACCACTACAAAACATCCTAGACTTGCTTACTTTACAACTGTGATTCTCATTACAACATAATAGAGTCTATTTTATAAACACAAACAAACTCACACTTTCACCTCACTGTCCAACATAGTTTAATCGTTGTTGCTGCACGTTTCACATCTTGGGCATCTTTTTCTTTGTCAATTAAATTTTGGAACTCCATTAGAGTCGCGAATTCTAACAAAATAACTTTACCTGAATTGAGTTCTAAGCTCAATAAGGGCACACTAATTTTATCCATCATTCCAAAGCATTTAAAAAAATAAACTTCAGATTAACAAAGCATAAAATTTCTCTATCTCAGCAATTTGATAAATTCTGAAGCCCAAGTGCAACATTGAACACCATTCCAGCTCTAAGGACTTTGTCATTCCTTGCATTCAACCTCAATCCGAACTCCTGGAACTCGATTTCGATCGCTGTTTGCTACCTCCTCCAGCTACAACCAACATATCCCCCTTGGGATGGAACTGCCTGTTCCAGGTTTGTAAAGGGGCTAAAAACAATGGCAACACAGTTAGCGCTCCACTCAGATGAAACTCCACGCTCACCGCACCAAAGTCAGTGCTCCATCGTCGGCCGATCGAGGTCGCATGGCCGACGCAGAGCGCTTGGGTGTTCAGTCAGACTCCACGCATATAACAGAAAATTGAGGGAGAAAGGAAGGCATCAAAATTAGAATTCGAATTCAGTGGGGAAAATCCCAAGAACTTCTCCAACGACTCGACTCCACTAGCAACTAGCAGCCCCACGAGCAACGCCATTCAAGTTGTCTACTTACTGGCACCACTAGACTTTTGCTGCTCTTCCAACTGAGCTGTCCAAATTCAGTTCTTCACACTTTAGCTCTCTGTTGCTCCAGGTGATATATCAACTCTCAGATTTGCAGAGTTGATTTGCCACATACACAGTCAAATTCCAATGAAGGCATTGTCCCCCTCGTTTCTCACTAGCCAACTAGTGGCGTTCACCAAAATCCATTCCAAATAAAAAAGAAACCCATTCAGCTTTTGCAGAGGTCCGGATTCGATCTAGCGACCTGTCAGTGACTGGCTTTGTATTCGGAGTCACGGGCAGAAAGAAGGGATTTAGTTAAAAATGATGCTGATTGGGTAGAGCGGGTAGTCTGAGCAGCCCGGGTAGACGAGACATGGAGTGCAAGCGAAATATTAAGAATCAGATATTAATAAGCATCACCAATGCCTCTGCAAGTTTCAATCGGTACTACCTTTGTACAAATTGTCAAATTGTATAGCCAACAAAAGCAGAAACAGAAAAAAAAAGAAGAAGGAAAAAACGAAGCTTGACCATTGCGGCATGAGATTCGATCCTGCGCTTAGCTACTCTGTGCGCTCAAGTGCTTGGAGATGTGAGCCAGGGACTGCAGTTTGGATTTAACAATGTTGTCCACGAATAAACATGTCTCCTCACTAGTATTCCCATGCGGCACATCCACCACGTAGGATTCGATCACAATGGGCATCCATCGATAACAGATACCATCGCTGCCGGCTCGACTACACTGCACCGCTGACTCAACCAATCTGCTGTCATATTCTGGGATCTCACTCCCTTACTACACCACGCACTTTGCTCCAGCGATCTCCTTTTACACATTCACAACAACCACGCCCTCTACTCTTCGGCTCCATCAACACACAATGCATCCATCAACACGATAACAATCGGCAGGCTCACTCCATAATTCTCCCAATGAAGCAGATCTCAGGGGTGATTCGCCACAACCACCGTTGTGCTGGCCAATGGAGGGTGATGGACAAACAAACATTCACAAAAATTTTATTCTACTTATTTCTGTCGGCCCAGGCCAAACCCACGAGGGGCCAGGCCCTCAGAGATACCATGATAAACTTTGATATTTTATATTTCATTAATCAAATGTAATTACATATATACATGCACACACAATTTGTTGGTTGAGGAAATCTCTCAACCACACATCAAACTAGGAACTGTATCCTAACTACTAGGAAAAGATTCCTTTACTTAGTCAGAATCACAACTAGAGACAAGTAGGGATTAGATATTCCAACAATATGCCAAACCAATGCCATCCCTTTGGGTGTGGAATTTCCAAGAATGCATGTGGTCCCACTAGAAAAGGCCATCAAATTGACATTAGGTTGAATTAAATCCGTTAGTCAATTTTTTTTACAACTATGCCAACCACTATAACCATACAACAACTATATCTATATGCATATAATTAATAGGATTTTTAGGGAGCAGTTTGTAAGTTTCCAAGAGCTCATGAAGCTTAGCTTCATAATCGGAGGAATTTCACAATCTAGTATGTTAAAATTAGTTTACGCTGTCTCATCACTTTGCTCAAACTTACATTCCTATTTTCACAAGAGTATGGTATGGAATTGAACTTTTTGCTAAGAAAATGTCTTCAAGCCCACACTATTTTGTTATAAATGTGAGATGACATGAATGTTGTCTGGGAGTAATAGATTTTGGTTATCAGAGATTGGGACTGCTTCTCTCTTTCATTGTATTTAGAAATGACTTTATTGAAGCAGTGGTGGGGAGTCCGATCCATGTTGCAGTTGTTTTCTCTATTTCATTGTATTTAGAAATGGCTTTATTGACGTGGTGAGGAATCCGATCCATGTTGCCGCTGTTGATTGCATACTTGGTTGCCTGGTTGGCATGGCTATCTGCTATTGCCTTGGTACAATTTGAGGTCAGTGAAGCTGAAGTTGTAAAAGCATAAAGTAGCAATATTCCTGATGTAGGAATTGCTTGGGTAAGAAATATAGCAATTTTTGTTACAATCCTGTTAAGAGGTAGGCTCAATTTGGAGATTGGTTCCAGAGATGTTCTGGCTACCAATAGAGGTCATGAGCTGAAGGAAATTAATGGGTTTGGAATGACCACATGTACAGGGAAATTTGAAGATGAAAAGGAATATGGTAATGTTGTTGTTATAATGTTGTCAAGTCACATGCCTAGTTCCTCTATGAAGCAATTCATGAAGTATATCCACCATTCCTATGATGTGGATTCAATATGCCTGAATTTCCTTCCTTTAGGGTCTGCACCAATCCATGCAAAGGTTTTCTTATGTCAATGCATTGCATTCCGGACAGTCTCTGTTGCAGAGGAACAAAGATGTCAACGCATTGCATTCCGGATAGTAGAAGAGATCACAACCATGCTTGCTCTTCGGATGCCTCGTACATTAAAAAGACTATGATTCCTGGTGCCTATTGCCATGTTCAAATTGCCTAACAAATGGATGCCATGGGTATAAACAAGACCTGTTACATGTCACTGAGAATGGGGCAGAATCCCCTGTTGCATTTTGTGAAATGCTTCATCATATTTCTTCGATATCGGAAGAAAACAATTTCATCTGAATTCCAATGCATCCAGCGGCAGTGATGACTGGACCAATCAAACACATCAAGCACCAATTCATAATGAAAATGCAAGTGGAAATCCCTATACTAACTACTATCTAGATGCTCCTGAAATGACAAGCACATTGAAAACAAAGACACTAAAGCATACCGAAGCTGCATCCAAAGGTCTAACTAGTGAATTAGTGGAAAGCACGAGTATCTCCAACATTGACATGTTTTCTGGTTTGAATATCCCAACTGCTAAAGTGTAGAATAATGCACATCAAACTCGAGGTCATAGTGAAAATGTTAGTGAGTAAGAGGATCAATGGACAAAGATTTTATGGCTTGGATCACCAAGTTAGTGATATAATTAATAGGATTTTTAGAGAGCAGTTTGTAAGTAGAGGTTACCAAGAGCTAATGAAGCTTAGCTTTATAATCGAAGGAATTTCACAATCTAGTATGTTAAAATTAGTTTATACTGTCTCGTCACTTTGATGAAACTTAAGTTCCTGTTTTCACACGAGTATGGTATGGAATTTAACTTTTTGCTAAGAAAATGTCATCACTCCCTCACTATTTTTTTATAAATGTGGGATTACATGAATGTTGTTTGGGAGTGATAGATTTTAGCTATCAGAGATTTGGACTACTTCTCTCTTTCATTTTATTTAGAAATGGCTTTATTGAAGAAGTGGTGTGGAATCTGATCAATGTTGCAGTGGTTGATCGCATACTTGGTTCCCCGGTTGGCACACTATCTGCTATTTCCTTGGCACAATTTGAGGTCACTGACGCTGAAGTTGTAAAAGCAAGTTGCGAAATTCCTGATGTAGGATTTTCTTGGGTAGGACATTTAGCAATTTTTGTTACAAGTCTGTTAAGAGGTAGGCTCGATCTGGAGATTGGTGTCAGAGATGTTCTGGCTACAAATAGAGGTCTTGAGCTGAAGGAAATTAATGGGTTTGGACTGACCACATGTACAAGGAAATCTGAAGATGAAAAGGAATATGGAAATGATGTTGTTGTAATGTTGTCAGGTCACACACCCAGTTCCTCTATGAAGCAATTCATGAAGTATATCTGGCATTCCCATGGTGTGGATTCCATAGGCCTGAATTTCCTTCCTTTAGGGTCCGCACCATTCCATGCAGAGGTTTGCTTATGTCAACGCATTGCATTCTAGACAGTCTTTGTTGCAGAGGAATAGAGATGTCAATGCATTACATTCCGGACAGTAGAAGAGATCACAACCATGCTTGCTCTTCGGATGCCTAGTACATTAAAAAGACTCTAATTCCTGGTGCCTATTGCCATGTTCAAATTGCCTAACAAATGGCTGCCGTGGGTATAAACAGGACCTATTGCATGTCACTGGGAATGAGGCAGATTCCCCTGCCGCACTCTATGAAATGCTTCATCATATATCTTCGATATCGGAAGAAAACAGTTGCATCTACATTCTAGTGTGTCCAACAGGCAGTGATGACTGGACCAAACAAAGTAAAAACTGCCAAAGAATCAGTGTTGCAGGTGGAGGCTATCAGTTCTATAAATTTATGGAGAGATTTTTTTCGCCTTAGGAGTTGTGGGAATGATCTAATGAAATCCATGGTATATAGTACATGCAATTCAATTCCTAGTCTAGGCTCCATAGAACAGACTGGGATCACTGATCTATGCTAAACAGGTGGTAGGAAAATTGATTTAGAGAACATCACAAGTACCTCCAACATCAACGTGATTATCTATCTGCTAGTTAATTTTACAGATTCTTTATTTTAGTTTTCCTTTTTTGGGTCATGCTTCAAAATAAATAAAAATATGTCAAATAAGATTAGAAATCAACATCTAATTATATACCAAGCTTATGGGCCAAATACCATGGACCAAATTACATTAATACCATGCAAAAAAGCATTATTAACCCTACTATTAATATTATTATTATTAAATCGAAGATTCATATTAATATATTATAATGTTAATATTATTAAGTTTTTAACTTTGGATTAATACAATATCAATTTTTTTATATTATAATATATCGTGATATATATGGAAGGGTAGAACAAAGACATAAAGTGATAGAGGTGGACAGATACGGGGAGTGACAAGGGAGAGATGGAGATCAACTAAAGGAAAGGGTAGACGACAAATGAAGAGAGAGAGGGAGAGGAGTGAGAGAGGTAGAGAAGGGTAAGAGAGGGAGACATAAATATGGAGGTGAGAGAGAGAGAGGGAGAGAGGGAGGGAGATAGTGATAGGAAGAGAGAGAGAGAGAGAGAGAGAGAGAGAGAGAGATGGGGGAAGAGAGGGGGAGGTAGGAGAGAAAGGGAGAGAGAGGAAGGAGGAGAGAGAGCACTTGAGAGAGAGGAGGAGAGAGGGAGAGATAGAGAGATAGGGGGGAAGAGGGAGGGAAGAAGAAATACATAGAGACTGAGAAGTGGAGAGAGAGAGGGAGTGACAAGGAAGAGATAGAGAGAGAGTGTGTATGTTTAGGGGTGATATAAAGAGACAAATAAAGAGAGATGGAGGCAAGGGGGGAGAGAAGGAGAAAGGGAGGGATATAGTAACACAGTTGGAGAGAGAGAGAGAGAGAGAGAGAGAGAGAGATGGGGGAAGAGAGAGGGAGGTAGGAGAGAAAGGGAGAGAGAGGAAGGACAAGAGATAGGACTTGAGAGAGAGGAGGAGAGAGGGAGGGATAGAGAGATGGAGTTGGAGGGGGAGAGGGAGGGAAGAAGAAAGACACAAAGAGTGAGAAGTGGAGAGAGAGAGAGGGAGTGACAATGGAGAGAGGGAGAGAGAGTGTGTATGTTTAGGGGTGAGATAAAGATACAAAAAAGGAGATGTGGAGAGAAGGGGGGAGAGAAGGAGACAAGAGGCATATAGTAACAAAGTTGGAGGGTGAAGAGAGACAGAGAGAGAGGTGGGAGACAAAGGGAGAGAGAGGAAGGAAGAGAGAAGGGACATGAGAGAGTGGAGAGAGTTAGGGAAAGAGAGATGGAGATGGAGTGGGGGAGAGAGGGAGGTAAGAAGAAAGACACAGAGAGAGAAAGGTGGAGAGAGAGAAAGGGAGCGATAAGGAATATGGAGAGAGAGGGAGAGAGGAAAAAATGAGGGAAGAGAGATAGAAGCGTGGGAAAGGGAGAGAAGGGGAAGAGAGAGAGAGAGAGAGAGGTAGAGTAGGAGAGCCATAGATAGATAGATTGGAGAAAGAAAGTGTATGTTTTGGAGGTGATATAGAGAGACAGAGGGAGATAGAGATATAGATGGAAGGTAAAGAGAGGGAAGAAGAGAGAGATGGAGATAGTGAGGGAGGGATAGAGAGATTGATAGATATGGAGTGAGAGAGCATGTGAGTTTAGGGGGGTAAGATAGAGAGACAAAGAAGGAGAGATGGAGGGAGATATAGATATAGATGGAGGGGGGAGAGAGGGAAGAATATTTCTTGCACTATATGCATTGATTTTAGTGTAGGTGGTGATTTCTGATTGATTTCTTGCACTAGATGCATTGATTTTAGTGTAGGTGGTGATTTCTAATTGATTTCTTGCACTAGATGCATTGATTTTAGTGTAGATGTTGATTTCTAATGATATTTGATTACTTGCACTACATGCATTGATTTCAATGTAGACGATTTCTAATTGTATTTGATTGCTTACAATAAATGCATTGATTTTAGTGTAGATGGTGATTTCTAATCCTATTTTATTGCTTGCACTAGATGCATTAATTTCAATGTAGATGTTGATTTTTAATTATATTTGATTTTGTGGACTAGATGCATTGATTTCAATGTAGCTGGTGATTTCTAATCATATTTGATTGTTTGCACTAGATGCATTGATTTCAGTGTAGATGTTGGTTTCTAATCCTATTTGTTTACTTTCACTAGATGCATTGATTTCAGTGTAGATGTTGTTTTCTAATCTTATTTGATTGCTTGGATTAGATGCATTGATTTCAGTGTAGATATTGATTTTTGATTTGATGTAAGATGTTACATTAATTTTAAAGTGATTGGATTAACAATGTGCATTGATTTCAGTGTAAGCACAAAAAATGATTGACAATGTACATTGATTTTTGCGTTATAGTAATTCAACCTATTAATATTGGAGAGAAAGAGAGAGAATGTATAATGTTTACTACAAAAACTAGAGCTAAATATTTAAATGGTTTACGATTTCAACTGTCATTTTTATATAATCGATATGGAAAGATGACAAAACTAACCACGGTGACAACAACAATAGTACACAAAATTAATTTGAGATTGATCACAAATAAGACTATTTGTAATTGACTACATTCTTATTATTTAAATTTTCTAGCATTCAGCGCTATTACATTGTCACTTTGGATTCAAAATTTTCATTTCATCATTTTTCATCATTAAAGTTATTAACAATATTTATCATCTCAACAAATTGAAGCAACTAAGAAAATTTAAAATTAAAATGACTAGATAAATCTCATGCAAATTTAGCATATTTAAAATATGTATATTAATATAGATGTATTTACATATTATTGATAAAATTAATCATATGCTCGATAGATTTTCCTTGGCCGCACACGACTGAAACCAACCTAGATCCATCTTAACTTCAGATCTATCAAGCGCAGAGAAGAATCAAATCTCTTGAGGTGCAAACCTTTCCTCAGGTTTTGCACTAAAAAAAGAGGTTTGCACCACGAAAGATTTGATCCATCTTGGTGCTTGATAGATCTAGAGTTAAGATGGATCTAGGCTAGTTTATTAGTTTCATAAATAAGTTTCATTTTCATTTTATAGAGATTGGAATGATAATTTACCCAAAAAACTAATAATAAAAACTTGCTATTCCATTTTTTTTTTTTGTAGAGAGGAGTGTTTATACGAATTATTGTTTTCATTAAATTTGTTTTGATTTATAAAAATGAGGATTTTTTTTATATGAGGTTTTATTTTGAAATATTTAAAAAAATACATATTTAAAATTTTTATATATTTTTATTAATATTTTTTAGTAAGATAAATATTTATATTATCTAATATTAAAAATTTATATTAAAAATCCTAATTAGTTTGTTATTAAAGAAACCAAATAAAATACAGAAAATTTTATCGTTCCAAATAACTCCAAAATATAGAAGAACTCGAAATTAGGACCAATACAAAATTTCAATTCTTCCAAATGACTCCAAAATAAATAAAAAAAACAAAAACTAGAAACTAGACCAAATACAAAATTTTGATTGTTCCAAATAATTCTAAAATACAAAACAGTTAGATAATGTGTTCTCTAAAATCCCTTTTTCTGCATAGTGCTAAAACAAGAGCACATACTTCCACATTATTAATAACTTTTGTTTTATTTTAAAATATTATTTAATTTTGAGATATAGTTTTAACATTTTTATTGAATAAATTTGTAATTAATATAAATTTAAGTAATCTAAACCAAGATTTTATTTGAGTAACAATATAAGAGTCTATTTGGTAGATTAATAAAACCTTTAATAGGTAAATCTTGATCTACGTGTATACTAATAATAATAGTGATAATTATCAATGTTGATAAAAGAAAACTTCAACTAAGAGTATATAATTTAATGCAAACTTAATTAAATTAAATTTTAATTGATAATTAGTTAAGGCAAAATGTTTATATAACATGCCATGGTTGAGTTGAGTAAAAATCAATCAAACTTCAAGTTTGACTTAGGGGTCGGTACAAGCTAATGCTTCTATTTCATGGCGTATTAGTTGCAATTTAAGAGTTAGAAAAATATAGCATGATCTATTAATTAAGAGGAATTATTTAAGTTATTAGAGTATTGTGTAAAAATATGAAATATAGGAAATAGAATAATATTTTGTAATATATAATTTTTATTTATGGAAAACTGGTAGAAGTTAGCAAAAATCACATTCTTATAACATTGATATGTTACTTTTCTCAAATGAAATGGAAAATTTTGTATAAAGTCACGTTTTTTTAATATTGATATGTTACTTTTCTCTAAAAGGTAATGCAATAAAAGAATTTCTTGAAACATATTGGGAAGAATTTCTTGAAACATATTTGGACAAGTATAAATAATAGTGGGATATTGTGTAACACTAATTTTCTATATTTTTAATGATTTTTTAAAATTAAGAAAATCACTAAAGCATTGAAATAATGAGGCCCAACATTCAAATAGTGTTTGAGGATCTTAACATGAGTCATTTTTATTTGCTTACTTTTTAAAGTGTGCATGTCTCTATTCAGGACTAAGCAATTTATTTTCCAAATAGGCTAAATAATAAAAAGTTAAGGTATAAATAAAATCCTATATATTTTAGAATTATGATGTGTCTAAATAAAAATTAATATTTTTTTTGTTAAAAATATATTTTGAAAATTTGCATATAAATCTCTATAAATGTGTATACTTTCAATAATTATTATGTATATCATATCTAAAAGTGTGGTTGAAAATAGAGATAAGGGAGTTAGGAAAATGGATTTTGTTTATGTTTATGTAATCTGAAAACCTACTTTTGTCATTCCTATTACCCACCAAATGTGGGTGACCTTTAGGAGAAATTGTTCTCCTATTTACCTCTTCCAGTCGATAGCCAACAATCCCTGACAACCACCAAGTAGTCGATGATGATGCGTCTTACATATCTCCACCACATACATAACCCATATGTCTCCTCACCCATCTTCCAAGAGCACATGTTGAAAGTAGGCTTCTGACACAAGAGGTATTTTGTTCATTATGCAATCAGGTGATAATGCTTCTTTGTACTTGGGATTTTGTCATGGATTATGGGGTAACCTAGAAGAAGGAAGGGCCTTGTTTGTAGTCTTGGTCACACATCTTAAATGGGGGGTTAATTTTCAATCCTAGTCCAATGTGACCTGCCTTAATGACCCAATAGATTTAGGAAGGACACTACTTGGGAAACTCTAATTGAGATTGTGTAATTCTATTGCTCATTGTTCCATACCTTTTGTTTTCCATCTCACTTTATATGCCCTCAATTCCACCTCCATTCTTTAAGTACAATTGACCACTGGTATTGGGATTTAGCACTCACACATCCTCATACCTGGTAAGGATCAGAAATCTTCTCTGGGAGGTTGATGCAACTAGAAGAAACAAAAAGAACATATCATGGCCATAAGAAAAATAAAGAAAGAAAATATGAAAATACAAAATATGGTTGGGACATTAAAATTAGCACATGGGGAAATTCAAGCATGAGATCTACCTCCATTACTATGGAGATCACCCGCTTCCTAAGCCAATATTTCCCTATATTATCAAAGAAAAAGAACCCTTAATTGGAAATGACTTGCCTGATCATTAAGGGGGTAATAATTGTTATATATCATACAAAGCATGTTCTCATTCCTTGGAGATTCGAGTAGTAATACAAAAAAAATCAAGAAAAAATAAAAGGCATAAGAGGGGTGGAAAAATGAAGGCTGAGGTAACTCATACATCCATTATTTTTCCCTCCTAACATCTATAAACCTAGTATGTAGAGCCTCCATCAGGTTGGTCCCTCTAACCATGGAACTTGCCCATGAAGTTTTTCGCCTTTGTTCCATCATTATTCATGTGGCACTTATCAATTGAAAGGTGGACCAAGGATATTACATTCCCCTTAGGGTATGGAAGCACCTAATAGGGTCATTTATTAGCCACTCCTATCTAGAGAGGTATGACCATTATGAGATCAAAGCCCCAAATTTGGAAGGGAAGCCTCATAAGAAGTGTTAATATACCCATTACCTTCAAGCTTGGTTCACTTAGATGTAAAAATGATTAAATGTAACTAATGGTGAGGTTGTGACATTGGATATCATGTGTAATTTGAAGGTAGTTTCATCATGGGTTGGAAAACTTAACTGGGGCCCAAGTCCACAAGAAGGAGCATATTGACACCCATAAGTGATGTGTTGAGATCCATAGGACTCCAGACTGTTGTAGAGCATCACTTGCATCCTTGGGCACTAATCTAAATTGGATCATTATATTTTTTTTCAACCATCTCAATGCATTTGGAGTGGAAAAGGTAAAGGAATCATCTCACAGGACTGTTTTTACCAGCGGGACCTAGTTTGGCGAAACGGGGTCTGAAACCTTTTGGGAGCATTTTAAGGCTTCAAACGACGTTTTTTTGTGGTAATTTTTTTTTATATTTATAGCCACACCTTTTCATGCTATTATAAACACATATATCTTTCCAATGGCAGAAGAAGTGCGTCAATCAGAGTCCGTATGCAAACATTATGCCACTCAGAAGTTGACTTTCCTATCTTCACATCTATAGTTCGGGAGGATGTCGTGCCAGCCCCCATTATTCATGGAAAAGGGGCTAGCCACATGATTATGATGTAAAATAATCTAGTAGAGTCTATATTGTTACTCTAGTTAAGAGTTGATGTAGTCAAAATTAACCACTAGTAGGCTATCGAGTTGTATTATAATCGGGCCACTAGGAGAAAGAGGCATTCCATTCTTTCGAGAGCATTTTGTTCCATAGCTAAGAAAAGATAGCCATGAGAGATAGGGGGTAGAACCAACAGAGAGGATTTGTGCACTGTAGCAGCCCATGGGCCATAGGCATTACTTCTTTATACTTGCAGCCATATTTCCAGATAGAGAAAGAGAGCAACGCGACCTCACCTTCTAGCTGGGTTTTCTCCCGAAAGGGTTTCCTAGAGAGCATATCTTGTGTCTTATGTGTGTGTAAGCTTATTTTGTCGTTCTATACTTTTTGGCATAACTTCAATTCATGTGCATGTACTAATTATAGTAGAATCTACTGATCTATAATTTTAATAAAAATGTAATAGTGTAAAAGTATGATATTTTAATATATTATTATTGGAATATCCACATAATTTTATGGACCATTTGGTATCATAGCCAGGTTTCTTTGGATATTTGTGGATATTTTCAGGGGATCTAGGTCGACGGGGTCAAAAATTGTAAAACCCTAATCATGGTTGAAAAATCTGTAAACGAACCTCATGATCCTGCAGAGGTGAGGTTTTCATGGCTCAAACAACAAGTCATGGATATAAAGCACATTGTAAACCTCCTCATGGTAGAACTAAGCAATAAGCTGGGGATATTTGGAGAAGTTAGGGGTTTGAATGCAGAGAACAAATCAAAATGGGGATCGAGATATCGGGAAGACACGGAGAAACAACTGAAGAAAGAACCCATATGTACTCCTCAAATATTTTGGGGGTCTTCACTGCCATCTGCGTGAGAAAGTGATGTTGTTCAAGCCCAAATTGGTGGATGAAGCTTCTGTACAGGCACAATACCTGAAAAACATAGGCTTGAAAATAGTGCAATCAAGTGGATCGAAGCAAAAGGAGCAACAAGAATCTTCTAAGGAACCAAGAAAGATGGTACTCTCAGATTATGCATTGATTACATGCAAATGAACAAAGTGACTATCAAGAACAAGTACCCTTTTTCGAGGATTGATGACTTATTTGATTAGCAAAAGGGAGCAATAGTGTTCTCGAAGATTGACTTGAGATCAGGATACCATCAAGTACACATTAAAGAGAAGGAAATTTATAAGACTGTGTTCAGGACCAGGGATGGGCATTAGAGTTTGTTGTTGTTCCATTTGGGTTAACTAATGCTCTAGTTACATTCATGTGCTTGATGAATAATGTGTTGCATTCGTATTTGGATAAGTTTGTTATTATGTTGATTGATGATATAATAGTATATTCTAAAAATGAGGAAGAGCATGCCGAGCACTTAGCAGCAGTGTTGAGGTTGTTGAGAGAGCACCAGTTGTATGCTAAGATCAATAAGTGCAGTTTATTTTAGACTAAGTTACACTACTTTGGACATGTTGTCTCTAAGGAGGGCATTGCAGTGGATCCATAGAAGATAAGGCTCATCATGGAGTGGGTAGATCCTAAGAACGTGGATGAGGTAAGATCTTTCATGGGTTTGGAAAATTATTATAGGAGGTTCATCAGGAACTTAACGCATATTTCTTATCCTATTACATCATTGCAAAGGAAAGGTAATAAGTTTGAATGGCGAGAGGAGTGTGAGGCTAGCTTTGAGCAACTTAAGTAGTTGTTGACACATGAACCAGTACTACAGATTGCAGATCCGGACAAAGAGTTTGTGGTATGCACAAATGCTTGCAAGAGATGACTTGGTGGAGTTCTTATGTAGGATGGACATGTAGTATGTTATGAGTCATGGAAACTAAACGAGCACGAGCATAACTACCCGACACATGATCTTGAGTTAGCATAAATTATACATGCATTGAGGATGTGGAGACATTATCTTCTTGGCAGGAGGTTTGTACTGATGAGTGATCATATTGGGTTGAGGTATTTGTTTGACTAGATGAATCTGAATGCAAGGCAGGCTAGATGGTTGGAAAAGATTAGCGAGTTTGATTTTGAGATCAGGTACATCAAAGGTAAAGAGAATAGGGTGGAAGATGCTCTCAATAGATAGGTAGAGGTACATCACTTGGAAGCCATGAGCTCTTGTGGGACAGAATTATAGGATAGGATCTTGCAGGAAAGTCAACAGGATGTTAGGTATATGGAAATTATGCGCAGGTTACAGCAGGATGTTGGTACAGGTACATGTGATATTACAGGTACAGGTACAGGTAGCAATACAGGTATAGGCATAAGTACAGGTGCAGGTGCACATGGTACGAATTATTGTCTTACAACGGATGGAATGGTTAGGTTCCAAGATAAGATATATGTGTTGGATAACAGTGAGATCAAGAAGGTAATCTTGAGGGATTTTCATACGAAACCATATTCAGGTCAACTGGGTTATAAGAAGACACTGAAAATGGTGAACATATATTACTATTGGTCGAATCTGAAGAGGGATGTAGCAGATTTTGTGGCTGTCAGCGAGTGAAATCATAGTGTAAAGATCGAGGTGGAATGCTACAGCTGATCACAATTCTAGAGTGGAAATGGGATGTCATTTCCATGGATTTCATTACATGGTTTCCAAAGACAGTGAAGCATCATGATTCCATCATGTTCATTGTGGAGAGGTTAACAAAGGTTTCACACTTCATTCCGGTGAAGTCTATGTTCTCATCTAGTGATGTGGCACAAGTATTCATCAGAGATGTATTTAGACTGCATGGTGTTCCAAATAATATTGTGTCAGATAGGGATGCGAAGTTCACTTCCAAGTTTTGGAAGGAGTTATTTGTAGGTTTGGGCACAGAGTTGGCCTTCAGCACAACTTATCATCCGCAGACAGATGGACAGATAGAGAGGGTCAACAGGATATTAGAGGACAATTTGAGGATATATGTGATGCATCATTAGTGGAAGTGAGAAGAGTATCTCCTTTTGGTAGAGTTCGCATACAAAAACGGTCATCAGGAGTCATTGAGAAATGAGTCCTTTTGAGGCATTGTATGGGTGGAGTTGCAATACTCCTACTAGTTGGAGTGATCCGGTTAATAGGGTGTTGATTGGATCAGACATGTTAGCAGACATGGAACATGAAATGCATGTTATAAAGAAAAATCTAAAGGAAGCACAAGATAGGCAGAAGAATTAAGCTGATAGGAACAGGTTGTTCAAGGAGTTCTAGGTTGGGGAACATGTGTTTGCACATCAAATTAAAGAAGATATCTTTGCGGATTGGATCATGTGCCAAGATGACACCACGGTTTTGTGGACCCTTCAGCATCATTGAGAGGATTCGAACAGTGGCCTATCGACTTGCACTGCCTCTGATAGTGAAAGTCCATGATGTTTTCCATGTATCTTTGCTTAAGAAGTATGTTAAGGATGATGATCATGTGATTGAATGGTATGTATTGCAGGTGGAACCAAATGGAGAATTCCAGTCGGAGCCTCAGTATATGTTGCAGAAAAAGGTGCTTATGCTTTGGAACTGAGAAATCGAGTAATTTAAAGTGAAATGAAATCACTTTGGTCCCAATGAAGCTACATGGGAGCTGGCGGATCAGATGCGGGCTATGTATCCTTCCTTGTTTTCCGGTTGAGGCAAAACAACTTCAATATGGTGGTTTGGTATATGCTTTATAGTGGTTTGGTATCTACTTTATGGTGGTTTGGTATATGCTTTATGGTGGTTTGGTATCTTCTTTATGGTGGGTTGGTATATTCTTTATGGTGGTTTGGTATATGTAACACCCCCTCCCTGGTATACCCTTTGTAACCATGACAACTGGGGCAAACATGAGAAGAGAGGCTACTATGATCAGATTCAACCCCCTATGTGACCTTAAGGAAGTGGAATCGAAGGAACAACACACACAGCCCTCCAAAATCATCAACATAACCCTTAGAAGACAAGTCATGCACTCAGACAACCTGTCCTTGGGTCCCACTGCTATTATGGATCTCTTAGGACATTGTCGCTCTCATGCTATGGGTAAGGGAGTGACTAGCAACCTTAGTTTCTCTCACAAGCCTGCCTGCTAGCGACTATGCACCAAAATTTCCAGTTACATGCTAGCAACGCCAGGATTTAAGCCACTTTTCTAGCCCAGAATCCCGACCTTTGCCCAGAACTTGCTACAACCTTCAGAATTCATTAACGACGTCATAAAAATGCTAATAAGTCAAAATCAACTTCAGGACTAAGCCTAAGCATCCCCAACTGGGACTGACATTCTGTCAAACACTTGGCATCAATGCAACCTATAGGTCCAGGATACAAGACATAGCATAAATGATTGAAACAACTTATGAAAGATAACCAGAAGGATCACCTCCTTCTCCATTGAAATACTACATCATCAATTAGGTCTTGCATCCATCCATTTAACAGTTACAAGTAAATACATGAAGTAACCATGACATGAACCGGTCACTTAACCATGCTTATAACCAACATAAAACCATGTAAATATCAGAGATAAGACAACCATTGAATCCATATATAAATCAGTGAAAAAGTAAGAGAACTTACCTTTTATTACTCATAGGAAAATCCAACCAGGTTCGAGACTTCCATGTACCACCCGACCATAGACATGGCTGAACCAAATATCTCTTTTAGCCAGTAACCCCGTGCCATATTCCAAGAATGAATATGGGATATCAGAGAAAAACCAATCCAAGAATGACCAAGGGAATCCATAGGTTAAACCACCTCCACCCTCATCAAACCGCAATCACATAAAAATGGGTGCTCCGATCACTACCGAAACAAACTTGGAATTCCATCTGAATCCATCGCTATCCTTGAGGAATATTCCATCTCATTGTCGCTCAGGATTTACTGCAATCCAAACCTGGATCACTAGGCCTTAAACCAAGACTACTCCCTCAAACTTTACCATGTATCTCGCTAAAATTGGTCAAGGGATTCGTAGGCCTTTGGGAATGGAACTTGAGACCACCTCCATCTCAGATTCTGAAATCCATCCAACAAACCAAAGCTCAAAAATTGAAATAAACATCTCAACATACCATAGAATCCAGAGAAAGGCAACGCTAGGCTAAAAACCACTATCATAATCTAGAAAAACAATGCCACCGATAGTAAGACAACCATACACCAACATACAAAGCCATTCATGTGCAAACCATCTAGGAAATCAGACATGCAAAAGGTTACTTGCAAGTATTCCTGCTGAAGTCGTATGAATCCTTCTTTTCCTTCCTTGATCCTTTCTTTCCTTCTTTTCCCTTTTGCTTCCTTTTCCTTCCTTGATCCAAAGCTAGAGCGCTCCAAGAAACTCTAAGTGGCCAACTGTGTGTGTGTGTGTGTGAGTGTGTGTGTGAGAAAGAGAGAGAGAGAGAAATGAGAGAGCTCCAAACTTAGATTTACAAAAGGTTGCACTGACAAAAACTTGCCCACTGAACCTCAGAATCCTTTTTATTGATGAGGCCTTTATTTTATTTAGTTTCCATTATTTTCCTTCAATTTCCTCCTCACATGCAACATGTGACCTTCCACCTTACTTTTCTCCTAATTTCCTTTACTCGTACCAAAAATTCCTTTTTTCCTTTTAATTCCTTTGCCTTAGCCTTTGCCAATTTTCCTTAGCCAAAACACATATCCATTGATGCCCCCTAGGATATCTTTGCCCAACATTCATCTTGGAATAAGTGTCCCTTAACCATGGTCTTATTTTTGCTTTATAACTTTTATGATCTGGATTTAAACAAGAACGCAACAAAATACAGAGATAACCATATACAAAAAGATGCAGTGGAAATTAGTTCATTTCATTAATGTAAAATATTGAAATATACTTACAAACAGAAATGGAAATAAACCAGCTAGGGTGATGGTAGCTTATCTCTGAGAAGAGATGTGGCGGTTACATGCCTCTAAAGTGTGTTACAATGAGGCTCGAAGGCCTATTTATTGTTGAGAAACAATTGAAAACCCTAAACATCCAGAAACCTAACCCTAGAAGATGAAACGCCAAATTGTGGGCCCCGTTTGGGTAAATTGGTACATCAACTTCCCGAGGTTGTAACTTTAGCATGCGATCTCTGTTTGACGCGCACAATATCTCGTTAGAAAGATCTATCCGAGAAATACAACTTTGGGAAGAGAAACATTAGTCCATGGACCCATGTTGCTCCCATTTTTCCCAAAAAACGTCGTTTAGGGCCTCAAAACGGCTTCGGAAGTTCAGGACCTGAAAAACTGCTAAAATAGTAAACTGTGCTACAATTAAGGAAACTTAAAGGCTGAAAGAAACAATGGTGGGGATCCAAGTGGACTTGGTAGGTGGCCACCAATATCCACCTGGATCATTCCTCCCCCCTTAGGAAGCAATGGTCCCCATTGCGTTGAGTTCCTCCATGAGATGAGGAAACTTCTGCTGAACTTGGTCCCTGGTGAGCCACTTGCCTTGGTGAACGAGATGGCCTGCTTTGAAAACTCAATACAATTGGATATTTGCTGGCGAGTGTGCTTGATCTGTGTGTCCATGATCTGATCAGTTGCATCTTGTTCCATGCAATCTGGATTTAACTCTGTGGGTGTGATCTGTTCTGCAATGTCGGATGTGTCTAGTAATGGTGGAAAGTATGGCCGAAGGCGTTCCACATTGAACACTGGGTGCAGGCCAAGGAATGGGGGAATGCTGAGTTCAAATGCATTGTCTCCCACAGCCTTGGTAATGGTGTAAGGACCATATCATAGTGGTATGAGTTTCCTATAGGCTCCGGTAAGGCATTCCTTTTGCAAATGCAACCAGACTTTGTCACCCACCTGAAACTTGTGTGGCACCCAATGTTGATCATGTCGTTGCTTGTACTTGGCATTTGATTTCTCCAGAATGTCATGGACCTGCTGGCGAATATGTTGGATGTGATCAATGAAGCTATTTGCCTTATCTATTTCGGATTAGACATGAGCCAAATCTACATGAGTAGCTGCAACTGACATGGCCACATCAATGGGACATAGTGGCTGGAATCCCAAGCCCACCTGAAAAGGGATATGGCCAGTCGAGCTATGGAGAGCCCGGTTGTAGCTGTGTTGAACATAGGGGAGGCTCTCATCCCATGTGTGTGGATGCTTTGAGCTATACATTCGCATAAAGTGTACGATAATCCTATTTACAACCTCTGTCTGGCCATCAGTTTGAGGATGGAAGGTTGTGGACTTAGTGAGTTTGGTGTCGAGCATCGACTAGAGATTGGACCAAAATTTATTGAGGAACCTGCTGTCCTGATCCAAGATGATAGACTGTGGGATCCCAAAGTGTACCCACACTCGTTCAAAGAAGAGTTTAGTAGTGGCTTCTGCTGTGATATTCTTCTTGCAGGAGGCCATAATGACCATCTTCAAGAACCTGTCGACGACCACAAAAACCCAGTCATTTCCATGCTTAGTGGAAGGAAGACCTGACATGTAATGCATGGAGATGGATTCCCAAGGTCGACTAGGGGTAGGAAGCGGAGTATAGAGGCCTTGCTTCTTGATGGTTGGTTTGGTAATGACGCAGGCAGTGCAGGATCTGATGTACTTCCCAAAATCCTATCAAAGATTCGGCCAATAGAAATACTTCTGTAATATTGCCATTGTTTTCTCGACCCTGAAATGCCCAACAGCCCAACTATAGTGTGCTTCCCAAATCATCTTGGCATGCTCGCTTGAAGGAACACAAAGGTGACCTAGGTGGCATAACAGGGCATCTTGGAGGTGAAAAGTTGGAACATGTTGCCCTCCAAGAGTGTTTGGTATGTGTGGCCGAATTCTGGGTCACTTTTCTAGAGAAGTGGCCAATCAAAAGTCTCGTGCCCATAAGAGTTGAGCACGGTGGTTAGCGGCATGATCAGAGGTCAACTGAGGCAATCTGCAACATTATTGGTGCTACCCTTCTTATACTTGATATTCAAATGGAACTGTTGTAGGTATGTGGACCACTTCTGATGGCGATCATTTTGCAATTTCCCTTGGGTCTGTATGAACTGCAGAGGTCGATGGTTTGTGTGGATGACCATTTCCTTCCCCAAAATTTAATGCTTCCATTGTTGGCAGGCCTGTACAATGGAATACATCTCTTTTTCATAAGTGGGATACTTCCGATCTGTGTCTGAAAGTGTCTCACTGTGATATGCCACTGGATGCCCGTGTTGAGTAAGGACTGCCCCAATAGCATAGTCAGAGGCATATGTCTCGACCTCAAATGGTTGTTGCAAGTCTGGTAATGCGAGAACGGGTGTCGTGCAAAGGCGATCTTTCAACTCTGTGAATGCCCTTTGTTGAGATTCATAACAAAAGAATTTTTCTTTCGCTCCTTCCTTGGTGACTTGTCTCAAGGGCCAAGTGAAATGAGAAAATCCCAACACGAACCTACGGTAGAAGTTGGCAAGACCTAGAAAGATATGAAGCTCTGTCAGAGTGGTTGGAGATGGCCAATCTCGAATGACTTGGATCATGGATGGATCCACATGCAACCCCTATTCATCAATAATGTATCCCAGATACTGAACCTGGGTCAAGCCAAAAGTGCATTTCTCCAAATTGGCACATAACTTGTGTTGCCGCAGTGTTTGGAGAACCTGTCAGATGTGGTGGAGGTGATCTTTCCAACTATGGTTGAAGATCAGGATGTCATCCAAGTATACCACTACAAATGAGTTGGTGAATCGGCGCAAGATGTCATCCATGAGCCTCATGAAGGTTGCAAGAGCATTCGTCAATCCGAAAGGCATCACCAACCATTCGAACAGGCCCTCCTTGGCTTTGAAGGAAATCTTCCACACATCAGAGGGTTCGATTGGTACCTGGTGATATCCAGACTTCAAATCGATCTTGCTGAAATATTGTGCCCCCTTTAGTTCATCCAAGAGGTCATCAATCCATGGGATCGGGTAACTATTATGGACAGTGATCTTGTTCAGTGCCCGATAGTCAATATATTCTCCAAGTCCCATCCTTCTTCTATACCAACATGATCAGGCTCCCACTGAAATTGGATGGATGTGACCTTTCTGCACCAGCCCTTGAATTTTCCTCTTGATTTCATCATTCTCCAGAATGGAGCGCCGATAGATTGGTCCATTGGGTAGTGGTGCACCTGGGGTCAGATCGATGGAGTGCTTGACCTGATAGTGTAGATGAACCCCTGCGGGGGAGGTGAAGATCTCCTTGTACTTCTCCACGACCTTGTCCATCTGTAGGTTTCGTACAGAGGGGCCCTTTCTAGAGGTTGTGGCCACCGTCTTCTTCTTTCCTTGAGGGCGTATCATCAGGAAAACAAATTTCCCAGTTTTGGAAATGAGCTTACTACATTGTTTTGTAGTAATCAAAGAGATGGCGGTAGGCGGTGCTACCTTCGGTATCCTGTACAACTTAGTTCCCAAAGTAACAATAACAACATGGGGCCTTGATTCATACACAACATGTCCACAAGTATGTTTGTCCTAGTAATACATCACAAACTTCAAGGGGAGCAATGTCACACAATACCTCATCTGTGAAGGGCTTGATGTTGTATGGAAGGCGAAACTGCTGGCTCACATGAAGATCCCGTCCTTGGTGAAGCCACCCGATGGTGTACAGTTGTGGATGTGCTATGGTTGGTAAGCCCAGCCGCTTCACGACCTCTGTCGAAATGAGGTTCTTTTGGCTTCCATTGTCGACAATGAACTATAGCGGGGAGCCCTTTACCCACATCTGGGAGTGGAAGAGATGCTCCTCCTCCTCTGGATCTTCGGGTTCCTCCTTCTGGATCTTCATGGTGGCAACGGTGGTGTTGGGCTCTGCATTGATAATCTGCTTCCCTCTGTCATTCCCCTTGTTGGGTTCTGACTTAGAGTCAGAACTTGCATCTGATTCTGAAACCTTTAGCTCAACCACCAGTGACTACTTGGCCCGACACTCGTGTTGTGAGTGGAGCTCTTATGGAACTCACACCACTTTCCCATGTCCTTTTTTGGCTTTGTGACGCTGTTCTTTACTTGCAGCTTTGGCGGGTTGTCTTGGGCTGCCCTGCCTTGGCTTTTTCCTTTGTTCTGCAGTTTGGGGGCACCTTTCCCTTGCTTCAGATTCGCAGATCCAAAGTCTCGCTTCTTCTGTTTAAACTTTTGCTCGACCCTAACGGAATATCGGTATGCAGTGCCGAGTGAGGAGATGTTCAGGAATTTTATTTCTTCCTGGATGTACTTGTGCAGGTAGCCATGGTATTTGAGTACCAAATGCTGCTCTGAATCCTTGATACCCAACTTTGTGCGAAGGGTATGGAAAATATTGGTGAACTCCGGCACGTCTTGGTCCCTTCCCTGCCGCAGTGTGGTCCACTTTATGTATTGATCCTCATAGCTTCCAACAGGGTAGTACTGCTCCTTGATGGCATCCTGGAATGAATTCCAAGTGGGTGTGGCCGAAAATAGTGAGCCTGTACTTTCATCCTTATGCTCGCAGTAGGTTTCCCACCAATCCTTGACATGGGGGGCTGCTTTGAGAAGAGCGAAAATAATCTTTTCCCGACTGGAAAAATCATGAACAGAAAAATAACCCTCTAGAACATTTAACCATTTATCAACAGCATCTGTGTCTATCTGAGCCTCGAATATGGGGATTTCAAAATTAACTTGTACCTTAAATGGTGTGGCATTTCCAGAGTAGCTGTTGGAAGTTGATCTGTCACCCCTGGGTAGCCGCTGAAGGATCTAGGCAAAGTTGTCCATCATCGCGTTCCTTTGTCGCTTGAGGGCTTCTTCGAGCAAGATTTTGATAGGATCTCTTGCCCCCTCGTCTTTCTTTTCATCCGCCATGGGAGGCCGTCGGGATTTGCGAGGCTGATCTTAAAAAGGTTCGACCAGTTCAAGCCCTAACTCCTTATATCCTAACCTCGTCGGGGACATGCAAAGAAAAACATAGAAAAAAAGCAGACTGCTTTAATACCACTGATCCGGATTTAAACAGGGACGCAACAAAATATAGAGATAACCATATACACAAAGATGCGGTGGAAATAATACTTCATTTCATTAATGTAAAATACTGAAATATTCTTACAAACAGAAATGGAAATAAACTAGCTTGGGCGATGGTAGCTTATCTCTAAGAAGATATGTTGATAGGTCCCTAGAATACTAGTGATTACCCCATTACTATTGTAGTTGTATCACTTATTAATATTGTTGTGCCCCTATTGTCCCCATATTTTTATTATTGTGCCCCATCGAATCCCTCTATTGTTATTTTTGTGGCTTTATATTATTATTGTTAGGTCGGCTAGGTTATATTGTGACTCCTTAGACTCCTATATATAGAAATGAGGTTTTGTCATTTGAATCATCAAAGAATTGTTCATTTATGTAATGTAAAGGAGGTTGCCCCCTCGAAGAGGCTGAATTCTAAGGCGTTGATCTATCTTTTCTATCTTTTCCTTGAGCTGGTTTCATAACATTTGGTATCAGAGCTTTGGATTCTAGGGTTTTGCTGGTCCAAATAAGTCATCGTGGCATTTTCACTATAACTTTTTTCTGTGACGTTTCACAAGCTAAAAAAAAACCCATTTGAGAAGAAATCGTGTTGAACCTTGGGTCTGAATTTCAGAACTTTTTGTGCTATATTTGGGGAGATATGATCCGAGGAAGTTGGTCTTTTTGCAGACTCCTGAATTGCATTCCAAACAGGTGACCTGGGGAAAATTGTCATAACTTTCTCTTTGAGCATCAGATTGAAATTTCATAAGAAGTTATAGAAAGAGGATGGATTGTAGTTTCTTGTATATATTTTTCAGAGCCAAAGGTCGAAATAGTGACTCATGGCACGTCGTACAAGTTCGCTCTACTGAACTAGTCTATAATCAGGTCACTGTGGGAGATTTCGCATAACTCTTTCTTGGAGAATCCAATTTGGATCAGACTTGTGGCATTGGAAAGAGGATGCAGAGGGATACTACAGGTCACAATTTTAGAACTGGATGGTCCGAAATTACAGAGATACATCATATTCAATATCAAGCTCCTACAAAGTGAAAAAAGGTGTGTAGTTTTTTTTATTTATTTTGCATAAAGCTTGGTTTGAAAAATTAGTTTGAAGGAATTCAAAGGGCATAGTAAATAATTATTATCGGTAATTGATGCCCCGAGGAAAGAAAATGCAAACACCTAGTAAGCAACCTGAAAGCTCTAGCATGACTCATGAAGAAGAGGAAGAAATGCAACATGATATATCAAAACTACGGGACCAAGTGCAACAACTGTCACTTGCACAAAAAGGAACAGAATCTAAGATGGATGGTTTAAAGAAAGATGTAGAAGCTAAGATGGATGTTTTAAAGAAAGGCATAGAAGCTAAGATGGATTGTTTAAAGAAAGGCGTAGAAGCTAATATGAATGATGTGGAAGCTAAGATGGGCGATTTGAAGATAGATTTGAAGACAGACATGGAAGAATTGAAGATAAATATGAATAAGTTGCTACAAGAAATGGTCACTAATGGTGAAAGGGTAGTAAAGGAAACTCATGATGAGAAAAAAAGAAATGTTAATCATGATTCCATAGACTCTAATGTTGGATCAAAGACCCACCATATTCCAAAAATCGATATGAGGAAGTTTGATGGCAAGGATCCCGCAACATGGATATTACAGATGGAGCAATTTTTCGATCTCAATAATGTGCAAAACACACAAAAGGTACATATTGCAACTTTATATTTGGAATGAAATCAGTTTGTATGGTATCAATGGCTTTGCTCTCGTAAACAAATTATCACTTGGGCAATTTTTACAGAAGAATTGATAGCACATTATGAGGATACAAAAAGCAACACTTTTTTAGCCAATTGATAAGTCTCAAACAAAAGGGTTCAATAATGGAGCACATTGAGGAGTTCCAAAAATTGAACATAAGGGTAAAAAATATTCTAGAGGAGCATAGGATTGATGTGTTCATAAGGACTTTAAAGGATAATATCCAACATGATGTTCACCTTTGGGAACCTGATTCATTAGAGAAGGCATTCAGGTTGGCAAGAAAAATGGGAAGCAAAATTATGGCAACTAGGAAGCATACCAGTCACAACTATAAAGATGGAAGTGTTGTTACCCCTAGCCTTCCACAACCTATAAGGTTGACACCACAACAACTGGAAGAAAAAAGAGCAAAAGGGCTTTGTTACAGTTGTGATAGCAAATACACTAAGGGTCATAAGTGTGCTGAGAAGAAATTATTCTACATAGATTGTGAAGAGGAAGAAGAAAGGGAGCAAGAAAGGTTAAAGGAAGAGGATATAATCCAGGAACAAAGCCTAGATAAAGAAGAAATGAATCCGACCATATCTTGTAATGCATTGGCTGGAATTACCACTCCTCAAACCATCAAGATAGAAGGACAAATCAAGAAGAAAAAGGTAATAGTGTTGATTGATTCAGGAAGTACCCACAATTCTATTCATTGTAAGGTAGCAAAAGAATTGAATTGCTTCCTATATCCAGCACTAGAGTGTCAAGTGATGGTTGCAAATGGAGGAACGATAAATTGCTTTGGAAAGTGCCATAATATCAAGCTATCCATGGGAGAATATGTATTGACTAGCCCAATGCTTTCCATTCATGGGAGGTGCTGATGTTGTACTAGGAGTCCAATGGCTACAATCCTTGGGTACAATAGCTTTTAATTTTCAAGAACTTTTCATGAAATTTTCTGCAGAAGG